>SJYO01018757.1:96466078-96484536 GCA_006410555.1 Capra ibex
CCCTCTTTATAGTTATTGGAGTCTATACGTCTACTGTAGTGGGAGTACCGTCTTTCACTTCTCCTTGATTTTTCGGAGAACTACTTTCACTTTCTCCTCTCACTTTTTCAACCGAATTTCGAGTTGTAAGTCTTTTGCTTCTAACACCGTAGGCCAGGGTAGTGAAGTACCCTTTATCTACCCCTTCGTCACCTTTGTCACAGTCTGAAAAAAACCCCCCCGAGGTTTTAGTTAGGTCTACCACTGACGTCGGTACTTTAATTTTCTGCGAATGAGGAACCTTCCTTTCAATACTGGTTGGATCTGTCGTATAATTTTTCGTCTCTGTAATGAAACGGCTGATTCCAGCCAGACGAGTTCCGATACCAAAAAGGACACCAGTACATACCTACACTCTGAACCTGACACTTCTTCCGACTTGCGACTTCTTACCTACGAAAACTTGACACCACAACCTCTTCTGAGAACTCTCAGGGAGCCTGACGTTCCTCTAGGTTGGTCAGGTAAGACTTCCTCTAGTTGGGACCCTAAAGAAACCTTCCTTACTACGATTTCGACTTCGAGGTCATGAAACCGGTGGAGTACGCTTCTCAACTGAGTAACCTTTTCTGAGACTACGACCCTCCCTAACCCCCGTCCTCCTCTTCCCCTGCTGGGTCCTACTTTACCAACCTACCGTAGTACCTGAGCTACCTGCACTCAGACTCACTTGAGGCCCTCAACCACTACCTGTCCCTCCGGACCGCACGACGCTAAGTGCCCCAGTGTTTCTCAGCCTGTGCTGACTCGCTGACTTGACTTGACTTGACTTGACTTCGACTCACCCCGATCTGCGTCTACGACCAGGACGCCGGTGTACGACTCTTCGAAGAGGCAGAGGAGTCAGCGAAAGGGTGCGGAGACGTTGTAATGCGAGTTGTGGCACACGTGTCGTCTAGAGGTGTGCGAGGCACTCGAACAGGAACGAGAAGTCTTAGCACGGCTACCGCCTTACCGCGTGCAATCCTCTCGCTCGGTGCAGCTGGTGGAAAAGTGGAACGAGGTGACTCAATAAAGGTGAAAACAAAGGCAGTAACAAAGAACCGTGAAGAATCGTCATGATCGATGGAGTGGTGACAAAAAGGTGAACGAAGGCCTATAGGACCGGAACTTTATTTCCACGACGTGGTGACATGAGCTACGTCACGACGTTTCACTTCACGTGTTTTCGGGTCGGTGAACGTCTCCTACGCACCCCACTGTCACGCACGGTCTGTGTACCTGGTGGCCCTGGGCTGCACACTCGCACTCGTGTGCCGAGACGTGCGAGTGGTGGACTTCCGAGCACATATCCCGTGAGTGACATAGACGGCACGTAGTTCCCGGAGTAAACAGGATTAGACACTCTGACACTTAGGCTTGGACCCTCGGTCTTGAAGGAGACACTAGAGTCCTAATAATCGATGCATGAGTTATGCGTCTGTAACGTCTAAAAGTATTGTACCTTCATTTTGACTGAACCTTTGTGCAATAATTGTTCGGTGGACAGAAGGACCCTCTTGTGACGAACCCCGGTCTTGCTCTGTCGTGTCTCAGTGCGAAAAGGGATAAAAAGTAGAAGCAACTACGCTCTTGACTATTTTGTAGTGGATTTATCTCTACTCTTGCAGAACGACATCGTTGTAGGCAGTTAAGGAGTTTCCGAAAGTACACAGTCTTCGGTGTACAATTACATAACCTCTCTCTTCACTGGTCGGGGAGGTCATAAGAACGGACTCTTTAGGGCACCTATCTCCTCGGACCGCCCGGTGACGGGTACCGCAGTGTTTCTCAGCCTGTTCTGACTCGCGTGTGTCGTTCGTGTCAGTCGGGACACGACGCGACCCAGTAAGGCGCACAGCCGAGAAGTCTGGGGTACCCAGCAGTCGTGGCACACACACCTACAGAGTCACCCTTTCCCGTCAGACGGGGGACGTTGCGGCAGGGCGGGGTCTCCGACCCAAACCCCTCCCGCCGGGGGGTGAGACCCGGGCTACCCGGACCCCTCCCGCGTCGGGGACAATAGGTGGAGACAGGCTCGTCCCCGTCTGCCCCTCGAGTCTCGGACCCAGACCCACAGTGGAGGTGTAGGTCCGGAAGACCCTACTGCCGTAGTCTCCCCGACGACGGTGCACCCACGTCCGCGCCCCGGCGGCCGACGTCGACACGGGAGACAGGGCACCCTTCCACACCCGGTCGCAAAGGTGTCACGGGTGCCCCACGACAGTGAGTGGATGACACGAGGTCGCCGTTGAGGCGGTACACGGTGCCGGTGTACGGGTGAGTCTCGGGTGCTCCGGTCCCAAGCGACGTGGTCCGACTGATATTTCATTTGGTCTTCCCGAAGGGACCACCCAGTCACCAACTCTTAGAAGGATGGTCACGTCCCCTGTGCCCAAGTTAGGGACCAAGCCCTCCTAGGGTGTCCGGTGCGCCGTCGATTCGGGTGCGAGATCTCGGACTCTAGACGTTGTTCTTTTCGGCGACGTTGATCTTTCCTGGGGGGTACGTCGTTACTTCTGGGTCATGTCTGGACTTATTTACTATTCGATGTGGTCTCTAACCCAGGGAAATGTCACCTTGACGATCCTATACAGATCCTTCATCGACGTCTTGGTTGGTCTGTAACGTCCTCTCTGTGCCTTCTACCACACGGGACAAGTGGTCGTCCCACCGAGTCGAGTCGCGTCCAAAGGTGACAGGGGTAGGACGTCTACATGTGCCTTCTCCTTTCCGGCACTGATGGACTCAGCAGTACCCCTTTCCTCCCGCGCCCCTGGACGGTTGGAGACCTAGCACGTCTCGGTCAGTGCTTTCACACGACGACACCCCTTCCCAGTCGGGGACTGCCCTTCACAGTCCGAACCCCCGCCCCCCCCCCCGCAATAAACTTTTGTCCGTCGACTCGGGGGAGTCACTCGTCGTCTCCTCACTCTACTGAACCTTCGGTCCCCGTCCACAGTAAACCCTTATAAGCATTTAGAAATTTTCGTGTCCGTGTATTCTTTCCAAAACACAAAACAAAAATTTTTGACACTTCAATTCAGAACTTGTCCTATTTGGGAAAGAGACTTGGAGACCCGTCTCCCATCCCTTAATCGAGTGGCGTCACTGGGTTCCGGACGTCTATGACCACAAGTGTCGTACGAACCTACTTAATGACTTACGTCGACTTTCAGGTCGACGCCATGTATAAAGTGTTTCTGGTGCGCACGTAGGAGAATGTTACCGCACCCAAGGACGGTACTTCCTCACCTCACTCTTTCACTCAGAGCGTCCGTCACCCGTACCCCCACGTCGACCCGAGACGACCTTTCTGTTGGGTCCTCCCACACGTCCTCGCCACGGACTCCCACACATGGCGTCCCAGGTTCACCTCCCCCTACTTCCAGTCCTTCCACCGTCCCTGGGGCCTCGGACACGGTCCTCCGGCCAGACCTCTTACGCAAACTGTCACCGTTTCCCTGCTCCACTATCTCACCACCCCACTATCCACGACCCGACCTCTCCGGAACCCCGGTGCACCTCCACAGCGCTCCCCTTTCCTCTGCGAGTGGGTCCGGTACCCAGCCCCACACCCGCGGCCCCTGCGGCCGACGTCACCTCCCCGGCCCTCCTCTGTGGACGGGCGAGGGGCTCGCCCCTCCCCACGGTCGGGGGAGGAGACACAGACATTGTGGGGCCCACCCACCCCCGGATTCGCGGGTGGCACCGCCGGTCCGTAGCCATCCCTCGCCTCTCCCTGAGGCCCTCCGCCCGCCGCTTGGGGAGAGGCGGCCAGCCCGCCGAGGGCCTGCGCCCCGACCTTCTTCCCCCGGGCCCTGCGGCGTCCAGAAGGGCGCAAAGCGGGCGCACGGCGGCGGGGTCGCGGGGCCCTCTCCCCTTGGTGGGGTGGGCGAGCCGGAAAGGGAGAAAGGGTGGGACTCATCCGCCTCCCTGGTCAGTAACAAGTAAGTAAAATAAAGTAAATTTATAAAAAACGATTCAGTAGCGGCCGCGGCGTAGACGCACGCCCCCACCCCCCACCCCCCACCCTCCGCCTCGATGCGGCGCTCAGCGGCGTCCATTTGTCGGGGGAGGGGCGCCGCCCTGGCGTCGGCGGCGGGCGGCGACCCCCGCCCCCAGGGCGGCGGCGGGGGCGGCCTTCCTGCGCGGCCCCGACGTCGGCTCCGCCCCCGCCGCCGGGGACGCGGAGGGCGTCGGGCGCGGCCGGGCCCGCCGGTCTGGGGACGGGCCCCCCGCCGCCGCCTCGCGGGGGGCGGGGGCGGCGCCCGGGGCGCGGGGCCCAGGAGGCGCGGGGGGTACGTGGCGGAGGACCTCGGCAGGTGCCTGTACCGCTGCCGCGACGACCGGCCCCTCTTCGACGCGCTCGACTAGGACGGGCCGCGCGTCCTGCTGTTCCGCCCGCGCGACCGGCGCGACGACGACGTCGAGTTCGACCTCGACGGCAAACTGGCGCACCAGTGGTAGCCGTGGCACGAGCAGGGGTAGGACGACCAGTGGGACCAGAAGTGGTTCTTGAAGCGTCCACTCCGGTCTCCGATCACCGCCTTTCCCGTCTCCGTGAGACCCCAGAGGGACCGACTGGGTCGGCGGCGCCCGGAGGAGCGACCCCGGGCGTCACCCGCGCCACGGGGCCCAGAGGGGCGTCTCGGGCACGTCCACAGCGCCCCGCGACCCCGATGGAGGGGTACAAAGAGGAGCGACCTAACTAAAATGGAAGGGAACCAAGTGTGACCCACCTCCCCACGACGCCAGATCCGTAACTCCTCTGTGCCCCAGACCGGACCTTCTCCCCTCTGGTCCTCCCCCTCACCCGTCCCAGACTCTCCTCCTCCTCACCGGTCCACCCCTGGCCCTTTCCTCCGACGTCCACTACTCTGGACCCTTGTGGCTTTTGGCGACGACCCGCCCCAGGACCCGGTCCACACTTCTGGGACACTTCACCCGTCTAAGCTCAGGTCCCGGGTCCCTACGAGGCCGGTGACCCTCGGACCCAGCCAGAACCCTTCTCCGGGTGGTTCGTCCGTCCCGGACCTCCTCGTCCGTCACCCCCGTCACCTGGTGGGACCGGAGTCGTCCTCCGACTCGGACCCTCCGACTACACCCCTCCTCTCCCGTCCCTGGTGCCGTCACACGTGCACTGCTCGCCAGTCTCCGAGTCCAGACGTCTACAGGACGAACCTGAGTCACAGCCCCGCGACTCCCGGAAGACTCCTCTTCACTGGGTCCACTTCGCCCCGCCCCCCTCCCCACCCCAGGACCCCGGTGGCAGGAGGGCCCCCCGGTGCCCCCATCCACCCACCCTCTGTCCTCTGTCGTGGGGGTGGGGCCCAGACCGACCGTTCGCCAGAGTCCCAGGTCTACAGGTCCCTCCGGAGACCCGTGGGTAGTCGGGCGCCGACTCTCCCGGGACCCCATCTTCCCACCTCGTCGAGAGGGACTCCCTATATCTGTCTGTCGAAAGAGCTTCCGGAGAGGAAGTCCCCAGGGACATTGGTCCCGCCTGCGACGAGTCCGACGGAGGAGGCTGGGGGCCCGTCCCGCGTGGGTGTGGGTGTGTGAGTCTGTAAGGGGCAGGGAGCGCTGGAGCCGTGGCTCAGTGGTGGGAGACGTCCCAAACTCGGGCCCCCACCCCCCACAGGACGACGTCGGTCTTCCTAGGAACAGGGTGGGTGGCCCCGGGTCGACCCGGTCCCCCTGGGTCACGGGTCTGGGAGTGAACGACGGGACCACACACCACCCCAGGTGGGATAGACGGACAACCTCTGACCCACTCACGTACGACCTACAGGTCGAGTACCACTCCTCGGCCGGTCTGCCCTGGAGGGATGTGGTTCCGGACACACGCAGGGGGCGGACCTCCCGCCGACTACCGCCCCTCTGGGCGTACTGAGGCGTCTACGGCGGGTGGGAAATCTGGACGAGACACTGCCTGCCTCCCCTGTCGGTCCCCGTATCGACTCGCTCTCCTGGTGATCCTCCCCTCAACCTCCCAGCGGTCCAAGAGATCCCCGAAAAGGCTACTGAGGCACCGTTTCTTAGACGGACGGTCGCGTCCTCTGTGTCCTCTACGCCCAACCGAGGGACCCACCCTTTCTAGAGGACCTCCTCCCGTACCGTTGGGTGAGGTCATACGAACGGACCTCTTAGGGTACCTGTCTCCTCGGACCGCCCGACATCAGGTGCCCCAGCGTTTCTCAACCTGTGCTGACTCGTGCGTCGTGTCTTGCCCAAGAGGTCTGCAGTGCACCCGAGACCCGTCTCCCCTGGTTGTGGACGGAAGAGGATTTGTCGGCTTATGTCGGTCGAGACCAAAGTGACACGAAACGTCTATGACGCAAAGAGTGTTAAACTTCCAAACACTGTTGTGGCATAGTTCAGTAAATAGGTTATCGTAAACGAGTTAAGTGCAGACACGACGTAAAAACGTTAAGAGTGTGATAAAGTTTCGAAAGTAATAATTATATAAACAATTCCACTAGACACGCGCCACTAGAAACTACAGTGATAACGTTTTGCCAGTGCCGAGTGACTTCCGAGGCTACTACGTCTCGTAAAAAGTCGTTATTTCACGAGAATTCCACACACGCAACGAGAGATCTGGACGTGTATCATACGTCTGTGTCTGACGTCGCATATTTGTGAAGACGTACGTGACCCTTTTTGCACACTGAACGAAATCGTTCCGTAGACCTCGGTTTGGACGTTACAGAGGCTCCACGGGCGTCCACCCGTCCCAGAGGTTCCTATGATCCCGCGGGTCCCCGACCCTCCTGGGACCGGGTGCCACGGTAGGAGGCCTTACCACGCGAAACGCTCGACCGACACAGAGCCCAGGGGCCGTATGTGGACACGTCTGTGGCGGCACGGACTCACGGGTCACAAGTCCGAGACACCGGGTCGTCAAAGGCGTGGGGGGCGGGGTCTCAGGTCGGGTCCAGGGACCGGGGACGCCCAGCTCAGCCCTGTACACCGGCGACGAGGAGGTCCCGTCCCAGTGACTCTGCGCACGCACGGTGTGCACCAGGGACGACCCACCCCAGACGAAGCGTCCTCGTCCTCCCTCCCCCTTCCTGTCTCGACCCGCGACCCGACCCGGAGGGGACTCGACCTCGGGGGAGGGGAGGGAGGGCCGTCCGTCCCGACCACCGCCCGTACTCTCCTGGGCCCCACCCCCGGGACGGAGCCACGTGCCTTCCCGAGTCGAGGGGACACGGACGTCGCGGTGCCGGTGTCCTCTCCAGAGGGGCAGGGGACCCCGGACCGACCCCGGACCTGACCCCCTGGCGGGGGGTCCCAGGGAAAGGGGGTCACCTCTCGTAGAGGACCGGACCTCAACCGACATTCCTGTTTTCATTCACTGACTTTACGACAAAAGAGTTGGCGTTCCCCCGAGGACGTGGAAGGGGTACGAGAGCCTCGGACTGAGTGGTGGTCCGGGGTTTGGACACAGGACTGGGCGGGGGTGGGGGTCACGGGGGCGGAGTCGCGGTAGGGACTCGGACGATCGGGCGCGAGGAGGACGGGGGTCCGGGGACTGAGAGGTCGCGGGTGGTCCACGTCAGGTTCCAGGTGTACGGGTCTTACTCGACACCCGGGACGAGACCGCTACGACTCCGGGCTCCGGAGGTCCTACCACGGTCCGACTCTGCCCCGCCGCCACCAGACTCCGACGCGTACACTCTCCCTCCGTCGGAGGCACCCGACCCGGTTCCGCGGATGTTCCCACAAACACGGGCACCCCATCGGTCGGGGAACCGGGGACCCTCAGTGACCGTCACTGGTCGACGGAGGGGTCAGTTCCCGGCCGAAGCACGTCGTCCGGAACCCCACCCCCCGGACGTGTCTGTCTGTCTGCTCGCGCGCCCAGGGGTGACGAAGACCAGACGCAGAGGACCCGACTCTCCGAATTCGACCCCGTCTCCCCCTGACTTGCCGGGCGGGGCCCCGAGAAGTCGACTCCCCTCCCCCCACGGACGACACAGGTCCAACCCCGCGCGCGGAGGACGGTCGCCCTACGACGGGAGATCCGCTCCCCGGGGCCCGAGGTCGCGGACGTTCTCCCGTGTGGGGCCGACCTCGGGTCGGACTATCACGTCACTGGGCCGGAAGTCCCGAGTCTGGTGGGACGGGACTCCTGCCGCGACTCCGCCGGTTCTGGACGGGAAACCCTCTGGACCCGACCCCCGGTGCGGAGGGCGACACCAGACGCGGACAGGAGTGGACCCCTTGTCAAGAAGGACGTAAACCCCGAAGGACGTAAGCCCCGCCTCGAGAGTGGGAGCACACAACCCACCTGGGACCCCAGACCCACTACTGAGGAAGGACAGACTAGGGACCTCACCGAGGGGACGGGTGAGTCACAGGTCCCTGGAGTCCGGACGGGACGGGGTCCTGTCACCCAGAACCCTCCTGCGGGGAGTGGAGAGTGTCCGTCCGTCGCGGCGAAGGCGAAAAGAAGTCAGTACGGGGGCACTGGAGACCGGTCCCTCCTGAGCGGGTCCTGTGGACGGGAAGAGTCCTGCCCACCACCACGGTCCGGGGCCCGACACACGGGACGCGGGGACCGAGACCTGAGACGGGACACACGACCCCCACCACCGTGGACCTCCCTCCGGACTCCGAGGTTCTCGTCTAGAGACGGGGGTCCACACGTCCCGACATGGGAGGTGGGGGTTCCACTTCCACTGACCACCCCCCCCCGCCCTCCACCACATCCTCCTCTGGGGTGCCCTGTGTCGTCACTGCCCCTCCCCCCGAGGCCGCGCCGTCCGGCCCTCCGCACGCTACGGGGTCGCGGAAGAGAGACGGGGGTCTCCTCGGGTAAATGACGATGTGCGGCGTGTTGAAGTGGGCGCTGGTCCGCGACATACGGGCGCCGATGACGACCTGCCTCGACGCCCTGCGCGACGGGCCGCACCTGCGGTCGGACACCGGCAGCGACAAGCTCGTGTTCGACGACGGGATGAGCGACGACCGGAAGCGCCGCTAGTACATGCACGGGCGCGACCCGACCCTCAAGGACCGCAGGTGCGCGGAGTGGAGGCTCGAGTTGAAGGACGACGTCCTCTAGCTGTTGACGATGGTGGCCCGCCGGCTCCCGGCGCGCGGGTTCTAGCTCTTCGTCTAGGTCAGGTTCCCGGGCCCGTAGTGCCTCGCGCTCGCCGCGCTCTAGTAGCTCTTGCGGCTCTTCCTCTTCTCGGGGCTCGTCTTGGACAAGCTCTTCATGGACCTCGCGGCGCCGGCGTCGTTGAAGGACCGGTTCGAGATGGACCGCGCCGTGGACGAGTAGGACGACGAGTCGCACCGCGGGTAGAGGATGGACACGTGGATGATGCGGTGCGTCTTCGTCTTGCTCAAGTGGACGCGCGACCCGCGGCGGGGCCCCCCGCCGGGCCGGCACGCGCAGTCGACGTTCGACGGCAGCCACGTCGACGTCGCGTAGCACCGCCCGCACCTGCAGCACGAGGAGACGCGGTACTTGGAGCAGTAGGACCAGTTGGAGTGCGTGGAGAAGTAGAAGGCCTTCTCGTTGAAGCAGAAGCTGTTCGACGTGTTCCACCCGTAGTTCTGCGCGGCCGTCACCGCGGCGAGCGTCAAGACGCTGTAGTTGTAGGACCGGTACAAGACGTTGCTCTTGGCCCTGGTGTAGTTCAGAGAGTTGGCCGACCTGAAGTAGTGGTTGCTCTCGCTGGAGTACATGCTGTTGCACCACGCCGTCGACGACCGCCGCGAGCGCGTCAGGTTGGTGCTGCGGTGCGGGTGGCACGCGCTGCGCCCGCACGTCTGGCACCTGGGGTCGCGGTTGGGGCGGCTCGGGCTGCCGCTCCGGCTCGGCGGGCACCAGTTCGCCGGGGCGTTCTTCTACTTCACCTAAGGGTCGTCGTTGGGCGACGGCGTCGGGAAGTTCCTCGGCGACCGGTAGTACGCGCACCTCTTGTCGTTCCGGCTCTTCGGGTTCGGGCACGCGGCGTTCTGCCGGTGCCTGTGGGACTAGCGCGGCGACGACCTGCGCCCGCGCGCGCGGCGCGTGGTGATGTTCCCGCCGCCCCCGCTGCGCCCCGGGCGCCGGCTGTTCTTCGTACGGGCGGTGAAGAGGGACCTGCACGTGGGGATGTAGGACCCGTGGTTTTTCCGGTTCCGACTCCGGCACGGGCGGCGCGACGGCCGGAGGGCCTCAGTTCTTCCGCCGAAGGACAGGGTCCGCCTGCTTACGCCCGACCCGGACTGTCGCCACGGGCGCCGTCCATCCCCGGCCGTCCCGCCCCCGCCCCCCGGCACTCGCCCGAGTCCTAACACGGTAGGCCCACCTTTACCCCTGTCCGTCCCCTCGGTCCACGCCCGTACTGGGGTCCGCCGAGGGAGCGGGGTCCCGGGGCCCTTCGTCGGCGCTACTTCCCGGCCCCCCCGTGTGCCACTCCAACGAGTCGAGGACCTCTTCCAAGACCTTTGACCGCGGCGACGAGGGCCCCGTCGGTCCCAGGCTGGTCCGTCCGGGCCCACAACCCCTCGCAGCCGCGAGGTCCTCCCCCCGCCCGCCCCGCGCGTCTCCCGCCCCGGACGTCTGCGGGAGACGAGACCCGACAAACGTCTACGCGGCGAGGGCCTCCTCCTCCGGGACATGAGTCGTCTCGGTCGGGCCCCGCACGACGGGGGGCCCCCGGGCAAAGTGCAGACGAGCGGGGGGCGGCGGGGACGGTGGCGGGGAGACAGCGGTCGATCGGACCCGTTCGGACTGGGGGAACGGTAGGACTCGGCGTTGCGGTGGGTGGGCGACGACGTGTAGTCGTGGGACATGCTCCGGGCCCTTCTCCTCCTGCCCCGGGGGTCTCGGGGGGTCCTGCACCCGTCGGAGTAGTGGTAGGGAGGCGGCGTCGTCTAAGAGTAGCGGTGGAAGCTGCTCGGCTCCTGTCATCACTCATGGCACCTCAAGACTCCCGGCCCCGACGGGCGCGCCGATCGTACTGGCGCGGGGTCCGTCTCCGTCGGAGCGAAACGGGCCGTGACGGGTGCGCGGGGCCGGAGGGCGGGCGTACGGTGCCCCGAGTCGTGGAAAGGGGAGGGGCCGGGGGACCTACCGTAGTCCCACGACCGACCCAGGCCCCGACCGGTCCTGAGGCACCTCGGGACGCGGGTTTCCGGGTCTCGGCGGGGGAGGGGGGTTGTAGTCCGCGAGGCAACACTCTACTTCTTAAATAAAAAAATCAACTAAGACAAACCCCGGACCCTACGACCGGACACTCCCCGGCCCTCCGCCGTCCTACTGAGTCCCCCCGCGCCCCCCACCCCACCGTGGAGTCGGAGGCCGCGGGGACGTCCCTACCCGCGGGACCACCCTCCCCGGCCCCGGGGAGGTCAGTTTCCAGTTGTACGTGAAAGAGGAGTATGGGGCTGTGGACAGGAAATAAAATGATACCAATGACATTGATCGCTCATGCAAATATAGGCCGCCGAAGCCTACGGAAATTTAGTTTCCTACAGCAAGCACACTGACACGTTCGCACACAGGTCTCTCGTTCCACGGTCGCACGGTCGCCCACACACGCACTCGGCCGTTCACACCTAGCACACGCACTCACTCGCACCCCACTCCGACCACTCCCGTCCTTAGGTTGCGTTATTGGTACAGGGGAGGTCCGGTGGTCGGGGGGTGAGGGGGGGCGGGGGCCGGGGGCGGGCNCGGGGGTGGGCTCCCTGGGGCCGCCAGACACCCTCGGCGCCCGACCGCACCCGCCCCGAGGGACAATGGAGTCGGTGCCACTGTAGCACTGTCACAATTGTTCCATGGGTCGTATAGTTATTTCTAATAAGACTATGGGGACTCAGACTCACGAGGCAGGGCGGTCTCCGGACACGAGGGCGACCCCGAGGCTGAGGGACGACCCCCCGCCCCGTCCCGCGGCCCTCTGCGGGCGACGGGAGGCCCCCGGGGCGGCGTCGACTCGGCCGAGTCACCTCTGTCTCACAAGGGGGTCTTTCGCCGGGGGGTCACCTACGGACTCCCGTCCCGACGGTCCGGTCGGGCTCCGTTGTCGTTCCCGACCGCCGTGAGTCCTCCCGAAGGACCTCCTCCACGGGCACAGGGCCCCTGAGACCCGTCCCCCGAAAGCCTTACGTCCACCCCCACGCCGGCCAGGGTGCGTACGTGGTTCCTCAGCGCTCGGAGGGTCCGGGACCGTCCTCTGGGACCCCCAGACTTCCGTCCACCGACCCCGTCGACCCGGTCCTCGGGGCCCCGATGTTAGTACTCTCCCGAGTCGTCCCTAATCTCACCCTGGTGGACGACGTGGCACACCTCCCGGTTGTCCTTCTGGGGCCCGTCCGGGAGAGACTTCGCCGGGAGGACGCGCGCGACGCCCACTAGACAACGGGTCCCCACCGTAGGATTACCCAAAGGTAGTAGTGAGCCCCTGCCACTCCGGTCTCTAGTCCCCTCCGGTGGTGACACGTCTGTCGAGGGCTCGCCTCCCGGGGTCCGGATCCGTCCTTCGTCCGCCCCCCTGCACACCCAGGACCCCAGAGGTGCCCCTACCGTGTACACTCCGTCCCACTCGTCCGAGTCCTGCCCGGCCGCACTCACGAGACCCCCGAACCCGTCCCCCGACGGGGACCGACGACCCACGGGTCGGACCCCCTGCGGCTCCCGCCGTGGTCCTGTGTGTGTTCCGGCTCCTGTCCCTCGGTGCGAGGTCCGTAGGAGGACCGGACCCTTCGACAAACGGCAGAGATCCTTGACCGGTCGAGACCCTCCCGGTCAGAGAGGTCCCAGTCGTGCCGGGGTCTGCCGTTTGTCGTCCCAAGGGTCGGGACGGGGTCTTTCGTGAGTGGACATGGACGACGAGAGGGGGTGGGTCGCAGGGTCCCGTGCACCAGGGACGAGGAGTCCGACCGTGGTAGAGGTGCAAAGACCCCTTCTCTGGGTTCCTGGGTGCGTCCGACCCGGTCAGGGCGTCCAGTGCGTCGAGACACCACTACCACTGGGGTCGTGGCCCCGGTTCCACGAGGGAGGGGCCCTCTCGTCGACACGGGTGGGCCCTTGGGTTCGGTGGGACTGTAGTCCCGGGTGGGTGGGGACTCCCGACCTCCCGTCGGGCGAGAGGCGGACGAGCGCGGGTCCGTCCCGGAGCGAGTCTCGCCTCCGCACGGTCGGGGGTGCCCGCACGAGTGCGTGACACGTGTCCCCCGTTCCGTCCCGCCCCGCGGGGCCGGAGACTCGGGACCCGGCACAGAAACCGTCCTGACGAGAGAGGTCGGGGCAGGGACTCGGTTCCGGCCGTCCTGTCAAGCCCGGGTCCGAGGAGGTTCCGGACCCGCACACTTGACCGGCCAACGGGACCAACCGACCCCTTGTCTCCCTCAGTCTCAAGGTGACTCCGACTGGAGGAGGAAGCCCCGGTCCCCATGTGGAGCCCCCTCGCCCGTCTCCCGGGGGGTGCCCTCGGCAGCCGGGTACTGTGCGCCAGGTCCTGTTCGCCAGGTCCTGTGTGCCAGGTGTTGACGGAGGAACGAGAAGGGGAGGTCAGGACCCGTCCCGTCAACCCCCGCGGGAGGGAGAGGCTCCTCCTCCCCGTAGTCCTCTTGGAGGGTAGCGTGGGTCCTGTCGGTCTTCCCCTCGGACCCGGGCGTAGGCAGTGTGGTCGGGTCGTCCCGGCAGAGTCGGTCCGGCCGAGAGGTCGCCGCTTCCGGACCTCACTTCCCGTCGCGAGGTCGAGACGACACACCCACCGGTTCCGCCGCCCCGCCCGCCTCGGTTAGACACGGGACGGTTGCCCTGTCTCTCCGACCCGGGCCCGACACCCGGTCCTCGGACGTTCCATTCCCAGTCGGGCCTCGGCGAGGACTGTCGAGTCGGACGGCCGGTCCTCGGGTGGGACGAGTTCCGATCTGCCCCGCAGAGTTGAGTCTTGCCCCCTCGGGCCCTGGGCGTCCCCGCGGTCCCGCCCCGCATGGGGGAAGGACCTCGTCTGGTCCGTTCCGCCTACCCCGGCCGGAGTGAGACCCGAGGGGCAGGCCGACGCGCGGGGGTTGGGGCAGGCGGGACGGGGGCGGGCGTGGAGGGGCCTTGGGTGGGCGGTCCGGCTCTCCCGCGGGGCCGTGGGCTTGCCCGCGCTAGACGCCAGACCTGACACGGGGATCGCAACGTAACTACCGAGACGTAATATCGTCCGGCGTGCTTGTAGGTGAGGGAAAATGACTGTCCCTCGACGCCGGTTTCTCAAAACCCCGCGAAGTGTTGCGGAGGGGTGATGCCGCCGTCCGGACCCTGAGCTTGGGTGGAGGACTCGGCGGCGAATCGGGAGCCTCGAACCGCGCCCTCCTCCCCAGCCCACCATGAAGAAGCGCGCGCCGGAGGACCCTTCACTTCAGGAGCGGGTCAGCGCGCGTTGGGGGACCCTTGACATCAAGCGTCCTCGGCCAGTCCGGGCGACGTTCGTGTCCGTCTGCCGCGCAGCCTGATGCGAAGGGCCGTTTGGCGCGCGGGGGCGGCGGGGCGGGCCCGGGCCGGCGCCGGGCAGACCGGCGGGGCGGGGCG
The DNA here is from genome assembly GCA_006410555.1 of Capra ibex. Taxonomy (NCBI): domain Eukaryota; kingdom Metazoa; phylum Chordata; class Mammalia; order Artiodactyla; family Bovidae; genus Capra; species Capra ibex. The sequence continues at coordinate 96,480,633 of SJYO01018757.1, forward strand.
TCGAGGCCGGGCGGGGCAGGCCACCCGCGGCGCGGCGTACCTCCGGCCGACTCCTTGCGGCGGGTCGGGCCATGCGGCGCGCCGAGCCAGGGCCCGCCCCCCGCGCGCCCCGCGCGCCCCGCCCCCGCCGCCGCCCCCGCCGGGTCCGGCCCGGGCCAGTCGGGCGCCGCGCGCCGGGGCCCGGCCTCCCAGTCGCGGCCGGAGGCGCCCCGCGCGCCACGACTCCCGCCGCCGCTCCCGCGAGCCCGCGACGCCCGGCCCCCGCCCCGGCCCCCGCCCCTGGCGCGGCCCAGCCCCAGCCCCGGCCCCGGCCCCGGCCCCAGGCGCCGCCGGGCTCGCCCGCCGGGCCGAGGCGTCCCCGCCGCCACGCCGGAGCCTCCCCCGGGACCCCGGAAGCGCCGCGGCCGCCGGAGACGGGAAGTCCGGCTCCTCAGCCCCGACGGTATACCTCGGGGTCTCGGCTCTGAGGCTCCGGGCCGCGCGAGATGAGCGGAGCTAAGACCCTCGTCGAAATAACTCTATATTGAATGCACGGCGTTTCAAGAGTGTACGCAGAGACACTTTTGACAGGGCTCTTTCTTTTGGCTCCGAGTACCTCTCGTCGCTCCTTCAGGAGCCGCCTGAAGCCCACAGTCCTGGTGGCGTAGGTCTCTACCCACCGGAGGTCGACTGCAGGAGGCCCGAAAGCCCCAAGGGGCCTCTCCTCTCACATTCCGGTGGCCGAGCGCCGCGGGGGCACTTCCTCCGTGACAGAGGCCCGAGAGGGACCGACAGCACGGGCGGGGGAACAACACACTGACCCTCCCTCGGGGGACTGGAACCGCGGTGACCCGTCGGAACGTCCTACCGCCACTACGACGCCACAGTCCGGAGCCCGTTTTGGCGGTCCTCTCCCGGGTCGCACCACCCGTCCTTCCGGGGGGAGGGTGGGGCACGGGGGTACCTCCAGTCGTACCCCTGGGGTGACCCGTCTCAGGTCCAAGGTCCTCCCAACCGGTCCACACGATCCGGAGGTCGAGTCCACACTGAACTGGGAAATGGGTATAGGACTGGAAACGGTGTCGAGGCACTTTGTCGGACGGTCTGGGTCCCCGCAAAGGCCACCGAAGTCTTCACCCCCACATCCACACATCGAAGTCCGGCGTGAGACGACGGAGGGTGAGCCAGCAAAAGGAGACGTCGGACAACAGACAGGTCAAACCCTAGGGGCTGGAAGACTCGTCCGTCCGGATCACCCGACTACCCCTTGACCAAAAAGCCTTTGAGGTAGACCGCGACCAGTCGAGAACCGGTCGTTCCCCTACGGTCCGACCCCAGACCCTCCGCAAAGACCGAAGGACTAAAAATCTCCGTCTACCCTCCCTTACTGACTCACACCAGCAATGTCTTGTGGTGGTAACCCCGACTTCCCTGTCAAAGGAGTGTCAGGACCCCTGTTTTAAGTTCTGGTTCCACGACCGACGGAACCAACGACCCTCCTCGAGAAGGACCGGGGTCTGTCGACGGAAGAGCGGTACGGGAGGGTCTGGTCGGGAGGGCCCCGAGAAGGGTCCTTCCGAGATCGGGATAGGACCCCGGGTCGGAACACTGGGATGGAGTAGGCTCAGTAGAGGACCTCGGGGACGGAGGATTAAAGTAGGGTAACCCGAGTCCCGAAGTTTTATACTTAATCTCCCCGGTGTCGGGTCAGGTATCGTCACCCTGGGACCTCTCCTCTGCCGCCGGGTACCGCACGGAGCGTCGGCCGCGTCGGACGACAGGAACCAGACACGACACGCGCCGTGAGTCGTTCGACAAACGACGCGATTGTGGCGCAGGTCGTTCTCGTGGGCTGTGTAAGGGACCGCCAGGGGTTACGTCCGCCCCGAGAGGGACGGACACTCGGCCACGCAAGAGACCACTTGGGCCGTTCCACCCAGGAGAACCCCCAGTCCCCGACGGACCGTAAACCTCAGACAAAGGGGCCTTCACACACCCACCCCGGTCTAGTGCCGGTGCGGGGAAGACGCCTCCGCGGAGGACTTCAGACCGCCGACCAGGAGGACGGGGTCCCTTCCTGCGGCTGCACGGTAGACTCACGCCGTGTAGCACACGGGTAGCACCCTGCCGACCCACCGACGAGCTTGGTGGCGCCGGGACCTCCGGCCTCAATTCGCAGACCGGTGCGACGCGGTCCACCACCAGACTCTCGCCGGTCGGGACCCCTGCGGGGGGCGGCGCGACAACGGCTGTCGGGTCGACGGACAAACGGTCTCCTGGCCGGAGCCCGGTGGGTCGAGTCCTCCGGAGGGGTCCGGCACGACGGACTCAGGTCGAGCCGTCACTGTCGACAACCCCACGCCCCTTTCAGGGACTTAGTCCGTCTTTCCAGACGAAACGCGGCCGAGGGGTTCCCGAGACGCAACCACAGTCCCAACGACCCGCCTTCGGACCGTGCCCGAGGGACCCCGACCCGTATCTCGGACCCCAGAGGACCCGTGCCTCGGACTCCAGACGACCCTACCCGACGGTCTTGGATAGAAGGTCTCTAGGTCTTTGCGTGGACGCCACGCTCCTCCACCTCGGGCCCGGGAACGAGGCGAGATCCGTAGGTTCACCAGCCAGGGCCGACATTTCTAGACTCCACGCACCACCACCCTCCTCCCAGCTACTGGGAGACTTGACCAAGACCTCCCCAGGTGGCCCCCGGGACTGACTCCAAGGCCCTTTGGTCTGTGACTTCACTCTCTTCGTCTCTACGAGAGTCTTAGTGCCCGAGAACCGAGAAAGGCGGACTAGGGAGGGTCCGGTCCGTGGGCGGGCCCCCGTGGGGGCCCAAGACCCAGGCCCACGTCACCAGCACCGGGTCGACAGACCCCCGAGTACCGGGCAGACGGGGGTCCCTGTCTCCCACCCAGACCCTCCGGCTGGTCTGACACCGGGGGTCCGGGCCCCCTCCCTCTGACTCCGAGCGACCGGACGAAGGGCGGCCGACAGTGTGTTCGAAGGGCCCTGTCGTCCCTGCGAAGGACCTCTTCGAAGAGACGACGAGACCGTGGAGCACACTTCCCCTGGGTACCCGAGAGGACGCGGTCGAGCCCTTGGACTCTCCTCCCGCCCGGTTCGGCCCGCGGGCGCCTGCGTCGAAGGACAAAGACAAGGACAAACCGGAAACCAGACACTTCACCCTTCCTCCGCCGGGACCCCGACCACTCCGGTCACTCGGCGGGAGGCACCCCTGGGCCACGGGGTCGCGTCGTCGACGAGGCCCACCCCCCGCGACCCCGGGCCGGGCGAGTCTGGGGTGCGACCGGAGGGTGGGGGGCGTGTCTCCGGGGGCCGAGACGGACGGCGAGGAGCCAGCCCCGGACAGGTAGGGAGAGCCCTGGGAAGGGGACTGAAGTAAGGGTCCTCGGGGTCCGGTCCTGCGACCGAGAGACTCGCCCCGACCCTCGCCTCGGGTCTACTCTCAACCCGGGTCACGTGCTCCCCCTCCTTGACCTAGACCACAGCACAAATAAGGCAGCAGAGATAAAGGAGAAACAACACTTTGCTCGACTGCCCCGGAACCCGTACAGGACGACAGACACACCTGGAGGGTCCGTGTGGGACGCCAAGTGTCTGAGTTCTCGGGTGTTGTCGTGGTTTTGGTCCAGGTTCGACGAGGAACACACCGCCAGGGCGGTGGACAGTCTGGGAGGTCACCCGAGTCGGACCCCCACGGGACGTCCTGGGGTCGAGATTTGAGTCGACCTTGGCTCCGAGAGAGTCAAAGACTAAACAAGGGTCGCCGTGGACCCCTCCGGGTCCACTGCCGACACGCGGTCCGTGACGAAGACAGGAGTCACTCCTCCCTGTCTTCCGGTGCGAGGTCGGGACTGGGGGGTGGGGCAGGGACTGGGGGGTTGTGGGGGTGGGACTGGGG
>SJYO01018757.1:96484677-96556591 GCA_006410555.1 Capra ibex
GGGACAGGGACTGGGGGTTGTAGGGGTGGACGGGGGTTACGGGGTGGGACGGGGCTGTAGGGGTGGCGGGACTGGGGACCACAGGAGCCCACTCTTGTCGGAGGGACCCGAGGTCGGGGGTTGACGGGAGACCATCCTCGTCACGTCTCCGAGTACCTGCTGGGCCCCCTGAACCAAAGAGTCAGTCGAAGAATCTTCCTACGACCTAAGGAGGACGCAGACACGAGTGTGGACACACTCTGAGTGTGGGCACGGTCGCGACGACCCTGCGCACGCAGTGGCGGGCACTCTCGTCCCGACACCGGTGCACCGGAGGGCTCGGTCGAGTTGTGTCTGAGGGAGGGCGGTGAACCACAGTCAAAAAATCCCTTACAATATTTAACACAAAAACAAGGATTCAGTTTTGCCTTCGTGGGTCCAGATCGGTTGAGGGGGTACCCCACACGGGGACGACCCGTTCGCCTCGTCCACACAGGGGAGACACCCGTTGAGGTCCGAGCGACGGGACCGCAGGGGCGAGGTGCGGGTCCCGGGTCCCGGACGGGTGTCCAGCAAGGTCTACGGCCTCGGGGACCGTGTGACTCGGGGCACGGGTCGGGACCCGGGGTCCACTCCTGTGCCGGGGACAAAGGAGTCCGAAGTGCACAGCCACGGTCTCGGCGACGGTCGGTACCTCCTCGGCCTCCTCGTCGGCGGGGCGCTCCAGTCTCCGGGCCACCGCCCACGCCCCCGAGGGCCCCAGTGCGGTCGAGGACACGGGTCTCCGTGGAGTGGTCAAAAGGGTGACACAACGACCGGTCGACTTCCGGCGCGGTCCGCGGTAACCCTCGCACAACCCCTGTGTACCGGACGCCAGGGTGTCGGGCCCCCGTCGTGTTGGAGTCGCGAAGGAGGGAGGCGTCCGGCTGTGTCTCGGGCAGCACTGAAGTCCCCGGAGTCTCCGTCACGGGTCCCACGAGGGGCCTCTGGGGGTCTTGGACACACGCACGAGGGGTCCCAGGGACACCCCACCCCGAACCCGTTCCAGAACCACCCGACCCCCGAACTCAGCGTCGGAGAGGACCCGGGGAGCCGTCGGACCCCGAGGATGGGGTTGCGAGTAGGACCACCCACTCCTGGTCGTCGAGCTCTGACCCTCCCTGGGGGCACACCCGCCCGCTTGGACTCGACCCCGAGCGACAGGGCGTCGGCTGCACCTGCGCAAGTTGGACGACGACCTCTACTTCGACTTCTCCGCCGCTCTCGCCGGGTTAGACGGCGCGTGCCACTGACTCGACCACCGGCTCCTGCCCTCGGCCCACATGCACCACCCGTGCCGGGTGAAGTCGCTGCTGTCGTTCGCCCTGCACCACTTCCACTCCGGCGTCCCGTCCGTCTGGACGGCGGGGAAGGGAACGACCCGAAGGTCACGACTCGACACACGCGTCGCCGGCTCGGTCCCCACCCCAGCGACGCCCCGCCCGCGCAGGCCCCGCCCCGAGACCCAGCCCGACCGGGGACTCGGCCGCACAGGCGACGTCTGGTAGGCCCTCCACGTCGGACTGCACCACCACCACCTCGACACGGTCATGGCGCAAAGGTACGACTTCTACCTGCTCGCGTGCGACGACGCGCTCCGGTTCCTCTAGTCGGACCTCTTCGACGTCGTCCGGCAGTCCGTCCACGCCGGCAGCCCGCCCACGCCGCCAGCCCGCCCGACCCGGGCCCCGAGACGGGCTCCCCGGCCTCCTATCGGCCGACCGGAGGTCGGGGCTCCGCCCTCGACGAGGCCGGGGCCCTTTGGGGCCCCGCGACCGTCCAGTAAACCCACCCCTCCCCCGAAGTCACACAGGACCTGGGGCTTCGGCTCTGGGGGGGTGACGCACAGGGAGGGGTCCCTGTGTCGTGGTTCCCTCCACACCCGTCCCGTGAACACAGACCCCGCCTCCCGGCTCCCGTCCCCCGAGGCACCCCGGCGCCCAGACGGCGCCGGACTCGGACGCACCATCTGTGCGGGGGACCGACGGACGCCCTCCGGTCGGGGCGGGTGGCGGTCCGGTCCGAGGCGGGCCAACTGCGCGCGGGCGCGGGCGCGGGCGTCTTGCCGCAACGGAGCCCCGACTACGTCTACGACGACGACTTCCACAGGCGGGTGTAGTGGCTCGTCGACCCGCACCGGGGGCCGCCGCTCAAGTCCCTCCGGAAGTTCCTCCACCCGGGCCCGCGCTGGACCCCGACCCCGCGCCCTCGCCGGGGCCCCAGGGGGTGGCTGTGGCGTGGCAGGGCGGGGGTGGGTCCGGTCGTCCCAAGGGAAGACGTTCAAGGTGGACCCGCTGGCCGGGTAGGGGCAGTGGAAGTTCGCCCGGTAGCGGCGGGAGAGGGAGACCGTCTTCCAGTTCAACCGGACCCCGGACACGAAGGACAGCCTGGGGTAGTCCATCCAGACGAGCCGGAGGGTCGACCCCTCCGCCGGTCGTCGGCCTACACTGGGCGTCACTGGCGGGGATACTCCGACCGGGCCGGGCGGGACGGCACTCCGGACGAGGGGCTCAAGGACCCGTAGGGCCCCACCCCCCTAGGGGCGGGACCCGGACGGCGGGTCGCGGCCGGCGGAGGGGGGTCGTTCCTGCTGCACCTCGCGACGTTCGTCTTCCTGGACGACCTCGTCTACTACCGCCTCTACCACCCGCTCAAGGGGCTGGACGTGGCGTGGTAGCACAGGCTCGCGCTACAGATGGACTGGATGTACGACGCGGTCCGGCGGGCGGCGGACCTCGACGGCGCGCGGAGGCTGCCACTCGTGCCCCGGGCGTCCGTGCCCCGGGGCGCCTCCTGCCCCCGCGAGCCCACGAGTACGCAAAGAGTGGGGTCGGCTCGGGTCCTTCACGCAGGGGAGGCACCACCATCCGCAGCACCCGTACCCGGTGCAGGGGCCGTAGCTCTTCTTGACCTGGTGGCTGGAGTTGTAGGTCCTCTAGTACTGCACTCACGACGCGGGGGGGTGTCTCGGCCCGACCCCCGACCCTGACGGGGGGGGGGTCGGTCGGGTCGGGCGGGAGGGAGGGGTCGCACGGGGGCGGCAGGCGGAGCCCGTCTCACAGGGCGGACCGGCACTTCCGGCGGAAGGACCCGGAGGACCCGATGCCGGAGATGACCTGTCCCGCGGCGCGGCGGTCGGACGAGGACCGGGACGGGCGGCGGGCCGTGACGGACGTCTCCGAGAGGCTGCGGACCGGCGTGTTCATCGTCGTGTCTGCTCGGCCGCGCAGGAACGCCTCCCCGGGGGGGCGGCCCCAGGGCCGGGTCGGAGCGGACGGGCGGGGGTCGGGCGGGTTTATTTTCTTAGCCAAGTGACTCGAGGCCGGATGGGCGTCGAGGAGGCGGGACGGGGAGGGGGCACCCGACAATCCTCCGAGTGCCCGTCCTGATCGGCCCCGCCGCCCCCGCCCCCGCCCCCGCCCCGAGCCCTCAGGTTGGTCGGGGAAAGAGAGGCACGGAAGAGAGGCTCCGTCCGCCGCCCCCACAGAGTGCCCCCAATCCGGCGAGGGTCCCGTCCGACCCGGCACGTCGGAACCCCACAGGGGACCCTCGCTGAGTCGGTCCGAGTCCGGGGGTCCTTCGCGGTCGTCGTCGAGACGGACGTCTCTAACACACAAGCCCCGAAAATTTTTACAGACTTTGAAAAAATGAGTCCACTAAAATTGAATTTGACTTCGTTTACAGTCCTTTATGATCGGAATTTGGACCAACCCTGTCTCTTGCAGAAAAAGAACTCAGAGTCAGGACCCTTCTACTCGTACACCCGTCGGTCCGGTCGGGGCACGGACGGAGGTCGACGACCCCAGGACCCGGGTCCTGAGGTGGGAGAACCACCGACTGGAACGAAGGACACGCCGACCGCCTCCCTGGACCCCAGCGGGAAACGGGAGACCTGTCTACCACCGACGGTTCGTCCCGCAGACGGAACGTGCCCTGGGTCAGCCCGGGTCAGCCCGGGGTGTGTCGTGAACGGAGCAGCGGTGGACAGACGCACAGAGGACGCATCGCAGACCCCGGGTGCCGGTACAGACTAACACACACACAGCTGAGTCACAGGTCTACTCCACTTCAGGTGCGGGGCCCGACCTGGTCCAACAACAGTGAGTGTACGAGCATATGGGCAGAGAATCTTTGACTTTATTTTAGATTAAAACCTTCGGCAGAACACTTTACACACCCTTCCCCCGCGGTCACTGTCCGCCCAGCCCCTCCGTGGTCGTACGACCACCGAGGGTTGGCGGGGGAGGCGTGACGGTACCCCGGGACGGGACTGGGACGCCGGGTGGGACGTCACGGCGGGTCGGGTCGGGTAGGTCCTCCTCCACCCGACCCTGGACGTGGAGTCTAGACGGGTCCTTCGGGTCTCGCCTCTCCTCGGAAGGGGGTCCTTGTGCACGAGTCGATGCACTGCCCCGCGAAGACGGGACCCGGTCGAGTCTCCCCGTCACAGCTTTCGGGCATTCTCACCGGCCTCCCGTGTCACTCGGCCCCCGGGGGTCCCGATGACCCGGAGGGGGACGGTCTCCAGAAGAGAGGTGACCACGTCCGTCACCCCGACCCTGGGAGTTCCGGACCGGCCCTCACCCCTCGTCCTCCCTGGTTCACCTGAGACTGGGAAGTAGGGTGTTCAGACGTAGGACGTCCGGAGAACGACGGGAACTCCCGGGACACCCCAGGGAGGTCGGGGTTAAACCCCCTGTCGACCCGTTCCCTCCTCCCGTCCTTTCGGTTCCGTCCGCCACTCCCGACCCACCCTGGGTGGTCCCGTCACCTTGCCGTCACCCTCCTTAGGTCCCGCCTCCGTCGGAGAAGGCCTCCTCCTCCGGACTCCCACTTCCTTGTCACTGGTCCAGCACTCAGTGGACGACCCAGTGGACGTCCGGGAAGAGCCTGGGACCAGGGGGCTCTCGAGACTCGGGAGGACCGGCGCAGAGGGCCCCTCCCCGGCGAGAGTCTAGGGCCACCGCACACCCAGTCGGACGACCCCTCGGACGCGGGGGAAGGTCCCACGTCGGCCGTCGGACTCCCACATCTCTGTCAAACACACAGTGCGACCACTCTTGCTCTACAGTCGCAGCCTCCAACCCTCACTTCCGGTCCCGGTCCGGGGGGACGGGTCTCTGGTGCGAGTCCACGGTCGAAGACCCCGGGTCTCCGGTCCTCCTTGGGGTTGTGGTCTGTGCTCAATCGATATTTTATTCGGTTCGTCTCCGGACCTCTCGATGAAACTTAGAAGTGGGACCCTTAAAATTACATAGGTCACGTTCAGACATAATGTGACTGTTCGTCTTTTCGTTGTTCCAAAGTAGAAAGTTTATATACCGTTCATGAACCTCCTCTCACCTGACTGGTCTGGAGCCCTCTGCCCGGACACGCAGGTGGGTCGGTAAGTGTGTCCTCCACGACCGGAGGGACGGGGCTGAGCCGAGGAGACGCTCCCCCCGTACCGGTCACCTCTGAGCCCCCGTCCCCCGCGACCTGAGACTCTCCACGGCCGTCTTGATCTCTGACCCAGGGTACTGGAGCAGCCTCTTGTGTCCGGTCCCCACCGGTCGCGCCGTCCGGACTCGGACCCCGGGGGGTGCCCCCTGGGGACTCGGACCCCCGGGGGGTGCCCACTGGGGACCGACCCCGGCCTCGTGAGCCCCCCGGACCGGAGGGTCGGGTCGAACGAGTGGTACGACGGTCGCCTGGACGGCCTGTGTCTGTCGGTGTACGACGTCCGGACGACGCTACTGGCACACCTGGAGGACCTGGTCAAAATGACCGGCGGGGAATCGGACAGGAACCGGCGTCCACTCACGGACCCCCCGACCCCCGAGACGACTATGAGGGGACGGGTGTTCGTGGGGCAAAACGACTATACGAAAGGTCCGAACCCCGACCCCTCTTCCGACTCCGGGGTCTCTGGGTAGAAGAGCCGGATGGCGACGGTCGGACGCGCGAGACCCTTTCCTGCCACGAGGGTCCCCAGACCCCCGGGTCCCCCGGTCCCGGGTATTACCCCCACGTCAGTCCCGGTGTGTCCCCGTGGTTGTTACCCCCCGACACGCACGCGTGGGTCCGGGTGTCCGGATCCTCCCAGGCCGGAGTGAGTCGCGCGGACGGACAGTCGGCTCAAAGGTGTCTCTCCCCGGTCCTTCCCCGGACAAGTCGGGGTGTGTCGTCCCGGCACACCTGGGTGACATGTTCTGCCTGATCCTTCCAGGTCTCCGGCCCGCCGGTTTGCCCGTCCGTCTCAGTTCCGACGTCCCGCCCCTCTCGGTGACGGCGAGGGCTCAACTGGACGACCCTGGTGACCTTGGTTGGACTACAAGGGAGACGACACGCGCCGGTCGTCCTGTGTCTCGGACCGTGGGTGTCCGAGAGTTTTGGGTCCGGGTGGTCCAGGGTCTCACACCCGTTCCGTCCCGGCTCCCGCCCCCGTCCTCCGCCCGGTCCCTCTCCCCCTCGAGTCCGACCAGAGAGTCCGTCAATCCTTCCTCCGACCCGTGTCTCCTGAGACGGGCGTCCGGTCCACTCTTCTGGGGTCCACCCGGGTCCCCCTTCCCTTCGACAGCCCGACATCCTCCGTCGAGACCCACGGTTCGTCGGAGCTCTGGGAGTGGTGCAACAGGGGCTGTAGGTCCGTCTGGCATCGTAGGAACGAAGAGAGTCCCTCCCCCTTGTTTCGACCTGCCCCACCTTGGCCGTCCCACCCNCCCCCCCCCCCCCCCCCCCCACAGTGTGCTCCGGATCCTTGACACGTCACTGGGGTCCTCCGTCAAGGCCCGGTGGGGGGTACAGTCTACACCTAGCCCCGAAGACCTGTCTCGTCGGGTCTGTCCTCCCGCGAGACCTCAAACAGGTCCAGAGTCCAAAACGAGACCCGGGCCCACCCCCCCCCCCCACGAAACCTTGGGGAGGCTCCTGGTGGGAGAGGTCCGTTCCGAGAAGACTTGACCTGAGGCCTCAGTGTGACGTGTGACTGGGGTTGAGGAGTGGATCCCGCCCGGGAAGCTCCGGTCCGAACCGGAAGGGGTGGGGTGCAGTCGGGGTCGGAGGACCCGCAGGTGCCTCCCCAAAAGACCCCTTTGACTTCGGGCCTAGTCGTGTCGACGACCGGAGGGTCTCGAACCCTCTCTCATTCTCGGACGAATAAAGTCTCTCTTCGAGTTCCTTTTCGTACCCCACTGGGCTCCCTCCGACTTGTCCGTTCGCCTCCCCGCCTCCCGCCTCCCCGTCGCCCTGTCGCCCCGCGGCCGACGGCCGGNTGGGGTTGAGGAGTGGATCCCGCCCGGGAAGCTCCGGTCCGAACCGGAAGGGGTGGGGTGCAGTCGGGGTCGGAGGACCCGCAGGTGCCTCCCCAAAAGACCCCTTTGACGTCGGGCCTAGTCGTGTCGACGACCGGAGGGTCTCGCACCCTCTCTCATTCTCGGACGAATAAAGTCTCTCTTCGAGTTCCTTTTCGTACCCCACCGGGCTCCCTCCGACTTGTCCGTTCGCCTCCCCGCCTCCCGCCTCCCCGTCGCCCTGTCGCCCCGCGGCCGACGGCCGGCCCCATCCCGTCGCCCTCCCCTCCGCTGGCTGTCCTCCTCCTCTCCGCGGCCGGGCGGTCTCCTCCTTCGCCGGCGCGGGGGCCGAAGCCGAAGTGGGGCCCCGGAAGGACCGGGCTTGGACTGGGGACTGAAGGCCGGTCTAGACCTGGTCGCGGCGACAGAAAGGGGGGAAAGGACACGCGCGACCCGTTTCCTGTCAGCTCCCGGTCTGGGGTGTTTCGATCAGGACGAAGTGCGTCTTGACCCCCCGTGGGGCTCCCAGGGGACCCCGGCAGTGAGCCGTGCCAGTGGCCGGGCCTCGGGGGGTCCCGCCTGGAGGTACTGGACGGCGACACCGCGCCCCGTCAGGGGCGGCGCGCGAGGGGGGCCCAGGCCGACCCTGGAGCGCCATGGGGTCCGTCCTGGACCCTTCCTCCGCCCCCCTGCCGCGCTGGTCAGTCTCGGTCCGAAGGCGCCCGCAGGCCAAGCCGGGTCCGCACAGGCTGAGACACGCTGGGGTGCCTGACGTCGTAGGGACAGTTAGTCCGCGCCGGGCCCGTTGGCCCTCCGCTCGGGCCCCGCCCTGAAGGACAGCCCCGCCGCCCCGAAGGCCCCGCCGCCCTGAAGGAAAGCCCCGCCACCTCGAAGGCGGCGACGCCGCGGAGTCTACCGGCGCGAGGCGCGTCGCGATCGCCGGAGAGAGCGCCATCGGGCGCGGGCCGGCGGCGGGGAGCCGGCGGCGGGCGGCAGGCGGGCGACGAGGCGCAACCGGCCGCGGTACCTCGGGCGCGGGGCGACCGACCGGCCCGACGCGAAGCTGTTGGCGCGGGACGCGCGCGACGGCCACCTCTGCGGCGGCGGGCCGGGCCTCCCGCGGGGCAGGCGCGGCGCCGGTCACGGGCCGCGGACGAAGTCGGCGCGCGCCGGGCTTGGGGACGCCGCCGGCGCGCAGCACCGCGACAGCCTCGGGCGCGACCGCGACGACCCGGACCTGCGCGGCGGGCGGCGGCTGCGGCGGCGGGCGCTCCGCGCGCTCCGGCTCCGACGCGAGAAGAAGTCGCCGTTGCGCGACGACGGCCCGCGGCTCGGGCGGCGCGTGACGATGACGCCGGTGGTCAAGCCGGTCAAGCGGCCCGTCGACCCGCTGCCGCGGCGGTACATGTACCCGCTCCACACGTGGCTCCGGCCGCTCGCGACCCTCGACGTCGAGTTCCCGCGCCCCGGGTGCGGGAAGAGGTCCACACAAACCCCCACGCGGGCGCCCACTCCGCACACCGGGCCCTGGGATCTCGCTCGACGCGTCCGCGCGGGCCCGGCCCCGGGTTCCGGGCCTCGACACGCGCCGAGGACCGGCGGGGGCTCGCGGGGGCGCGGGGGCGGACCGCGCCACGCCGGGACGCCGGAAAGCCCAGCCCGACTCGCAGACTAGGGCGGCGCGACCGGCGACAGGCACGAGACAAGACTATTTGCTGGGTGGCTGAAGCCTCGGTCAAGACGCGCACTGCGCGAGCACAAATGGCGCACGGGGCGCCCCGACGGTCGCGAGGCCGCGAGTTCCGAAGCAGACTTACGACTGGCCCGGTAGCCGAACGGAGGGTGTATGAACCGTGGCACCTACGGATGAATGAGGCTCGTGAACCCCGGTCGGGACGAGACTCCCGCGCCACTCCACCCGCGACAGGCACGGGGAGGCCCCCGAGCGCGACGACCGGACCCAGGCCTAGGGATGGGTCGTCCCACGGGTCGACAGGGCGGAGACGACATACGGGCGCCGACTGTCAGACAAGACGAGAAATTGTGTTTTTTCAAGTATAGGCAGCGGGTATAACCATTTACGGACAACTTACCGGTCTTCTTAATGTGGATTGAACCTCAAAATACAAGTTTCTGTCAGACTTCCACACCGACAGCAGACCGGGGAGGGTACTCGAGAGCGGCGGGGAGACAGGCCCACGACTTGGGCGGGGGGTGGGGGTGAAGACATCGTCGAGGTGGAGTGTTGAATCAGAAGTTTGGAAAGACACAGACTCTGCAGGATTCAAGTCGGACCGTGGGGGTGGTGCCAGGACCTTGTTGGACGAGTCTCAACAGACGTGGACATTTGCAGAGTGACCCCCGAACGTGTGACATACTCGTAGAAAGTTGAAGGACACAAGTGAAGCTGATAAGCAAAAACAATATTTTAGTAAAAAAACTCTCATTGTACGACGACCTTCAACGAAAATTACAAACCTCTGAACTCAACATTAGTCACAAAGGTCTGGACTTCAGGAAATTTTCTTTCCCCGACAGACTGACAAGTGTCTGAACACGGGTGGATGGTCGGGGTCGCAAAGGACCCCAGGGGTCGGAGTCGTTGTGAACTCCGACCGTAGACTTCACCACACTCACCCAATCCGGTCGTCGACGACCGCAGGGGTCCACACTCGACCCCCACCTCCCTGCCGTCCACGTCGCCACGAACGGTACACGGGGAGAGACACCCCGTCCCAATCCCTTCCGGGACATGGGAACGACACACTAGTAATATGCCAAGACCAAAGACGAACCCCATGGAGTGGGACCCGCTCCTCCATCGGCCAGACAAAGACCTAGGAAAAAATGGTCTCGGTGTTCATCGAACTTGTCACGACCGAAGGACGACTTGTCCGGTCCCGTCCCCCCTCACTGCGAACTCCTGTCTAATGTCTGGCGTTCCCCCACGCACCTTACGTCGACTCAGAGTGGTTGGTCTCCGTCCACGCCAGTCGGACGTCTGTCGGAACCCCACTGGCAGTCCGGACCAAAGATCTCCACAGTCAGCGTGGACCTTATTCGGGGAGGACCCACTCCCCCTCCGTCCTCCGGCTCCACCAAGGGTGCGGCGCACCTCCGGGTGCCTCCAGAGACGACTGGCGACCGGGGTGAGATCCGTATACGGGGTCGTGGAGTTCGAGTACGGCCGGAGAAGGGACGTCTCCTGCACCCAACCCCACGTAGGGTCCGTGGAAGTACGTCGCAGGAACAGGAAACCGTCCACTCTACCTTCACTCGGGTCTCCAAAAAAAGGGATCTCTTAAAAGATTCACGGAAGGGTGACCCCCTCACGAACCTACGAAGGCACGGGACCCGGTCCGGTCCCGTGGTCCGGGTTGAGACTTCCCGTCTCTAGGTTTGAGTGAAACAACACCAACGAACGACCCACCCCCGAGAATCTCCAGCTCCACAGGTCGGGGGAACGGAATGTTCCTCCCGGTTCCTGGACCGAGTACGTCCGGCCGACAAGGGGCACGTGACGACACTGAAAGGACAGTAAATTTTTTTGTGTCTCATTCTTTGGAACCTATAGCAGTGAGGCAAGATTACCCACTTTTCGACTTGTGTGACTTTTTAGTTGTCCAGAAGAACCTAGACGTTCTTTTCCCTCCAGTCTCCCGTTTAGCGACGGGTGGGGGCGGGGCCGGGGCTGACCTCTCTGACTTTCCGTTTCGGTGTCTTAACACGTAGTGGTCTCGTCCTCAGAGGTCCTTGTGAACGGGAAGCTCACTACTAAACGATCTCCGACTCACGCCTGTTCGGTCAATTTTGGGGTTCCCGGGGTCAGTGTTCCACGGGGACGCGAAGCGACTCAAAATAGAGGACCTCGAGGTGATCCAGGAGTGTCACTTACGACCACCTTTTAGGGAAACACGAAGACCGTCCTCACCCCTTTACCTCGGCAAACTTCAAGTGTCCTCGTGGTACAAGAATCGTTCGAACGGGAGTCCCCCTCGATTAATTGGGCTCCGACTGGACGACCCCAGAATAGTCTCGGACTAACTGGACCCCTTCCCCTTCCCGGACCGAGGTCGGAGACCGCCTCCCCTCCGACTTGTCGCGGACACCTACAAGAGTCGGCTCTCCGGTCGAATATCGACAAGAGAAACGGGGCTTGTAGTACGGACCGATAGTTCTTTTTTAATATTTTGTATGACTTTCCGTCTTTTGTGTCAACCTTCGCTGTCCCGGTCGTAGTCTTAATCGGTGTCTGTACCGTCTCCACAACCTTGATAGTCCGGCTTTCGAACCGTACTGACACTAATTATACAGTCTCCGAGATTGCCTATTTCATCCGTCGTACGTTCTTGTCTACCCGCTACGTTCGTCGCTCTACCTTCAAGACTCTTTCTGGTCTTCCTTCACGATCTCTAAAGATCATTTTTGTGATTGTTTTTACTTCTTACGGAGACTACCTGTATAATGATCTGACCTGTGTCTACTCCTTTTTAGCGACTCGAACTCCTATAGAGTCCTCTTTGGATGTTTCTACGTTTCCTTTTTGACTTTTCGGGTTTGTGACAGCGTTCTTGACGTCCCGACGTTTGCTCCGTCCGTCGTACGTCGTCCTACGGTCGTCTCTTTTTCCCCTACCTTTTGTGTGAATGACACCACTGACTCTTAAAGGGGTTTAATTATGGTCCATGGTTTGTCTACGCTCTTCGAGTTCTCATGTGGTTCGTTCCATTTACAGAGGGACTGGGGGGATGTTTTTTTTTGTTTGTTTGCGATGTGGATTCGAATATTAAAAGTTCGATGTCTTTTCGTTTTTATTTCCTTTTTTCACTTTCTTCGATCTCCTCCCTGTGTGGTGCGTGTCCCTCGTCTCTAGTCTTCCGCCGACTGGAGAGTCTTCGGCCCGCTCGTCGCCCTTCGCCCGGCTCCCCTCCTCTAAGCGGGGGGATCCGAAGACACGGGACACTTTAGTAGGGAATCGCCACTTCCTCTGTCTGATGGAGTTTGCTTTCAACTCCCTTTAACAATGGCAATCTAGACAAAACGTTTTTTACGACTTTCTACATCTCTTACTGTTTCTATGTCCAGTCCTCGAACTTAGGTGTATTAGTGTCCTTCTCGTGTCCTCTTCCGTCACCCGCGTCTTATTTTCGAAGTGAAAAGTAGAATTGACTGTGTCGTCCTTTATCGAGTTTCATCATCTCTGTTACGCAAACTAGTATACACTCACTTTAACTACTGCGGTTTACCTTATTCCCTACCCTCCTTCCCCAACCCTAATAGAAACAATAATATTTCATGAGTATGAGGGATACCTCATCATATCACACGACCTTTCATCTCAACGTAATCAACACTTACACATAATGTTTGAGTTCCCGTCGGTAAAAAGTTTCTCATTCTTTTGTTTTGTGTTTTTTCATAATGACTATACGGTCCTCTCTCGATCACTGTTTCCTCTTTTATCTCAGTGTTTTACGAGTTAACTTTGGTGTCTTCTACCCCAACCCCCCCCCTTCCTCGTTCCTCCCCTTTTTCCTTCTTTTCCTCAGTCTCCTTTTGTGAGACCAGATTCGTAAAACTAGATTTACGTGATTAATTTTGGGTTCTATGACAGTTTTCTTAAAAAATTTTCAGAATATACAGCAGGTATTCTTTAGGTGAAATTTATACTTTTGCACATCTAATTTTTATTTACCTATGATCACACGGTACGATTGTGATTAGATTTTTGTTCGGCCTCCCCGGTATAATCAAGGTCTTTCTCACCTGAAACCTCATTCCTTTCAATGATCCCTATTTCGCCCCCGGTCGCACCGTCTTGTCAGGAATTCCCCTCACTCACTTTCAGCGAATCAGCACAGGCTGAGAAGCACTCGGGTACCTGTTATGTCAGGTACCTGAAGAGGTCGGGTCTTATGACCTCACCCATCGGAAAGGGAAGAGGTCGTCTAGAAGGACTGGGTCCCTAGTTTGGTTCCAGAGGACGTAACGTCCGCCTAAGAAATAGTTGACTCGATAGTCTCTTCGGGCAGGAATTCCATATACACAGTTTGTCGTCGTAGTCTCACGGTCAACCGTCTTTGACTGTTGAAGTCTCTCCGCATCTCCTTGGGCGATAGTATCAACTCTGAAGTTGTGGGGAGATAGTCTTTACCTGTCTCGGTTGTCCGTCTTTTAACTATTCCTGTGAAAACTCGAGTTAATTGTGGTAGTCAGTTGACCTACATTACTTGTAGATCCGGATGAAGTAGATTGTTGTCTTATGTATAAGAAGAGTCCGGGTGTACCTTGTAAATAGGTCTATTTGGTGTAAGATTCGGTATTTTGTGTGGATTTGTTTAAAAAATTTTATCTTTAATATGTCACAGACAAGAGTCCGGTGTTACCTTAGTTTCATCTTTAGTTATTGTCTAGTGACGACGACGATTCAGCGAAGTCAATAGAGGTTGAGACACGCTGGGGTATCTGCCGTCGGGTGGTCCGAGGGGGCAGGACCCTAAGAGGTCCGTTCTTGTGCTCACCCAACGGTAAAGGAAGAGGTTCCGTACTTTCACCTTTCATTTTTAACTTTCACTTCAGCGAGTCAACACAGACGGAGAACCGCTGGGGTACCTGACGACGGGTAGTCCGAGGAGGCAGGTACCCTAAAAGGTCCGTTCTCATGACCTCACCCAACAGTAACGGAAGAGGGTTGTCTAGTGACCTTTGGGGGTTTAAGAACCTCTAATACGTTGTATGAAGATTTACGTACAGTCAACGAAGGCAGTACAGACTGAGAAAGGTCGAGGTACCTGACATTGGATGGTCCGAAGAGACAGACATCTTAAGAGGTCCGTTCTTATGACCTCACCCATCGGTAAGGGAAGAGATCCCCTAGAAGGGTTGGGTCCCTAGCTTGGACTCAGAGATCGTAACGTCCGTCTAAGAAATGGTAGACTCGGTGGTAGGGTTCTCTTTAAAAATTTACAAAACTTGATTTACTTTCACTTTTATAGTTTACACACCCCATGTCACTTTCGTCTCGAAAATATAAATATCGTCACTCACTCACGTATACAATCATTTCTCTTCTCTAGATTTTGGTCATAAATTCGCAGGTGGACCCTTTGGTGTTTCTTTTCTCGTTTAGGTTAGGTTTCATTCGTTTTTTTTTGTAACATACACAACCACCATATCACCACTCGTATCGACGAAAGGTTTCATTTGTTTTTTATTTTTCTTACTCGTCTTTAGTTACTTTAACTTTATCCTTTATTTATCTCCTCTTTAGTCACTTTAGTCTTCGAAAGAGAAACTTTTATAGACATTTTAGTTATCCGGAGATCGCTCCGATTGACCCTTTCTTTCAATCCTGCGTTAATGTTTATGGTCCTTAGTTTCTCCCTTCTAGTATGTTAAGCATATCTGTAATTTTCCTTTAATTTTCTGAAACTTGTATGATGCAAGTGTTTAAACGATCGGATCTACTTTTCCTGGTTAAGGAACTTTCTGTTTTAAACAGTTTTGAGTGTTCTTTTTTATCTGTTAGACTTATCCGGATGTATATAATTTCTTTAACTTAGTTAATCATCGGAAGGTTTTGTCTTTCGTAGTCCGGGTCTACTCAAGCGACCACTTAAGATGGTTTGTAAATTCCTGTTTTAATGCGGTGAGAAAAGTCTCTTACCCTCGTCTCCTTGATTAGGGACTGAGTAGGACTCAGGTCGCAACGGGACTGTGGTCTAGATCTGTTTCCGTCGTGTTCTTTTGCCATCCGGTCTAGGGAGTACCTGTGTTTCGTAAGGAGTTGTCTTGTAACGTTTGTCTTAGGTTGTTACATCCTTTTCTTAGTATGTAGTGACGGTTTCCCTAAATAAGGTTCATACGTCCCGAGCAAGTTGTAAGTTTTGAGTTAGCTACACTAGGTAGTCTAGTTGTCCGATTTCTTCCTTTTAGTATATAATCAACTTCATCTTTTCCGTAAACTGTCTGAGATTGTGAGAAGTACTATTTAGTCTGTATCTCTCCTTGAAGGAGTTGAAATAATCTCAAAGATGTCTTTTGGATATCGATTTAACAGTAGTACTCTTTTGGATATCGATGAAGTAGTACTCTTGGAGTCTCGAAAGGGTGATTCCAGTATTTGTTCCGTTCCTACAAGGTAGAGTGGTGACGAAGAGTCGTCGGGACCTCCAGGAGCGATTACGTTGTTCCATTCTTTTAGTTTCCGTATGTGTAAACTCTACCTTCTTTATTTTTTGACAGAAACAAACGTTTACCTGTAGATACGTCTTTTAGAGTTTTCTTACCTGGTTTTACTCGAGTCTCGTCAATCACCTTAAACTTTAATTTTTGTGACAAATGTAATCGTAACGACTTTTACTTTATGAATCCACCCTTAGATTGTTTTCTAGAGATACTCCTTTTCATGTTCTGACTATTTTTTTTATTTATTGATTTAGTCACATTTCTACAAGGTACAAGTACCTATCCTTCTAAATTATAACGGTTCTACAGTCAAGAAGGGTTGAGTCAGATATCTAAGTCACGTTGGGGTTAATTTCAGAGTCGTTCAATAGAACATCTTTAACTGTTTTACTAAGATTTTAAAAATAGTTCTCCGTCTTTTGGGTCTTGCCGAGTTATAACTCCCTCTGCTTGTTTCAGTCCTGACCGTCGCGGGGGTGAAGTTCTGACTGACATTTCGACACCATTAGTTCTCCCACATCAAAACGGGTTTCTTACCTATCTAGTCACCTTGTCTCGTCTCTCGGGTCTTTATCTGGACGTATTTGTACCCAGAAACTGTTTCCCCGTTTCCGTTAGGTTACCTCGTTACTATCATAAAAGTTGTCCAAAATGACCTTATTGAAAGGTTAGGGTTTCTTTCCGTTACGGTTTCTTACGAGTTTGATGGTGCGTTGACGTGAGTAGAGTGTGCGATCATTTCATTACGAATTTTAAGAGGTTCGGTCCGAAGTCGTTATACACTTGGCGCTTGAACGTCTACAAGTTCGACCAAAATCTTTTTCGTCTCCTTGGTCTCTAGTTTAACGGTTGTAGACGACCTAGTAGTTTTTTCGTTCTCTCAAGGTCTTTTTGTAGATAAAGACGAAATAACTGATACGGTTTCGGAAACTGACACACCTAGTGTTATTTGACACCTGTTAAGACTTTCTCTACCCTTATGGTCTGGTGGACTGGACGGAGAACTCTTCGGACATACGTCCAGTCCTTCGTTGTCAATCTTGACCTGTACCTTGTTGTCTGACCAAGGTTTATCCTTTTCCTCATGCAGTTCCGACATATAACAGTGGGACGAATAAATTGAAGATACGTCTCATGTAGTACTCTTTGTGACCCGACCTACTTCGTGTTCGACCTTAGTTCTAACGGCCCTCTTTATAGTTATTGGAGTCTATACGTCTACTGTGGTGGGAATACCGTCTTTCACTTCTCCTCGATTTTTCGGAGAGCTACTTTCACTTTCTCCTCTCACTTTTTCAACCGAATTTCGAGTTGTAAGTCTTTTGCTTCTAGTACTGTAGACCAGGGTAGTGAAGTACCCTTTATCTACCCCTTTGTCATCTTTGTCACAGTCTGAAATAAAAAACCCCGAGGTCGTAGTGACATCTACCACTGACGTCGGTACTTTAATTTTCTGCGAATGGGGAACCTTCCTTTCAATACTGGTTGGATCTGTCGTATAATTTTTTGTTTGCAATGCAACAGTTGTTTCCAGGTAGATCAGTTCCGACACCAAAAAGGTCACCAGTACATACCTACATTCTCAAACTGATATTTCTTTCGACCCACGGCTTCTTAACTACGAAAACTTGACACCACAACCTCTTCTGAGAACTCTCAGGGAACCTGACGTTCCTCTAGGCAGGACCCACAAATAACCTTCCTGACTAAGACTTCGACTTTGAGGCCATGAAACCGGTGGACTACGCTTCTCAACTGAGTAAACTTTTCTGGGACTACGACCCTTTCTAACTCCCGTCCTCCTCTTCCCCTGTTGTCCTACTCTACCAACCTACCGTAGTGGTTAAGTCGCCTGCACCCAAACCCACTTGAGATCCTCAACCACTACCTGTCCCTCCGGACCGCACGACACCAGGTACCCCAGTGTTTCTCAGCCTGTACTGACTCACTGACTTGACTTGACCTTGTTGACCTTCAGGTGTAAACTTTTTTTCTCTCTCTTAGATCCATGTCTGGACTACGGGAGATGTTTTTAATGGACTCTTACCTACTGTCTGGATGTGTGTTTTACGTTTGACACTTTGAGGATCTTCTATTTTGTCTTAGACTCACTGGAGTCCATACCTTTACCGAAAAGTCTATGTTGTGTCTTCTGTCCTGGGTACTTTATTTACTATCCGACCGGAAATAATTTACATTTTGAAGACACTTTCACAGTCCTCTTACCGTTCGGTGTCTGACCCTCTTTTAGAGACGGCTTCTGTGCAGACTATTTACAGACAGTAGGTTTTGTATGTTTCTCGAGAATTTTGAGTTGTTGTTATTTTGTTTGAATAAAATTTTACCCCGTTTCTGAAACAATCTGTGGAGGGGTTTCTTCTACGTCTCTACCGCAGATTCGTGTACCTTTCTATAAAGTGTAGTACACAGTAGCCCTTTTACGTTTAATTTTGGCACTCTGTGGTGATGTGGGCACTCTTGCCGGCTCAAGGTCCTGTGACTGTTGTGTTTTACGATCCTCCCCGTACCTCGCTGTCCTTTCGTGTAGTGGCGAAGACCCTCACGTCTTACCAGGCCGACGGACCCTTCTGACCACCAGAGAATGGTTCGGTTTATACGACAGTGGCGTAGTAGGTCGTCAGTATGCTGCATCATAAATGGGTTTCCTCAATTTTTGCACAGGTGTACCTTGAGACATATGCCTATAAGTGTCGTTGACATAAGGATTAACGGTTTTGAGTCTTGGGTGATTCTACAGGAAGTTCCACTTCTGTATCTTGTCTGTTACCTTATAATAAGTCGTTTTCTTATTTTTCCTTTTTTTCTTTACTCGGTAGTCCGGTAATTTCTTGTACAACCTTCGAACCTACGTATAGTCATTCACTTCTTTCAGTCAGACTTTTCCAGTGTGTCATACTAAGGTTCAGACACTGTGATACTGTAGGACCTTCTCCGTTGAGACCTCTGTCACTTTTCTGGTCCCCAACCCTCCACTCTCGACCGAGCCACGTCGTGTCTCCTGAAACCCGTCACTTTGAAGAGACACACTGGGACATCAGTGCCACCCAGGGACAGACCCGTCAACAGGTCTGGGTGTCCTACCCGTTGTGGTTCCCCCTTGGGACTACATTTGTACCCAAGACCCCCACCACTGTACAGTCACACCCAAGTGACTGACTGCCTACAGGACAGACCCTCCCTACAACTACGACCCCCTATATACTCTTTAGAGACGGAAGACTAGTCAAAACGACTCTCGGATTGTGACGGATCCTTTTATTTCAGGCAAATTTTGTTACGAATACAGTCAAATCCTATTCTTCTCTTGCTGACTCAGTAAGGCTCGACGGGTTCCACCTGGCTTCAGGAGGGGGGCGGCGTCTACCATGACACAGACACAAGAACGTAAAAAAGTGTTTCATTTGGGAATCTGTGTCTCGACATCTCAATGTTCACACGCACACTGGGTCCCTCACCGAGAGGGACAGAGTCACACCTGAGCCGAGGGTGCCGTCCGGCCCATGGGCACGACACCCAGATCTGGACGTCCTGTAATCCCCGTATCGTAGACCCCAGTAAGTTTTGTCTGAGCGAGGTACCACGGCAGTCTCGACGGGGACCCGACCAAAATCCTCGGCTATCGCCGAAAGGAGGACGGGGAAACCGGACGTCGACGCGGACACAACGACCACGGGTCGTCACTGGAGACACGAACTGGAGTCTGTCCGCCTACCGGCGTTCCACGACGCGAGGTCGTAGGCGCTCAAGGATACGTCGCTCCGGTACAAGGTGGACCCGTAGGGGTGGTGCGCCCGGCCGAGGACACAGAGGAGGGTCAGGTGGCAGCACGCACTGGGGAAGATGCTGCCCTTGGGCGCCGGACTCGGTACGCGGCACCACGACGCGGACCGGGGGTGCAAGGAGTCCATTCCGGGCGCGTGAGTGCAGGGGTCCGGTCCCCGACCGCAGACACTGGTCCCCGACGGAGTCCGCGTCCCTTTCGTCGGAGGTAGCGGACCAACCCGCTCCCGGGCGCTGCGGGTCGTGTGGGCGAGGGCCCCGGGGCAGACGGCTCACCTCCGAAGGACGACGGCCCGGACACACAGGAGTTCCGGTGGTTCGACGGACCTTAGTTCACAAGCCATGGTCGGCTGGGGTACCGAGCCGGTAGAGACCGAAGTGGAAACAGAGACCCCACCTCCACGACCCGGGGGTCCCGGTCTGGTCTACCAGACGACTCCCGACCAGACACAGTGTATCCACCAGCCCGTCGTGGGGACCGGAGGTGGGTGTTTGACGACCATCAGCCGGACACACTGGTCGTTTGGACCGAGACCTGTAACGGGACGGGGGACCCCCACATCGACGGGGTCACGACTGGGGTCGAGTGGGGTCATGTCCGGAGGAGGGAGGCACTCTGTCGTGCCTAGCGGAGTAGGGGCGTCCCGCCGGCACCGACAGGGCGGGGTGCACGGGAACCTCCACGGGACATAGTCGGACACAGGGACTTCTAGTCGACACAAACATACCAAACAGGGGGGGCTGGGGACGAGACCGGTGCCCGCGACCGTCGTTGGGAGAAGGGCGGAGTGAGTTCTCCCCTCCGCAGTACAAATTGGACACTAGTTGCACCCAGAGCGGAGGTCCAAGCCTAGGAAGCTCTAGAAGTTCGGGTCTCTGCTCGTGTGCCCGGCCCGCCCGGGGTCGCACCCCTCCCTACTGTAGGCGGACGTCTACGAGCTGATACAGTAGTCGTGGAAGATGGGGCTCTAGGTCCGGAGAGTGGGGCCTCTGGGACACGTCTCTGTACGGCGGAAGAAGGCCCTCCAGTCAGTCCCGGCGGGGGCTCCCACCCGCGACCCCCAGGACGGGAGGCTCCGGGGAGGACAGGGTTTGGGAGTAGTGGTGGGTGACCGAACCGGGTCCCGATCGAAGAGGCTACGACTCCCAGTCCTAGGACCCTGACTGGCGGTAAACTCGTCGGAGCTCCTCGGTACGTCTCTAGACCCCCCCCAGTCCCGACCGTCCACGACCCAGAGGGCGCACCCCGGACACGTGTGTCGGTGGGGGTCGTGTGTGGGGATTCGGAGAACTAACCCCCTGTGCGACTGACAGGACCGAGTCCCGACTTACGTGGGGTCTTGAGAGTTCGCACCAGGGTCCCCGGCACGTCCGCGAGGGCGTTCACCCGTGTCTCGTCGCACGGGGTGGATGTGGGCCCCCGGTACACGTCTCTGTGTGACCCCGTCGGACCGGGGAGGGGTCTGGGAAGTCAGCCACAGAAGGGTAGACAGTTCGCCCGTCACGACCCCTCCGAAATCCGAGGCGAGTGTGGGTTCCACCGCCGGACTCGGACCGGAGAACCAGTCACTTCGGCTCACACCACGGCAGGTCACGTCTGTCACGGACGCCGAAGTCTTCCGCGTGGCGCCCACCCGACGAGTCGCCCGGTGTCCCGGCAGCCCACGTGGACGCCGAGCGTCCCGAGGGGGACCGACCCACACCCCCCGTCCCGGCCGCGACCCGGGACCGACGGGTCCACCCGACCACCTCGGAGTAGGGGACGTCGGGGCCCACTCCGACCTGGACCCCGCCCAAACGGACTATTGCACCACTGAACGAAGGAAGAAAGCTGTACCAGAAGCGTGCACCCCTGGACATAGCACTCTTACAGTCCCAAGGGACTAAAGAGACCAAACCCATTTTCGGTGTTATCACTCATACATTCTCTGCTACCTGTCCCTCCGGGCCGCGCGACGTCAAGCACCCCAGCGTCAGCCTGCACTGACTCGCTGACTTGGCTTGGCTTCTCTGCCACCACACACCCGCAAGAAGGGTTCAGTCCCGTCCTGCGACCCGGCCGGGGCCCTCAGAGCACCTCCCCGGCCCGGTCGCCCGCGTCGCCGCCGGTAGGACAACGTCCACTGGGCCGCGTGCCGGGCCGACCACCGACTCACCGTTACACACCCGAAGACGGTGCCGCACGAGTTGTGTCTGTTGTACTCGTAGCACCCCGAGTGGTAGCTGATGCCCGGGAAGCCGAAGGACCTGTCCACCCGCAGGGCGACGGACGGTAGCCGGGGGCCCCTCGGTGTGCAGTAGTCGTGCCCATAGTGTCCGGGCGTACCGACAAAAGCACTTCCAAGACAAGTCACGAACTAAGAATCGTTCCGGACCAGTCGATCGGTAAGGGTCTCGTCCTTAGGGGGTCTCCCGAAATCGCGTCTTCGCAAATTGGTCGTGGGAGGTGAGAACCCATCTTTCACCCGACTTCCCCGTCCACTCCGACTTCCCGGGGAACCCTGTCCCGTCCTGTCGCCACAGGTGGGCCCAGGGAGTCACCCAGGGAAATCCGTGGTGGGTGAGAACGGACACGCCGTCCATGCTGGGACCAGTGCACACGTTGCGGAGGCTGTGGCGACCCGCGATGAGCATGCCGTTCGTCGGGCTCCACACGTCCACCTTGGACGTCTTCGACCGGCTCCGGGACCTGGGGCGCGACGGGGAGCTCGACCGGCTCCGGTAGGACCGCGTCCTCAAGCTGCGGCTCAAGCCGGCCGTGATGGACGTCTTCTACGCGGCCTTCGACCCGGAGCACGTGTGCCTCGTCCTCCCCCTACCGCGGGACCACCGGGTCGAGGACCTCTGGTACGTGGACTGGCCACTCGCCCGCGCCGGACAGTGCCCGGCGCCGACAGACCCAGGGGCAGAGGGCAGGAGACCCTGACGGAAACGTTCCGCATACACTGAAGGACCGACTAGACCGAGCCTCCGGGTCACGACGGGTCACCTTCACCGGCCGGCCCGCGGAACCCCTTTCGTCGGAAGTGTGCTCACACGACACTCGGTGTCCGGTCCAGTGCGACCGAGGGGAGGCATCTCGTGTGAGGGAGGGCAGTGACGACGCGCGAAAGTGTGACACCAGTCAGCTCCACTGGTGCGTCCGAATGAAGAAACAGGGACACGACAGAGACAAATTTGACGAAGAGTGTCGGACCACCGACCTGCAGGTCGGAGCCCCACGGTAGACGACCGACGCAGGAGTGTCCCGTTTCACCCCTCGTCCTTGTGCCTCGGCGACCTTCCCAACGTGGGAGCATGGGTGGAGGGTTTCCGGGACAGAGGTTTGTGGTAGGGGGACTCCGACCCTCCCCTGAGGGTCTGTGGGGAACGTACGACCCCATTTGGGACGTGTGAACCAGGAAGATCACAAAACGACTCCAACGAATGCAGACATGAATGTTCCCTGTGACCAGACACTGAAAGAAAAGAGCAGCATGGAAACAAACCGAAACCATAGTTCTGTCACGACCGAAGTACTTTACTCGATCTTTTACAAAGGAGGACAAAAAATCTTCTCAGATTCCTAACCACAATTGAGAAGAAATTTACAAACCATCTGAAGTGGTGCTTCGGGAGAACAGGACTGCAAAGTATACAGTCCTTCAAATGTTAGAGAAAAGAACGATACCCTGATGACTCTAAAAGAAAAAGAAGGACTCAGTCAAGACCATTAAATACAAAAAATCCTTAGACAACAGATTCAATAGACTTAATAATAAGTATCACAGAAGAATTAGAAAATAAAGACAGATTAGTCGTTACTATAGTAGTGACAATGAAGAAAGAAATAGCGAAAGTGAACCACTCAAGTCAGCACAGGCTGAGAAACGCTGGGGTACCTGACGTCGTGCGGTCCGGAGGGACAGGTAGTGGTTGAGAGTTTCGAACGAGTTTGAGTACTGGTAGTTCAGCCACTACGGTAGGCTGGCAGAGGAGGAGACAGCAGGGGAGAGGAGGGCGGGGGTTAGGGAGGTCGTAGTCCCCGAAAAGGCTACACAGTCAAGAAGGGTAGTCCACCGGTTTCACAACCTCGAAGTCGGAGTCGTAGTCATGAAGGTTACTTATAAGTCCTGACTAAAGGAAATCCTCACTAACCAACCTAGAGGAACGTCAGATTCCCTCAGAGTTCTCAGAAGAGGTTGTGGTATCAAGTTTTCGTAGTCAAGAAGTCGTCAGTCGGAAGAAATACCAGGTTGAGAGTGTAGGTATGTACTGGTGATCTTTTTGGTATCGAAACTGATCTACCTGGAAACAACCGTTTCATTATGAAGACGAAAAATTATACGACAGATCCAACCAGTATCGAAAAGAAGGGTCCTCGTTCGTAAAATTGAAGTACCGACGTTAGTGGTAGACGTCGCTAAAACCTCGGGGGTTTTACTTCATAGAGTGACAAAGGTGACAAAAGGATAAAGGGTACTTCACTACCCTGGTCTACAGTACTAGAAGTAAAAGACTTACAACTCGAAATTCGGTTGAAAAAGTGAGAGAAAGTGAAAGTAGTTCTCAGAGAAGTCAAGGAGAAGTGAAGGACTGTATTCCCACCACAGTAGACGTATAGACTCCAATAACTATAAAGAGGACGGTTAGAACTAAGGTCGAACACGAAGTAGGTCGGGTCGTAAAGAGTACTACATGAGACGTATCTTCAATTTATTCGTCCTACTGTTATATGTCGGAACTACATGAGGAAAGGGTTAAACCTTGGTCAGACAACAAGGAACAGGTCAAGATTGACAACAAAGAACTGGACGTATGTCTAAAGAGTCCTTCGTCCAGTCCACCAGACCATAGGGGTAGAGAAATTCTTAAAAGGTCAAATAACACTAGGTGTGTCAGTCTCCAAAACCACATCAGTTATTTCAGGTAAAAGTCAACCAAATCGACTTTGAAACAGTCAAAAGGACTAGAAGAACCTCTCGGCGAACACCAGAGTGAGAGGGCGAAGAGAAGAGATCAATGGAGACGAAAGTAGAAGGAAAGACAATTCAAACCAGAATAAACAAGAAAAGGACCAAGGAATCCAAGTTCTAATCCGATGACTAAACTTTACAAAAATGACTCTTCATTGATTACACATCGTAGAATGTTCAGAGTCCGCACGTTGTACTTTGGTAGTGGTGTATGTCAATGTAAAAAAAAAAAGACCACTACTCTCACGACAAGAAAATCAAGTCTGTATGTATTGATATTTGAAGGGAGACTCGTGACGACGAAAACCAAGTATGGAGGTTCACAAAAGAGTAAAGGGAACACTAAAGAAAAATCTGGGTTATCAACTAATTAAAATTGTAACAATAAGTCAACGGTTTAACAAAGACTGAGAAACGCTGGGGTACCTGACGTCGTTCGGTCCAAAGGGATAGGGTCAAACGAGTTTGAGTCCAGGTAACTCAGCTACCGTCGTAGGTTGGTAAAGTGAGAGATTAAAAGGAAGGTAAACACTGAAGATCGAAGAAAGGTAACACCAACGTCTTATGTGGGCACAAGCGTGTTATGTGGTCACAAGAGTCCCATGATTCTGATTAAAATACCGGGCTGTGGGCCAGACAGGACCTCTTCGACGCTCGAACCCACCTCTCGACCCAAACCACCACAAAGAAACAACCGGGAGACAGGTCCCCGGTCCACGACTATAGGGCCGAGGACGTTTTGACGATCTGAGACGGGAAGTCGACACAAAACGACACGGGTGACCCCGTGTCAAAGAGACGGTGCCTAGGTCCCTGAGGGGGCCACCGGGTCACCAATTCTTAGAAAGAAGGTCACGTCCCCAGTACCCAAACTAGGAAACAGCCCTTCGAGTCGGGGACTCGTAGATCTCTTCGGGGTGTTTGGTGCCCCTCCTGGGTCGTGTCGGCTTTGTACGCGAACGGGAAGTCAGACTCACGCACGAGACACGCACCCCGAGAGCAAACTGACAGCAGAGAAGGACGACTCGACTGAGTGGGCTTAGAGTACGAGGAGAAACAGCTCACGAGTGTGTTTCAGATGAAGAGACCACAGTCGTGTCGGTCGGTCGAGACATCCAATGACAAGTACACCACACAAAGAAGGTAGAAAAGTGGAAGTCGAATTCACAAAAGTCACAGAAGGACGGTAACCTGGCACAAAACATAGGTAGGACGACCAGAAACGAGAAACTTATCACTGCAATTAGGTAAATGAAACCGACCCCCCCAGGAGAGTTCCAGAATCAAGGGGTTCGTCCCCAACTGGGGTGGGGGAACTGTCACTTACGCGCCGCGACTGGTGACCCGGTCCGTCGCGGGACCAGCCAGGTGAAAGGTGCCCCGACGTCTACTCCTTCTTAGCCGGGGAAGCGACACCGTAGAACGTGGCAAAAGCGGGGAACAAAAGACAGCGGTGCGAACACAAATCCACCAAAAAACACACGAGGTAAGACCAAGGGGTGAGGACAAGACAGACCAAAACGGGCAAAGGAATCCCCAATACCACTGTGACTACATCGGTCGGTCCGGTTCCTGTCGTGCGCTGTGTGGACAATCGAGCACAGGAGACGACCGAGTTGGAACGTCGAGGGTCTCGCACGGTGCGACTTCCGCGTCTGTCACTACCCCCGGTCCCGGCGGAGTCACGGACCTGACAAATACGTCCAGTGGTTACTTCTCTGACCCGAATCTCCGGAACCTTCTACCGCACTGAACGGTCCAAGTCTCACCCCTGGTTCAACCGCCGTGTCTTGTCCGACCCCCACCCCCCCAGTCCTTGGGGACGGGACTGCGGGTCGTCCCGAGGTGTGTGCACACGGCCGACTTGTGCGCACGAGCAGACCACCGCCCCGCCACGGGACTCGTCGAAACACAAGGTCCCCGACTGAAGTGTTTGAGGAAGAGCGACGACTCGAGAAAGGGTCGCCGTGGGCTCAGGGGTCTGGACCTGCTCGAGGACCGGCGCGATTGACGTGTCACGCGGAGGGACCTCCTCGACTCCGAACGAAAGGCTGGGGTCTACCTGGGGGCCACGCACCGACCCAGAACGAAGGGCCCTTAAACAAAGGTCTTTTCCCTCCCTATAAATCTCATTTCGGTACCCACCAGTCTGGGACCGAGACATCGGGACTCCGGGCGGGCGGTCTCCTTTCCTGCGCTACGACTTCGACCTACTCCCGGTCCGTCGTGTCCCAGTCCGTACCCCCGAAGACGAGGTCCCTCCGAGGTCCTTCTCGGACCGACACCGGGCGTCAGCGGTCGGGGAGTCCGAAAGGTGTGGCAACACAGGACCCCCACCCCGGGTGTGAGTCGGGTAGTTCAAACCACGGGTCGTCCTTAGATCACGCCGTCACACTCCCTCCGACTCGACCGTCCTGGACGACTCGTGTCTCGGTCCCACTGACTCTTCCCCCACAGTCCCCGACGGGACGGGGGAGGGGTCCACCTCGTAGGTCGACACAAGAGGTACCCGCCCCAGTTGTAGTCCCCTGCCCGGACTGTTCAAGGGGGTAGACGGGGTGGGTGGCCTGGGCCCGAGGCGGGACCGCCCCGGCTCGTGTCGTCACACCGTCCGGCCCTCCCGGCCGGACCCCGGGGAGTGCGCGGGCGAGGCGTGTCCGTCGACCGGTACTACGAGTACGACCGCGTCAGTTTGGGCGTCGAGGACCGCGAGTAGCCGTGCGCCCGCTCGGACCGAGCCCTCGACCTCGCGCACCTCGTCGTCAGCGCCGATCTCGTCGACTCGCTCCGGCTCGACGTGTCGTTCTTGTCCTCGGCGACCCGACGCACCGAGGTGCTGATGTCCACGGGGGACGGGAGGGGGACCACGGGGAGGGGAGGGGGCGCGGCTGGGGTGGCGCCCGGCCCGATGCGCCGACTGCGGGTCACCCAACATCCCGGGCCGACCTCTTCCTGGCCCTCCGGTCGCCGCTGCGTCGGTGGACCGTCCGGCTCGCGTGTGCACAGTACGCGCGGTTGTTGGGGTTCATGCACGACTCCTTGATGTAACGTGTCCCGCGGTAACTTCGACGCCTCTCGCCACTGAAGAGCCTCCGTTCCCGGCGGACGGGGGGAGGGGGTGTGGTCGGGCGGGGGGGGTTGGAGGGGCGGGCGCGCGAAGGGATCAACGTCTCCTCCGGCCAGGGGTTGTCGGGGGGAGCGAGAGGTGGGGAGACGTCCACGCCGCCCACGACTTCGACGACCTCTGGGGAATGCCGCCCCTCCGTCTCCGACAGCTCGGGCTCCGCCGGCGCCTCCGGTCGCTCCACCGGCGCCTCTGGCCGCCCCGCCGGCCGGCCGCCGCGAGGATGTCGTCGTTCGGGGGCGAGACCCGCCGTCTCGACACGCACTGCACTAGGAGCATTGGCGGGACCCCTGAGGCGCGTCCTCCGGGGCCCCGGCTCGGGAACTCAGGCGCTCCGCCGAGGGCGAGGGCAGAGAGGCACTGCCGCCTCTGCAGGTCAGTCCTGGACTGGGCAGAGGTGGGCTGCGGCTGAGCGGTAGGGACGGGGTCCGAGACGAGGGGTACTGTACGGGGTGCGGGCGTGGCGCGCCGGGGGTGGGTGGACCGCCCCACCTCCCCCCGCGCCGGGGGGTTATTTGGCCGTCGGAGGAGTCACCGGGGCGCACCAACGAGGCGGGGGCGGGCGGGGCCTCTGTCTCCGACCTCCCGCCCATGTGCAAATAACGCCGGCTCGGCCCCGAGTCCGTAGGACCATCATCAACAACTTCAACTACGCGTCGTCCTTCAGGAGGTCCACCCCGACCATCGGCGCCAAGTGGTCGAACGAGTGCTGACACTCCCCGCCCCGCCCCCTTCCCCGCCCAAGTCACTCGCCGCATCGGGCCCTGGGTCGGGAGGGGGCGGGGCCCCCCGCAGTGGAAACTTCTCCTTCGCCCTCATCATGAACTTCCGCGACATCCTGACGACGTACTCCCGTTTCAACCCCACGAGCCCCGGCGCGCCCGGCGGCCGGCCCGGGGTCCCGACCCTCTACTCGACCGACGCCTTGAACTCCTGGTCCGACTTCTGCGACACCTACTGCAAGTACTGGCCGCGGCGGAAGAGGCAGTCGTCCGGGGACCCCCCTCCGCCCCCGACGCCACCCACGCGGGCTCGGCCCCGGCGCGCCCCCGTCCGGCGTCGAGTGGACTTCTGGCGGAACACGTCCATGAGCCGCACCCGCGCGACATAGAGGAGGTCCAGCGGGTGGCTCCGGTCGGACCGGACCTTGAGCGTGGTCGACTGCACGTCCTAGACCAACCGCTACATCGGGACCCACTGGAACTGCTTCACGACGTAGAGCACGAACTTTTCGACGTCGACCGCCTTGACGCGGCTCGGCCGGCGGACCGAGTGGGCGCGACTCCCCCCCGCCCCTCCCGTCCCCACTCACGGCGGCGCCCGCCTCGCCCGGGGAGCCCGGGGGGTCCGAGTGGACACGCGAACTCCACCTTCGTCTGCAGGAACTCGCAGGTGTAGTACTCGAAGTCGACGTCGTCCTTCCTCTTCTACGGGGGCATGGACGAGTCCGTCGGGAGCCACTGGTGCTACAACTCTCCGGTCAGCTGGACCGTCCTTCCGGCCGAGTCATGTCGACGCAGGGCCCTGGTGGGGGTGGCGGGCGCTGTCCCCCGCGACGACTGGAACATGGACTCGAGGTCCGTCGAGTCGTGCAGGCCCCGCAACCCCCGCTTGCAGAGCCCGTCCTTGAACTCCCGCTTCCTCTCCAACCGCCGCACGCCCGACAGCGGCACGTCCGACATAACGTCCCGGAACAAGTCGTGGCTCAACTCGTGGTCCCCCGACTCTTCGAGGGGCCCGCAGACCGGGCGGGGTTCGACGTCCCTGTCCTGTGTCGCAGGGTTTCGCAGGTCTCGGACGGGCGGCGGGGAGACCGCGGACCGGGCGGGCTCGAGTGGAAGAGCTTCTCGTCCAGCGACTCCCTGACCCGCTTGAGAGGCAGGAGGTAGTCGTCCTTCACGGAATCGCGGAGCTTCACGCGGGGCTCCAAGTCGAGGTGCTTCTTCATCAGCTGGTGCCGGAACAAGTGGTCCCTCTGCGACCGCCCTCCCCGGACCTCAATGACTGGTAGCTCCCCGCCTCGTCCCCCTCGCCCGGCCCGGCCCGGCCCCTCCCTCGTCTCCCAGTCCTCCACGAGTGACCCGTCGGTCGCCCCGCCATTGTCTCACGAAGTACTCGTGCCCGTCGCCGTCGTCGAGCGAGTCGACGTGCCGCGAGAGCAGACGCAGACTGCCCTGGGCCCGCAGGAGCCCCTCCCGCTTCCGAGCCCCTTCGGGCACCACGTCCTCCGCCCGGTGCCCTCCGAGGCGACGCCCCACTATCTGACGTCAATGTGCGGTCCCTGTGCCCCGGTCCGACGGAGGACGGACGGGCGACACCGGCCGGGTGAGTGTGTACCGGAGCATCGACAGGCCCATGACGAGGTCCGCCATCACGGGGCGGTCCGGGCGGTCCATCCGGACAAGGGCCAGGGTCTCGACTCGACGGCGGAGCGGTCCCAGACCCGACGAGACCTGCAGACGTAGGAGGATTCTATTGGGTCGGAGCTCCCTGGACGGAGGAAGGGAGTAGACTCTCCTCCCTGGTCCTCCGTCTGGCGTGGGTGGGACTGGTCAGGGTCCTGTCTCGGCACGGACGGGTGTTTTCCGGGTCATGTGGGGGGTTGGGGACTGGACACTCGGCCCTCTCTCCAGGGACCTCAGGAGCGAGTAGGGGTCCGGACTCGTCTTCTTTACCCCGTCCTCTCTCCCAGTCCCGGTTTGTGGACGGGGGGGGGGTGACCAGGAGGGGCAGGACCCGAGTGTCTGCGGGGGTCCCCGTCCTGCCGAGACCCAGGGTGACTGGACCGAGGAGGCCCCACGACAGAGGGTCTCGTCGTCCATGTCGGAGTCGTCTGTCGCTCCGGACCCCCGGTGGGAGGAGGGCCACCGGTCCCGGACCAGGCCGGTGGACACGCGACCTCGACGGACTCCGACAGAGGCGTCCGTCGGCACCGTACACAAGGACCCGTTCAGGGACCCGAGGGCTCGACTCCGGGTTGACCCCGGGTCCCAGTCCGCCCGGGTTACCCCCGGACCTGTTTAACCCGAGCCGAAGGGGACTCTCGTGGGGGTCGTAGTGTGAACTGACTCTGTGCACAGGTACCTGTAAGGTGGCACCGGCCCTCCCCCGGTGCAGGGTGTGTAAGAGGGGCTGGGACTACGACCGTAGTCTGTGCACAGGTACCTGTAAGGTGGCACCGGCCCTCCCCCGGTGCAGGGTGTGTAAGAGGGGGTGGGACTACGACCGTAGTCTGTGCACAGGTACCTGAAAGGTGGCACCGGCCCTCCCCCAGTAAGGTCTTCGTGTCTGGGGAGACCCTTGTGGTCCGAGACGGGGTTCCTGGACGCGCCACCGGCCCGTCGCGAGGAGGACCCCCCTCCCCGCGACACCCCCCAGTCCCGGTGTGCACGAGTCCCCGTGGACTCACAGGAGGACGCCGACGACGGGGGACGACGGGCCCGACGGAGGACGTCAGACCTCGCGGGGACACCTTGGACCCCGCCGGTGTCGCCCGGAGTCCTACCAAGACTTCAGTATGAGGACACCGGGTTGTCCGCGGTTCAGGTGACGACACCTGCCTCGGTACCCTCCGTCCAGCCTCGGCTACCAGACGTCGCGGAGGAGGTCCTACCCCCGACGGGACGGTTCGGGTCCGAGTCGGGGGACCCGGCGGCCGTCCTTCAGAGCCTCCGACTCCGGGTACCTCTTACCGGGGCCGAGGAGACGGACGGGGGTGTCGTTCGGACGGGGCCCGGGACGTACTATCCGGAGCCGAGGACCTCTGAGCTCTCCGACGTCGCACTCGTGTGAGACGGGTACTCCCGGTCGGCCCCGACGGAGGGAGCGGAGGAGAGCGGGCCCCAGTGTCGACGGCGGAGACAGCGTCCCGTGTCCCGGGTCTTTCCTTCGGACTTTGTGTTTGCGTGTACCCAAGGGGGACCACAGACGAAGACAGGGGGTCCAAGTCAAGACGTGGGTTGTGAGTTCGGGTACTTTCCCCTGTCACCCCTGTGTACGGTCCGGATCCCGTCGGTTGAGTCTCGGGTGGGAGGTACCGGACCCAGGATGGACCAGGGGACGGGTACTCACCCGTGAACAGACCTTCGTCCGTGGTCCCTCGCGCCGACCGACGAGATCCCCGGAGGGGAGTCGGTGCCGGAGATCGTAGGGGACTTTACCTTGGTCGTCTTGCACTCCTCCGTCGAAACCCCCCACTCTCGGGGTCGGGGCTGTGGTGCGGACGTCCGCGTGGCTACGTCGTCCCGAGGCGTCGTCGACGGGTCTCGGACCGACCGTACACCGTGGCGGGTGCAGTGGACTCCCATCGGGTCGGAGAGGACCAGTGCGGGGAGACCCGTGGACCACTCTCGCAATGGGTTTGGGGTGTCACCCGTGCGTCACCCAGACACACACTGAAGTCCCGAGGACTCAGGGGCTCTCGGGTCTCTTCTCGAGGACCCACTGCTCACCGTTGTGGACTTGCGCGAAGAGTAGAAGGTCCTCTTTTGCTTCGGCACGCGACCGGTCAGCCACGGAGGCCTGGAAGGTGTCACGGGAGACGAGGGCTGCTCGACGGAGACGTCTGTTGAACGACATTACTAGGTGGTCGCGGACGGACGTCGGTGGGTCTGTCGTACCCGGTGGTCAGTGGGGTGACAGGTCGGTCGCGGGGTACGCCCCCGGGGGATACCCTTCGGATGGGGGCTCGTGGAAGGGATCCACCCGTCGACCGGGGAACCTCGGGCGTGTTGTGGACGTCCCGGAGTGACCCGTCCGGAAAGACGGAGAGGGGGGTTTACCCTCGGGGACCGCCCGTCCGTGTCACGTCAGTGAGTTTCACTTGGGGTCTGCTCGAGGGGGTGTCGGACTTCGTGTCCCTCGTCACGTCCGGCCCCCGGGTTTGGGAGACTCCACACTGGAACGAGGAGTGACTTCCACCAAGAGTGTGACGGTGCGGTCGAGGTCTCGTAGTCCTCCACTACGGTTGCCGTGCTCCGTCACCCTTGCGGAGTGAATTAAGTTTCAACCGGTGCAATGTCGGTCACTACGACCGAGAGAGTGGTTGTGCTTCGACCAGAGTTCGGGTCGGACCGGTACAAATTAAGTCGACGGTGTCCGGTCCCTGTGAGGGAGGTGTCGAGCAAAGGAGGTTTGCATTTGCTCTCTTGTTGCAGTTAGTATGCACGCACACATGTATGAGCTCAGTCGTGCCTACGTGTGCCTGTGCGCACGTGAGTCGCGACTGACCGAGACAGCGCGAGGCACTTGTCGGGGTCCCAGTCCTGGTGACTGGCCGGCTCCTTTCTCGCCCCGAGGAAGACTCCGCGGTCGACACGACCGTCGAGTCCTTTACGTCCCTCCCTCCTCCGTGCGGTCTCGTGTTCTACGAGGGCCTGCGGCACGACCCACTTAGGGACAGAGAGTCAGTCCGACGATTGTCCAAATTTCCGTCTAAATTCTTTGTCCGTCAAATTGAAGTTCCTTTGTCTCTCTGTCCTACGCTCGTGTCGCACCTGGCTCGGACCTGGGGTCGGGTGTCTCTCGCTGACGTTCTTCTCGCTCGAGTCTGACGGTGACGAGGGGCTCTGTCCGCGGACTTTCCACGGGCCCGTGACTGTTTTCCCGTTGGCTGGTAGTGTTTCCGGCTTGGTCGGCGCTGAAGGTCCTTCCGACTCGACCGTGCCGGTACCACGGGGGTCGGTGGGTGGACCGGAAGGAGAGGTCGACGAGGAGGTCCCGGGAGTCGGAGGAGAGGGCCAGGGCCTCGAGCGCCCGTATCGACTTCAGGAGCAGGTCGAGGAGGACGGACCGACGGGCTGCAGCGACGCTTTGTGGGGTGTCCGCGGGGCGATCACTTCAGCTGGGGAGCCCGGGTGGGGGGTGGGACCCGGTCGGGGGGGTGGAGGACCAGGAAGTGTTTGACGAGGAAGTCGGAGACCTTGACGAGAGCGAAGGCCCGCAGACTCTGGTAGGCGAGGCTGTAAACGGCTAGACCTTGTTCTGTCGGTCCCAGGCACCACTCCTCGGGGGCGTCCTCCGGGAGCTGTACCTCCCCGTCCACTCGGTGTGCGTGGCGACTCACGGACGTCCTGGGACCTGCGGCGGAGGGCCCGGACCTGTTAATTAAGAACGAAACGTTAAAGGTAGGCATTAAGGACTTTTTGTGGTGGTCACTGACTACGCAGACTGGAAAGTGGGGGGTGGGGACCCTGTCGGTCCCTCTCCCCAGACGAGTCTGGCCCAGACCCCCACGTCACGGGCAGGACGTTCCGTCACTTCGACCAGGGGTCCGTCCACTGTGGAAGAGAGTCTCGCTAGGCCCCGGTTCTGGGGTCGGAAGTACGGGTGGGACCGGGAGGGTGTCTCCGGTCGGGGGACGTGGGAGTCCCAAGCGGGGAGGTGGGCTGACCAAGAGTCTTCAGACGGGACGGGTGTCGAAGGACGACGGGTGTCGAAGGACGACGGGTGTCGAAGGACGACGGGTGTCCACGGTTCTGAAACGTAGTTGGGGAGGGGTCCTGTGTCCTGGGAGTTTCGAGCCCGGAGTCACGTGGCCTGGGAAGATTCGTCCTGCCCCCGAGTTCCCTCGGTGACTCCGGTCCTCGGTGTCGGGCCGGTCCCACCCCGACGGATCGCGGGTCGGGTGGGGCCCTCCTCTCCTCCCCCCACGGTCCCTTCCGGTCCGACGCCACGGGAGTGGAAAAGGAGGAACGACTGGCTCGACACCGCGCGGTGGGAGAGGTACGCCGGGTGCATCCGCCGTGTCAGGAAGAGCTACGGGAAGTCGAGGAGCTCCCTCTTCTGGTGCCTCTACGCGCCCTGTCCCTGTAGGCTCGTCGTCTCCATCACGACCCACCCCCCGCCGCGCACTCGGGTCCCCGAACGCCTGTGTCGGGCGGAGCGGAGGGCGACCACTGGGTGCACCTGTCGGACGGAGTCCTCACGACACGCGGGGCGACTGTGGGAGGTGCCGAGGTCTTGTCGTCCACACCCAGAGGCGGGTCCCGGTCCGGCGGGACGTCGTCTCCGGTCCGGACCGAGGGTGTTCTTTCCGAGGTCCTTTTCCACCCTTCCGGGTCTGTGTGGGTGTCCCGGAGGGACTCCAGTCGGGGCGGGTGTACATCGGGGTGGGGGGTGTCGGTTGTGGACCCGTCGAGGACCCCCCGAGTACCTATGACATCGGGGGAGTCGTCGGGACTCGGGTAGGACCGGCGAGGTCGGACGAGGAGAGTCGGGACGTGAGCCGGCCGGCGACGGGGGCGAGACCGGACGTGGACCGACAACGTGACGGCCCTCGGGGGTCAGGTGTGGGCGGTCGGACCGGCCTGTGGTCTCTCGTGGAGGACGTCCCCGACGGGCAGGGTGGGTGACGGTGACCGGTAGAAGGTTCCCGGAACCGACGTACCTGTGGTCGAGTCCGGAGACGAGGTCCCATGCCGGTTCGGGACCCTGGGGAGTGTACTGGGGACCCAGGTAGGAGGACGGTTGTGTCGGGAAGGGTAGGGAGACCCCGTCAAAGGTTCCACCCCCTCGCCCTCTTCGGGTGACGGGGAAACCGGAGACTTTCCGGAAGTCGAAAGGAGGGTAGAAACTTCCTCGTGATCTTTGAGTTGTCTCGGCGAGTACTTTGAGAGTTCCCCTGACTCCAACTCCAGTGGGTTGGGCTCGACCTTGTGATACCTGGACCCGACTCCCGTCTACCCGTCCGTCGCACCCCGACCGCCTCCGGCCGGCGAGACGGGGAGTGGACCCCCGTCGTCTCGAAGTCGTCTAACTACCAGAAGGGTGTCTGCATGTGTAGTACCCGTTACACCGAGTCTTTGTACCCCTGCGTCAGGAGGCGGAGAAACCTTTACTCGTGCATCGGCACCCAGGTCATTTTGGACAGACGTGCACCCTACCGACGAGTCCGGACGCTGGTCACGCCGGGACTGGGCCGGCTGTCGTCACAGGGGCGGGTCGCCGTCGGGGGTGGATGGAGACTTCGGGTTCATGAGCACCAAGTGGACCTAGTACTTGAGCGGTATTTGTAGAGACTTCTGGGGTGACATCTGGGTCAGCACCTACTTGGACGTGCGCACACCTTTCCCCCGCACTCGACCCGTCCTGTAGTTGTCCCATCTCTCGAGGCGGGACCCTCACCCCCCGACGTCAGGTTCGGGTGGGGGGGTCTCGGACGGGGCGAGGGCGGGGCGGGGTGGCGCACATCCCGAGCGTCGACCAGAACTCGTCTCTGTCGTCCTGACCCATTACGAGCAACGACGTCAACAGGTCCCGGAGGACCATCTCCATCCTCTCGTCGGAGTGTGGGACGTCTGTCGTTCCCCCCGAGTCGGTGCGGTGTACGTCGTCCCCCCCGGGACGGGCGGGGCCTCGGGCGGTCGGGAGTGGCACCCCTTCCGTCGGGACCCGAGAGGCGGTGGCCTCGGAACCTCGCACCGCGGTTGCGGTGTCTCGAGTCGGTCCATGGACGTGTGTCTCCGTCCCTCTGGTCCATCCGTCTTCTGGGTCCGGGAGGGGACGGACAGGCGTATCAGGCCGAAATTTTGGCGGACGTGGAGTTCTTCGAGTCGAAACTCGACGGACAGTCCGGGGAGGGTCCTTGGGGTACGTCGGGGTGGAGGAAGGGTCCAGGCCGGCTCTGAGACTCAGGTGCCGGGAGGGGGTGAGGACGACGAGGGGGCGTTCTCGGGGAGGACGTGGGTGGCGGAGGGGGTCCAGTGGAGGAGGCGGTAGGACTTGCCGATGGTTCAGGGGAACCCGGGGGACGGAGCGATGGGGTGAGGTCCGATACGAGGGTAGTGCGGGAGGTCTGTGGAGGTCCGAGTCGGAGGGGGAGTGCGGGGAAGAGGTCGGGACCCCGGAGGTGTGAGGAGGGGAGTCGGACGTCCTTGAGGAGAGGTGACTTGGGTGGGGAGTTGGGGATCGGGAGGTGAGACGGAAGAGGTCTACCGTGGACGGTCGTCCGTGAGACGGGTACAAGTGACTGGTCGAGGACTCACGTCCACGGTCCAGACAGACGTCCCGGGGACACTCGGACAGCCCATCCTCGGGACTAGGACCCAACCCGGACGACCACCCGTGGAGTACTTGAGTCGAACCAGTTCCCGGTAGGTCTGAGGTTGGTCCTCCGGCGGATGGTGGGTCGTACCGGGTACGGACGGAGTAGTCGGTGGTTCAGCGTGCGGCTCTGAATGGACTCGACGGCAGGGTCGAAGAACTTCTCTTTCGGCTACCAGTCCTCCGAGTCCCACCCGCCCCACCTCTCGTGCGTTCGCGCCATCATGACGTCCATGGCGGAGTCCGGCGACCACTTCCGGACACCCCGTCCTCCGATCTTCCTCCCGCCGGTCCGTGTCCCCGTACCGGTGGTTCGAGCCTTGGTCTCTTTATGGACCCACACCCTTTTTCAACCCGGAGGTGGGGGTTCGGACCCCGAGGTAAAGGGTTCCTTACCCGTACATGCCCAGTGTACGTCTGTGGGTCGGACCGGTCTTCGGGCTCGGGTGACATTCGGGGGGTCCGGTCGACGTGGTCCTTAGACCTGGAACGTCTAGGGCCCGTCGACCCGACACACGTGTTTGCGGTTCAGGATCTCCCAGAGACCGGTGAGTCCGGTGACCCCAGGGTTCCTGTGACCATAGGCCCCACCACGGGTCCTCGTACCGGGGTCGCACCGAGTGTATGAAGGTCCAGACGGCCTCGCGAGGTCGCGTTTGCAGTCCGTGGGTCCTCTGGCGACGGGACGGGAGGTAGGGTCAGTTGTGTCATCAGGACAGACCCAAAAGGAGACGGAAGGGTCGGGGCGAGACCGGGTAGGATCTTAGGCTTGGAGCAGTGTAGTGGGGTCATCGGGACGACGCTACGGGTTCACGTTTCCCGGACCGGGTCACGGACGCGAGAGAGAGTCCGACGTGCCGGGGGGTGTGTCGACGGGTGACAGGACCCCCGGACGGGTCGTAAACGTGACTATTGTTCCGAAAGTCCGTCTGGACCGAGTCAGGGCGTGGTCCCCGGGCCACCCCTGGTCCGTCGTGCACGAGGGAGGTGTGGTGACCGGACGGGGGCCGGGTGTCGGGGGTCGTGATCGGTGTCGACAGAGGGTACGAGAGTGTCGGGGTTGTGTAGGAGGGTCCAAAGGTACGTCACTACCCGGTCCTTTCTACACCAGGGGCCGGTAAGGGTTTCCCGTTGACTGTCTGAGACTGCAGTGACTCCTCTTACACCGGACCGCGTCTCCGGGACCTCGTCCGGACGTATGTCGTGGGCCCCTGGGCGTCGTCGCACTCCGTCCCGGCGTGGACCTTGTGCTCCGGGAACGACGTCCTCCCCAGGTCGCGCCCGACGTCCCTCTTCACCGACTCCGCGCGCATCACGCAGGGCGTGAGCCGGTGGAGCCTCTCCTCCGACGACTACGAGAGCCCCCTGCGAGGACTCTGTACCTGCGGGGCGAAGTGGCACTTCCAGACTCGACCGACCTTCCCTGTTTTCCCTTCAGGGACCCCACCCCGTGAGTCCCACCACGACGGAGGGTAACGTGGGTCCGTGGGTTGGAACCGTGACGGGGCTCGTGGGGATCTGGCCCTCGGGGTTTGGATCTGTGTGTCTCTCCCGTGTCCTCTGTCTTTCGGAAGACGGTCGTCCGACGGTGACTGTCCTGTACTGTCGAGGGTGTCCAATTATACCATTTGCAGCTACAGTGTAGTTGAATTTCTAGATTTCTTTGTTTTTGGGTTTTTTCTCTTCAGGTTGCGGTCTACCGAAGTGACCATTTAAGATGGGTAATTTCTTGTGGTCAACAGCCCTACAGAGACCACCAGGTCACCGGTTCTGAGGAGTGAGGGTTACGTCCCTCGGACCCAAGTTAAGGACCAGTCCTTTGATCTAGGGTGTACGGCTTTGATTCTAGTTTCTAAGACGCACGATGTTGGTTCTGGGTCCCGTGGTTTATTTATTTAAAATTTTTTTCTTGTGGCTAACAATAATTTGAGAAGGTTTCGAATTTCTCCTCCTTATGAAGGATTAAGATTCTCCGGTCATAACAAGACTACGGTTTCGTTGTATGTCTGTAATGTTCCTTTTCTGATGTCAGGTTGTAGGGAATACTTGTGTCTGTGTTCTTAGAAACTCTTCCATGATTGTTTGACTTAGATCGTCGTACAATTTCCTATTATGTGATACTGGTTCACCCGAAATAGAGTCCTTACGTTCCCATCGAGTTGTATGTTTTTAGTTACATTATATACAATTATCTTACTTCCTTTTTAGTGTGTATACTGGTACAGTCGACTACGTTTTTTTTCGTAAACTGTCTTCAGTTGAGGTAGGATTTCCTTTAGCTAGGACTTATGAGTGACCTTCCTGACTACGACTTCGACTTCGAGGTTATGAAACCAATGGACTATGTTTCTCAGCTGAATGATCTTTTCTAGGACTACGACCCTTCCTGACTCCCGTCCTCTTCTTCCCCTGCTGTCTCCTACTCTACCAACCTACCGTAGTGATTGAGTTACCTGTACTCAAAAGCGTTCGACGGCCTCTACGACTTCCTGTCCCTTCGGACCCTACGACGTCAGGTGTCCCAACGTTTCTCTGTCTATACTGACTCGTGGACTTGTTATGGAAAAGTGTTAATTTTCGTGAGTTTGTTGATCCTTTTCTTACCTTCGCCGAGTTGCCCTATTTCTGACACACACTTTTGAGGTGTCGCGCGCAATGTGAGTCCTCTCTGCCTTTCGAAGAGAGTCA
Organism: Capra ibex; assembly: GCA_006410555.1. Taxonomy (NCBI): domain Eukaryota; kingdom Metazoa; phylum Chordata; class Mammalia; order Artiodactyla; family Bovidae; genus Capra; species Capra ibex. The sequence goes on from SJYO01018757.1 coordinate 96,523,764, forward strand.
CTACTCCTCCTTGTTCCGTTCCTGCGCACGAAAGTGGTGAAGTCACACTGTGAACTCAGGGTCTGTGTCGTCAATCCGCTCCTCTTTACAATTATACGTCCGACCTTTCCGTCTTCATGTTACTGGACAAACGTCCCCTGTACTAGCGTATAAGTCTTTTTCGATTTCTCAGGTGTTTCGCACAATCTCGACAATTTGCTTAAGCCGTTTCATGGTCCTATGTTTTAGTTGTATGTTTTTAGTAAACATAAAGGTATGTGGACGTTACTTGTTAGGTTTTTTCCTTTCATTCTTTATTAAGGCAAATGTTCACGTTATATTCTTATTTCATGATCTCATTTAGATTGACTCCTCCGTTTTCTGAACAATTTCACTTTTGATCTTTTGTGACGACTCTCTTTAATTTCTGGATTTATTTACGTTTCTATAGGATACAAGTACCTGACCTCATAGATTATTACAGACCTATTATGTGGGTCCCTGAGGGGTCGTGAGGTACGAAAGTGACGTCCCCCGTGTCCAAGTTAGGGACCGGGTCCTTGATTCTAGGGGGTACGGTGCCCGTTGCTTCGGGTGATCGTCTTTACTTTCTGGGGTGTTCGACATTGTTTCTGGGTGGTACGACGTTGATTGTGAGCTATGTCGGTCTATCTATTTTTTCTATAACTTTAATGCTAAGTGGGTTTCGTTGGACACCTAAGTCACGGTGGGTATAGTAATAGGGTTGCTACGAAAATCGTCTTTATCTTTTTGAGTAGGATTTTAGGTAGTCAAGTGAAGTCAGCGAGTCAGCACAGGCTGAGAAACGCTGGGGTACTTAACGTCGTGCGGTCCGGAGGGACAGGTAGTGGTTGAGGGTCTCAAGTGAGTCTGAGTACAGGTAGCTCAGGCACTACGGTAGGTCGGTAGAGTAGGAGACAGCAGGGGAAGAGGAGGACGGGGGTTAGGGAGGGTCGTAGTCTCAGAAAAGGTCACTCAGTCGAGAAGCGTACTCCACAGGTTTCATGACCTCAAAGTCGAAATGGTAGTAAGGAAGGTTTCTTTAGGGTCCCGACTAGAGGAAGTCTTACCTGACCAACCTAGAGGAACGTCAGGTTCCCTGCGAGTTCTCAGAAGAGGTTGTGGTGTCAAGTTTTGGTAGTTAAGAAGCCACGAGTCGAAAGAAGTGTCAGGTTGAGAGTGTAGGTATGTACTGGTGTCCTTTTTGGTATCGGAACTGATCTGCCTGGACTCAGCCGTTTCATTACAGAGACGAAAACTTATATGATAGATCCAACGAGTAGTGAAAAGAAGGTTCCTCATTCGTAGAAAACTAAAGTACCGACGTCAGTGGTAGACGTCACTAAAACCTCGGGGGTTTTTATTTCAGACTGTGACAAAGGTGACAAAGGGGTAGATAAAGGGTACTTCACTACCCTGGTCTACGGTACTAGAAGCAAAAGACTTACAACTCGAAATTCGGTTGAAAAAGTGAGAGGAGAAAGTGAAAGTAGTTCTCCGAAAAATCGAGGAGAAGTGAAAGACGGTATTCCCACCACAGTAGACGTATAGACTCCAATAACTATAAAGAGGACCGTTAGAACTAAGGTCGAACAAAGAAGGTCGGGTCGCAAAGAGTACTACAAGAGACGTATATTCAATTTGTTCGTCCCACTGTTATATGTCCGAACTGTGACATGAAACATGAGGAAAAGGATAAACCTTGGTCAGACAACAAGGTACAGGACAAGATTGACAACGAAGGACTGGACGTATGTCCGAAGAGTTCTCCGTCCAGTCCACCAGACCATAAGGGTAGAGAACTTCTTAATAGGTGTCAAATAACACTAGGTGTGTCAGTTTCCGAAACCGTATCAGTTATTTCGTCTTTATCTACAAAAAGACCTTGAGAGAACGAAAAAGGTACTAGGTCGCCTACAACCGTTAAACTAGAGACCAAGGAGACGGAAAAGATTTTGGTCGAACTTGTAGTCCCTCAAGTGCCAAGTGACTACTTGGTCGAGAAGTAACGACTTCGGACCGAACCTCTTAAAACTCGTAATGAAATGATCGTACACTCTACTCACGTCAACACGCCATCAAACTCGTAAGAAACCGTAACGGAAAGAAACCTTAACCTTACTTAACGTTTCCCGGGGTTTATTGGTGTTGTTAGAATTTTTTTTTTTTTACCACCGCTTGAGTATGGAGGGTTCCAGTTTTGAAGGATGTTTCAAAATCAGTAGTTTTGTCACATCTTGACCCCCTGCAGGGACCAACGGATCACCAATCTAAGGCCTAAAGTGACGGCACCTGGCCTTAGTTAGGGACCAGTCCCTTGTCTCTAGGACGTTCTACTCCCCACACCGGTGTTTTTGTGTAGCGTCCTCACCCTAGTCCTGTTTGTACTTCCAGTTACCTCTCTCGTCTCGGGTCTTTGTCTGTCGAGTGTACACCAGTCACTACGCATTCCCATAGCTCTCGTGTGTCGCCCCTCTGTTCCCGGAAAAGTTGTTTCCCGCGACCCGTTTGTCTTATAGGTGTGCGTTTTCTAATTTCGCGGATCTCGGGTGCGAGACGTTACTCTGTCCGGCGACGTGCCTCCTCGGACTCGTGGTGTCACCTCTCCTCCGGGACGAGCGCCGTCGGTCCCTCTCGGGCTCGTCTCGGTACTCCCAGGTCACGTCGGTCCTCTTTGCTTCTGTGCTTCGATAAATCTTTCTTGTCTCGGTCGTGACACGGTGAGAACCCACCTTTGTGTCTCCGGAACCCAAACCACTAAAGAATCTATACTGTGGTTCTCATATCCCTTGTTTTCCTTCTTTCATTGGACCTGGAGTGGTTTTAATTTGAAACATGAAGTTTCCTATGATAGTCCTCACACTTTTCTGTTGGATGTCTTACTCTCTTTTGTAAACGTTTAGTATATGGACCATTCCCTAATTATACGTCTTACGTAGTTCTTGAGGATGTCGAGTTCCCCGTTCCCGCCGCTCCCGCGTCGTCCTCCGTCGTCAGACGTCCGACTCCGCGAGTGACACCCGCGGCGTGAGCGCGGCGGTCGCAGGTCTTGTCGCCCCTCGTGCGAAGGCAAGAGACTGGTTTTGTTCGCCGCTTCCTGCTTTTTGATTGTCTGACAGAGGGTTTTCCCTACATGGTCGCTTCTTCACGAGTCCCCGTCACGGGTACTACCCTTACCCTCAGATTTAATACTACTCTGTGTCCATGTGATGGTCGTATTTTGTCGATACGTCACCCGCCGTAATGACCACTTCTCAAGTGGGCGGTCACGTCCTCTACGGTCTCTGCGCCCAAGTTAGGGACGCAGCCCTTCTAGGGGACCTCATCGTTTACCGTTGGGGGAGGCGACAAGAACGGACCCTTTGGGGTGCCTGTCACCTCGGACCCTCCAATGTCGGTGCCGCAGAGTCTCTCAGTCTGTACTGACTCGTGCGTCCTGTCCTGTCACCCTGCGACGGGACAATGTGTGCCTCGGGTCGGACCGCGAGACACTGTCGGACTCAGCCCCCTCTTCACCCCCGGTCGCCACCCTCCCTCTGAGGTATCCCTCCCCTATGTGTATATGTGCATGTATACGACGACGGCGGTTCGGCGAAGTCAGCGCGGGCTGAGACACGTTGGGCTACCTGCCGTCGGGTGGTCCGAGGGGACGGGGACCCTAAGAGGTCCGTTCTTGTGACCTCACCCAACGGTGACGGAAGAGGTTATGTATATATCTATATATATGTGTGTGTGTGTATATGCATATATATGTGTATATATCAGTACTGACTAAGAGTAACAACATGCCGTCTTTGGTTGTGTTGTGGTTTTTCGTTAATAGGAGGTTAATTTTTTATCTTTTTAATTCGTAAACCTAAAATCCCTTTTTTTGATACTCTGTGGTGAAGTGTGGGTGACCCTGTCGATAATAAATGGTTTTTTCCTCACCCCCCTATCGCTCATGACCACTCCTACATCGTTTGACCTCGGGGACTCAGCGTGTGTGACGACCTCCCTCGCCTTTTCCCGTGTCGGTTCCACTCTTTGTCAAGCAACCGACGAGGCTTTCACTCGTCTTAATGACCCCGTGCTGTCACGTCCCCCGGACCCAAGCGAGGGACCAGTCCCTTGATCTAGGGTGTCCGACGTTGATTTTTCCGGGACGTACGGTGTTAATTTCTAGAGCACACGGTGGTGTCTGGGCCACGTCGGTTTATTTGTTTGGTTTGTTAGTGGTGTCCCGGGTCGTTCACGTGAGGGTCCTTATATGGGACTTCTTGATTTACGTGGGTACAAGTGTTGTCGTGACAAGTTTGTCAGTCTTCAACTCTAGGTGGGTTCGCAGGTAGTCGACTATTTGTCGATTGTTTTACACCAGAAATATGTGTATCGTTCCCTCTCTCCGTTTCTGTGTGGGTTGACTTACGACTCAAGGTCTCTTATCACTCGTCTCTATTCTTGTCAAAGAATTTACTTGTCACGTTTCTTCGTCTCCTTTTGTTGTCTTATCCTTTCTGATCTCTAGAGGAGTTCTTGTGACCTCTACAGTTCACTTGTAAGGTACGTTCCTACCCGTGCTAATTCCTCTCTTCCCGTTTCTGGATTGTCTTCGTCTACTCTAATTTTTCTCCACCGTTCTGATGTGATTTCTTGACATGGTTCTTTCCAGAATTACTGGGTCTATTGGTGTTACCACGCCAGTGAGTGGCTCTCAGACTGTAGAACCTCGGACTTCAGTTCACCCGGAATCCTTCGTAGTGATGTTTGTTTCGATAACCTCCATTGTTTTAAGGTCGACTCGACAAAGTTTAGAATTTTCTACTACGACAATTTCACGGCGTGAGTTACACAGTTGTGTAATCCTTTTGAGTCGTCACCGGTGTCCTGACCTTTTCCAGTCAAAAGTGAGATTAAGGTTTCTTCCCGTTACGGTTTCTTGCAAGTTTGGCGGCATATTAACACGATTGAAACGTACGACCATTCCAATACGAGTTTTAGGAAGTTCACTCCGAAGTCTGCATGCACTTGCCTCTTGAAGGTCTACATGTTCGACCCAAATCTTTTCCCCCTCCTTGGTCTCTCGTTTAGTGGTTGTATGTGACCTAGTATCTTTTCGTTCTTTCAAGGTCTTTTTGTAGAGGAAGACGAAGCAACTGATCCGATTTCGGACTGACACACCTAGTATTGTTTGACCTTTTAAGGATTTCTCCACCCTTATGGTCTGGTGGACTGGACGGAGGACTCTTTGGACGCACGTCCAGTTCTTCGTCGTCAATAATCTCGGTCTGTACCTTTTTGTCTGACCAAGTTTTGGTCCTTTCCTCATGCAGTTCCGACACATAACAGTGGGACTAATGAATTGAACATACGTCTCATGTAGCACGGTTTACGGTCCGATCTACTTCGTGTTCGACCTTAGTACTGACGGCCCTCTTTATAGTCGTCGGAGTATATACGTCTACTGTGGTAAGATTACCGTCTTTCTCGGAGAACTACTCACACTTTTTGTCACTTTTGAACCGAATTTTGACTTGTAATTTTTTTTGATTCTAATACCGTAGTGAAGTACCGTTTATCCCCGTCTTTTTCACCTTCGTCACAGTCTGAAATAAAAAACCCCCGAGGTTCTAGCGACGTCTACCACTGACGTCAGTACTTTAATTTTCTGCGACTGAGGAACCTGCCTTTCGATCCTGTGTGGATCTGTCACATAATTTTTCGTCCCTGTAGCAAAACGGATGTTTCCAGGCTTCTCAGTTTCGATACCAAAAAGGTAGTCAGTACCTACCTATATCCTCGACCTGTCATTGTTTCCGACTCCCGGTTTCTTGACTACGGAAGTTTGACACCACGACCTCTTCTGAGCGCTCAGGCAACCTGTCGTTCCTCTAGGTTGGTCAGGTAGGATTTCCTTTAGTTGGGACTTATAAGTAACCTTCCTGACTACGAGTTCTACTTCGAGGTTAGGAAACCGGTGACTACACTTCTTACTGAGTGACCTTTTCTGGGACTACGACCCTCTCTGACTTTCATCTTCGTCTTCTCCCGCCGTCTCCTACTCCGCCAATCCACCGTAGGGACTCAGTTGCCTGTACTTAGACTCGTCTGTGACCCTCTGTCACTTCCCGTCCCTTCGGACCTTCCGACGTCAGGTACCCCAGCGTTTGTCGGCCCGCACTGACGCACTGAGTTGTTGCTGTATGCACATCTTATGAAAGATCGGAATTTTTCCTTCCTTTAAGACTGTGTCTGATGTGGTACTAACTTGGAACTCCAGTAATACGACTTACTTCATTCAGTCTGTGTTTCCTGTTTGTGAAGCACCAGGGTAAGTACACCCCTTTAGTCAAAGTTTGACTTTGTTCTTCTGGTAGGGGTCCCTCCGACGGTTCTGCCGAAGGACCGGGGTGGAGCGGAGGAATGGACCGTCTCCCTCTTGCACCGCCTGTGCTGGGGCTAGTCCTGCAACTCGCGCAGGAAGTGGTCGAGCGTGAGGAAGTGATCCTGCCCGACGCCCCGGACGTCCTCCGAGGGCGGGTCGTGGACGTCGAGGGGAACCGCCTCGGCCGTCTTGGACAGTTTCCGCAGGGACGGGCGGAGCCACTCCATCCCGAGGAGCGCCACCGGCCCCCCCGACACCCCTGTCTCGTCGTCGCTCGAATCCACTCGTCTCCCGTCCTGTTTCTCGTTGAGTTACCGCACTCCACGGATTCCGGTCTACTCTGAGAGGTGACGGGGGCAGACGCCAGTCATCCGGGCAGTCTGTCGTGACGCGTCCTTCACAGGGGTGGGTCGGGCGTGGGTGTCCCGTGTACCGCCAAGAGAGCGGACGCTACTGGAGATGCACCCTTTGTTGTGCGCCCGGGCCTCGTCGTGTCAGTGTTGGCGTGTTCACCGGCAGTCGTCTCCTGACCTATTTCTGGACCAGACAGGTGCGTCTCCTTGTAATTAGGTCGGAAGTCCTCCTTCCCTAAGACTGTGACGCAGTCTACGACGTTGTGCCTCCTCGGGACTCCCGTATTCCGACTCACTACTGGGTCGGCACGTGGACCTGTTCACGACGTACTGGGGTGAGGACACCCCGGGGGTTTCAGTGTCTGGGTCTTTCCTCTACGCCTCCGGGTCCCGCCCTCCTGTCACACCTCTCACTCCCACACTACCTCTGTCAGAGTCAAACCCTCCTACTTTTTCAAGACCTCTCCTACCACGACTACCAGTGGATTGTACCTACACGAATTGCGGTGACTACTTTTACAGTTTTCCTAATTCTACAATCTGAAGTACAGTATCCTACAGTAGTGGGAGACGGGTTCTTTCGTGATTCTAGCATGTCTCGGTTTTCAAGGGACTTTAAGATCCTCTTTTCGTGTGCGGACGGGATCCCGGAGACGGATGCCCCCAAGACGTCCTTCAAGTTCTTGTCCCAAATGGTCGGACCAGTGTGACAAGTTTTCTCCGGTTTGTCTGTCGTGGTAAATAATCTGTAAGGAAACCTTTGGTGGTTGAGGGTGACTTTCGGACTTTGTCGACGAAAAATTTCGGGTGACCTTCATCTAAGAGTTATTTTCCTCGGGTCCTTTTTGGAATCTTGAACGATTCTGGTTTTTACGAGGAACTACCTGTCACGTGGTATTCCTCGTAAGTCGTTCTCGTCCCGGTCTCGTCAGTCCGCCTGCTCGGGTCGGAGTGTCCCGGCCGCGACGATAGTCTGTGTCCGACGCTCCTCCGCGTTACACGGCGGTTCCTGTCCCCGGGATTTCCCTGGGTCCCTTGCCTCTACGACCAGTCCTTCCGGTCCCCTCGTTCCGGTGCGGGTCTCGTCACAGGGGCCCTCACCCTCGCCGGACGTACCTTCGGATCTCTTCCCTCCTCTTTCCCCGGTCCACGAGACCCGAGTCGTGCCCCACTCCCGTCCCCGGGTGTCGATCAGGGTCACCCGTCCCGACTCCCCACCGTCCACCTCGTCGCGAGAGGTTAGTGGTAGGGAACTTCCGTCACGACCGGTTCGCCTCCTACCGGGCCGCCCGTCCTTTTCGTCCGCCCGGTCAGGACTCACAGGTCTAGTCACCCCCCCGGTCGGTCCGGTGCTGTCGTCGGCGCGAGGAGTCCCGTGCCTCTCGACCTCCCCTTCTCCTCGGAGACCTCGAGGTCCCTGGGACTCCGAGGTCACGACGCCCACGGTGGGGTCACGGGTGTGTCCGTAGCCGGAGACCGGTGAGAGGGCCCCAGTGACTCTCGACTTTCTGCTCCTGGGCACTTCCTTTGTGGTGTAAGTGTGAGCAGGGGTTCCTCTTGAACCAGGACTTGTAGTGTTCTGGTGAAGGGGTCTTTCCCTCTGTCCACGACTCCACGACCGTCGTCCCCCTGGGTTCGACCGACCGTCCCACTTCGTGGTCCCGCCCCCAGGAGACCCCCAGAGTCCGTTCCCGTCTCAAGTGTTAGTTCCCGACACCGACGGTTCCTTCGAAACTGACGGGTAAACAGTCTCAAGGACCGTTCTTTGATCGTTCACCGACCCTAGGTTGACGTTGTCTAAGGGTTCTAAGAGGTTTACTTGAACTCGTTGCCCGAAGTCCCCGTCCCCGTAGGCCAATGTAGTCTTCTCCGTCACCCTCTCGACGCCCCACCGGCCACAGAGGACACCCCCGTGTCCGATTGTATGACCGGTGGTAGGAGGAACTTCCCTGTGGTTCTTAGTCAGGAGTGAGACCTCGACACCCCAGTCAAGACGAAGTCCCCCTGTGACTTCTCTAATTCACGTAAGTGTTTTCCCTTGTTCTTGTAACTGGTCGACTCGTTAGTACAGGGGATGATTTCTGACTAGACTCTTTGACTCGGTTCTTTTAGCCCTTGACCGTCTCCTTAGGTGATCACTCGTAAGTGTTTTCTTTCGTCACGACGAACTGCCGGTCACACGTCTGAACACTCCCGAAGCGTCCGTCGTCCACCACTCCAGACGAGACGTGTGTGTTCTGTCCACGTCTGGTTTGTCCTTCAGTGTCCCGTTTCCGCGAGGACGTCCTGGTCCGTCGGTGGTCACGGCCGCCCCGCGCCCTCGCCCTCACCCGGGGTGGACCCCCTTCTACGCCTGCGGTCCCTTCGGGGAGGTCGTCCTCGTCCCGGGTGTGTTGTGGGGCTCGTGTGCGAGCAGGGCCCCTCCGGGGCGTCCTCGGTTCCGACGCAGCCTTCCGTGAGCCGAGGGACGTTTGGGGCGGAGAGAGGGAGTCACGAGGGGTGCGACCGTAGGGTGTCTTGACAGTCGTCTCTTATCCACGGGTTTGCACCCTCTACCCAGGAGATGGGGGTGAGACCCTCCGAAGCTCTGCGGTCGTGCGGTACCCGACTTTCTGGGCCGTAGTCTCGTGGGTAGTCCCTTGTGACACTACTGCCCGAAGGGAGTCCCCTCGTGGTGGGAGTCCGGAGGGTCCACACTCTTCGTGAGGGAGTCGTCGTGGGGCACGGACCGTGGTTGGTGTCTCGGACGGTGGAGCTGGTCCTCGGCGGTGCCGTTCCTACACTCGGCGTCGGCAATGACCGAGTCACGTTTGAAGACATCCAAAGAGGACCACCAAGAGAGTTGAGAGTCCCGTCTGTTGAACGTGTGTCGAACTGACTTTGAAGGTTCAGGGGTTAGACCCGACTCATTTCCGGTGTAAGCTCCCGTCCCCTCTCTGTCCCAAACGTAAATCCCGTTTTCGAGTGTTTGGTAGGTTGAACGAGGGTCGTAGAGGCGAACGACCGGAGCATCCACTCATGTCGCAGGGTGTCCAGTTACAGACCGCAGTGCGGGCCGAGTCTGACCCTCAGTCCTCAGTCTAACCTACGACTGACCTTGGGAAGTAGAAGGCTGACTAGGTGCGAGCCTCCCTGGACCTCGGGCACCCTTTTCCTGAAGTGGACGCCGTACCACAAACCTAAGGTGGGGTCACACTCTTCTCAAGGTCCTTGGGAAGGTGTACGAGGGCAAGTGAGATACCCTTTCTAGGCCGTCTTGTAAAGAAGAGAAAAAGAGTTCGTGTGTTCAATGATGCGGTACGAAAACGGGGGTCACTCAGTAAATTCTTTAATTTAAATAAGTAATAGTTAAAGGTTAAAGTGTGTTCGAATAACTCCGAATACTCGGAGTTGTATTGAATGTTACTGTAAAAGGTATTGTACAGAGACTAGACCTTTAAGGTAAAACCCCTTGGGTCGTATTTTTTTTTTTAGTGTATCTGTGTCTTTTTTAAGTGAAGAGGGTCCCACAAACGATATCGTAATACCAACCTTTGTTACATTTACAGAGGGCGATTTCCTTGTTGACTTGTCATTGTGGTGTAGGAAAGTCGTTTCGATGTTTTACGTTTCCGTTTCCTACTAATTGTTCCAGACTTTTTAGGGTGAAGTAGGTCTTTTTTCGTATATTGTGACGTGTTTGTCGGTCCTCTTTACTAAAAACCGTGGATACCGATGACTCATGAACTCATGTGTCTCTCCTTAGTCTGAATGAAGTAAAAGGCGCGATACGACATCTTGGTCGGACGGTCACGTCCTCTTCATTCGATACTCCCAAGTTAGGGGTCCAGCCCTCCTAAGGAACCTCTTCCCTTACCGATGGGTGAGGTCATAAGAACGGACCTCTTAAGGTACCTGTCTCCTCGGACCACCCGATGTTAGGTTTCCCCAACGTTTCTTAGCCTGTCCTGACTTCACTGAATCGTTCGTACGACACGAGCCGGTGGAGACTGAGAAACGTTGGGGTTCCCGACATCGGGAGGAGACAGGTATCTTAAGAGGTCCGTTCTTATGACCTCACCCTATGAAGAGGCCGCCCTAGAAGGCTGTGTCCCTAACTTCGGCCCAGAGGACGTGACGTCCACCTAAGAGATGGGAGACTCGGTGGTCCCTTAATTTTGTAGTTGACCTTCCGTCCCCTTTACTGACTTACCGTTTATGTTCTTTTGTGACCGTACATTGAGCCCGGACGCCTCTCCCCCGGCGACCCTTAGGCGTGGTCGTCGGGGTGGGGTTTCGAGTTGGCGGTGACGACCTGAGGCCGACAGGAGGGAAACGGGGTCAACTTCCTCCCAGTTTGCTCCGCGAAGGGTTCGGGCTCCTCGGCGTCTGTCCTTCGTTTGTGAGATGGAATTACCGGTCAGGCCTCTCCAGACGCGACAGGCCGTGGCCCCCGTCCAGGTTCGCCTGCAGGTCCAGCCGGCACGCCGACACGTGGTCCCGAGGCTTCTCGCTCTGCGCCCACAGGGAAAGTTTGGACAGGGGCGTCCCCAGCGGCATGCTTTTCTCGGGCTGCCGCCCGTCAGGACACGGGCCACGGCGGAGGTAGTGGACGGCGCAGAACGCCTGGTCCAGAGCTGTGTCTCTGAGGAGAGGCCTCTACTCGCTGGCGTGCAGGCGGAGGTTGAGCGAGTTCAGTCGCGTCAGCATCGGCGGCATCCCTTCCCGAGAGGGCTGGCCGGCCGACACGTCCTTCTGCGGGGCGGCCGCGGCGGCGTGAGCGCCCCCGGGCGACGGGCGGTCGGCGTGGTCGTCGAGGTCCTGGCGCGGGTCGAGGCGGTCGCCGACCGCGCCGCGCCGGAGGTCGGGGAGGTGGTCGAGGAGGTCCGCCAGCCGGAGCCGCGGGTCCGGCGGGTGGGCGTCCAGCTTCCTGTCGTACTCCTAGGACAAGGAGTGGCCGTCGGAGCCCTCCGGCCCGACGTCGGGCGCTGGGAGGAGGACTTTGTCCGGGCACTTGTCCCGCAGTATCCGGTGGGAGAACTCCGGGGCGAACCGGAAGGACGCCGACGGCGCCGCGCCCGGGCTCCCTCGGAACCGCCGGCCGTCCTCCTGGAGTGTGTCCAGTAGGTGGTCGACGCCCTGCGACCGGTACGGAGGCGGAGTGCGGTCCCGGAGCGCGCGCCGGCTTGAGCGGAAGAGCCCCGGGGCCTTTTCGCTGCTGGACGTCTCCGCGGCGTCTCCTGCCTCTCACACGGGCCGAGGGAGTCGGCCTCCTTCCGCGCGCGCCGGACTGGGCGGAAGAGTCCCAGGGGAGTCGGCCTCCTTCCGCGCGCGCCGCCCCGGCGTTTGCGCAGTGGCGCCGCGCTGATCGGGCTGTCGTCCGCGCTCGCGCGGCCTTGACGCAGTGGGCCCCGCCCCCCGGCCCGCCGGGCGCGCGTCCCCCGCCTCGGACTTCCGGGGCAGGTGGTCGTGAAGGCCGGACCCAGGAGTAGGGGCGGCCAACCCTTTGAGTCGGTCTTGGCTGGCTCGGGTGAGATGTGCCGCGAGTTATTTCTCCGCCTCAGTCAGACCCAATTGGATGAAAATGACTGCCGACCCTCCTCCCTCCGCCCCTCCCGAGCAGGCATATCTCCGACCGCGGCCTCGTCCCAAGGGCTCGGGGACTCGGGGACTCGGGCACAGGACCCGTCCGGGAGTCCAGTTTCCGGAGCGCGTCTCTGCACGAGCGCGTGCCGATTGTTGTCCGAGGGCCCCCTGACCACTCATCACAGAGAAGGTGCCACATCTATGAGGGTGGCACCGGCTGAAGTTCGACGGTCCAGTGTCGTGAGTTCCTCCGCGACTCTTCGCCCCGTGTTGACGAACTGTCCCGGTACTCGACCAAGTCCCGTCGTGAGGCGAGGGGCCCTGTACTCGGGGAGAGGGTCGTCTCGGGCTTCCGTCGACAGCGGGTTCCGGGGTGCGTAAGTCGGACTCGGACCGGGGCGTCGGAGTGGTCGGTGGACGTCGTAGAAGGTGGAACCGAGGTCGGCGGGAGAGTCCATGTAGTCCCGGACGCACAGGAGACCCCGCCGGTACCTCTTCCCCGGGTCCGACCCCCCACGGAGGGGCAAGTTGTGGGACCGGTCCTGACAGCGTTCGACCCCACACCTAAGGACCCGGTCGTCGTCTCCACCTTCGGCACTCAGTGAACAAAGAGGGGTGGAGGGTAGGGTGTCGTCCAGGTGGGGTGGGTCGAGTGGAGTAGGTGTTCCCACTTCTGAGCCGGCGGACGGCCCGGGGCTTCGTCACGTCGGTCCTCACGTCGGACCCCCAGGGCGTCCGGTACCGGGCCGGGGTCGCGGTGGTCGTGGTCCAGTCCGACCTTCGACATCCGGTCCCCGTCGTGGTCCCGGTCCTGTGTCGAGTCCTTGGGTGGTCAACAGACACCCTCACTGTCGCCGTATCGGGTCTGGTCGTAGGTCCCTTGAGACCGGTCGAGCCCAGTGGGGTGGAGGGTTAGAACCCACCCGTCTGTGGGTGTGGGTGTCGGGGCGGTCCTTCCCGTCCATTTCCGGGCCTCAGACCGAGAGTACGGTCACGATCACTCGTCGTCGACGGGACGGGACACTCGCGGGGTGAGTGGTGACCGTCACCGTGTCTCTGCACCTTGTACCTGCCCCGTCAACGGAGGAACGGGGGTTGCAAGTCGGTATCTAAGGAGGAAGGTCCCCTCTCGTTCGTATACCTATATGCACGAACACACACTCTACGGCGGGTGAGAGGTCTCGGCTCTGTCTACTCCCTGTCGAGTCCCCGTCTCTACGATCCTGACGACTGGGAAGCACGACCTCTGGGAGGACCGTGACGAGGGTCCCCCGGGAAGACCTTAAGGTCCCCGTCTTCCGGGGCGGGTGGACAGTGGGTCCTTAGGTCCCACTATACGAGTGGGTGGGTGAACACTTTGACCTCCATGTATACTGGGCTCTCAGTATGGGCAGTAGTCACTCTAGACCCCCGGCTAGGTCGAAAGGGTGCCGGTGTGTCTCGTCGGACCTCCTTCTCAACCGAGGACCTACTCGACGTGTACGGTGTGGACCTCGGGTAAGGGTCTCGGGAAGGGTGCGTCGGTCGGGTGCTCGGGACGGAACCTCGGAACCTGGTCGGTCCTCCCTGAATGGAGACCCGAGGCACCCTGTCCGGTATGGCTTGTCGGTGCAGGTCCCACCGTCGACGTCGTCCCTGACCCCACCGACGGCACGGTGACGAGTGGACACCCCACCCATTGTCCACATTTCCCGTTGAGGGTTCGACCCTCAGGGAAGAAACGGGGACCGATGCCTCATAGTAGACCCGTTAGACTCCAGTTTAACGAAGTTGACGAAGTGAGGAAAAGAATTTTATTCTACGAATTTTGATGTTCAGTAGGGCAAGTGGAGAGAGGGTTCTCTTAAAGGAACTCCCTTGACTCCCCACGAGGACTTGAGACAGGGACCCCCGACAAGACCCTTCCTAGGACCCGTGTTTCTTTGTGAGTGCAGTTGTACGAAGACATGGTGGGTCGGGACGGGACTGAGGGTCCACCGGGGTGGACGGGTAGGTCCTAGGACAGGTTCTCCATATCCTGGAAGGGTTCGCGTTACTCTCGGAGCAGGACCCGGTCCCGGAGTACACCGGACACCACCTGTTTGGTCCCCTTGTGTTCCTCTGCGGCACTGTGTGTCTGGTGTCGACTCAGTGTCTGTGTGCACGTCTGTACTGGACCAGGGAGGGGCGTCCGGGTGGGACGGGTGGACCGGGTCCGGACGTAGAGGAGGACGCCGTCACTGGGGAAGAGTGTCTCCTGTGGGCCCCCGTCCCGGTCCGGACACTGACCGCGTCAGTCCCGTTGTCGGTGTGCCTGTCCCCCACACCCCACCTCCGCGTCGACCAGGTCCTCGCTCGAGTCTCGTCGTCGTCGGACCCAGTGGTGACGGAACTTAAGCCCGAGGGGACCGCCGTCACCGCTCCCGGAGGGGAGACCCGTCGCCCACGGTCTCGAGTCATGTCCCCGCCGTGGATCCCCATGTCCCACCAAGTCTCAGAGTCGGTGGATGTCCTCGGACTCCGTGGTAGGGTGGACGGTTGGGTTCAGTCCGACTGGAACGACGACCTCCGAGTGGGTCACTCCCCGGACCCGACGGGCGTGTGTGACCTCCCTGAGGTCCCGCGACGTTCCTCTTCGTCCTAGTACTCCGGGTCGGAGGGTGGGGCCCGGAAGGGTGGGAGGGAGGAGGGCCGGGGCGTGGACGGTACCCCGAGGTACCCGGGACTGTTCCCGTCCCGTCCCAGCGGGTCGTCGCGAGCGTGGTAGTACGTGTGTCTGACCCTCTCCCTGAGGTCCACCATCGGCGGGACCCTCCTCCTCCTTCGTCTTTGTGCTGTCCCGTCCCCCCAGTCCCGGGGTCCGTCCTCGGGGCGGGGCGGCGTCGTCGTTGGAGGCTGCCGTGGGGCCGGAGGCCGGATCCGCGGGAGGGGGAACGGCGCCAGTGGAGGTCGTGCCGCGTCTGGGCCGGCGGTCGGTCGTGGACGTCGTCGACACACTCCACCCGCTTCGTGAGGCCACACCGGTCGTAGACGGGGACGTCGGTCTGGACCCGCACTCCGCCCGGACCGGACCCTGGGGTCTTCAGGGGTCCGGGAGTGAACCGTCGGGCCGGTCCGGGAGTGGAGTCCTAGCGGCTACCGACTCAGCTTAGGACGTCTCTGATCCTGGTCGAGTCCCAGCTTGACGTCCGTTCCGGGTCACCCTTCCCCGTCTTTTCTTCGACCTCGTCTCCGTCTCCCCTCCGGGGAGGTCTCTCTGGGAGGATTGGGGGTTGGAGGATTGGATAAGGTGAGACCACCCCTCTCCCCCACGAGACCCATGGCTTAGGGGGAGGGGAGGACGGAGGTGGGGGGGGCTCTCAGTGGAGTTTCCGGTCCCCGTCGTCGTCCACGTCCTTCCGTCGGTGCATCAGTCGTAAAGGGTAGGGCTGGACGTCGGTTCCTTGCAGTCTCGTCGGGACGGTCCCTGCTGACGTCCCAGAAGTTGGGGTCCGGGCCGAAGATCCCCACCAAGACCGGTCTGCGGGATCCGATGTGTGCCCTATCCCCTCGTATCCGACCCATTACCGGACCCCCCCAAGTCGCCCTCGGTCATGGACCAAGGTCCCGTCCAACTGTCACTTCGGCTCCGGTGCAGGGGCGGGCTGTCGTAGTCGTAGACTGAGGGCGTCTGTGCCGGTCTTCACGGGTACGAGCATCGCCACGGTCCTCTTCATTTCCTGCGACGTGCCGGTCGGTCCCAGTCTCCAGTCTCCAATCCGGGGAGAGTCGGAGTCTCGAGGACCGTCTTGGGACTGGGGGCGGGGGATCGGAGACTCGTGTGTCGGCACAGAGGGGAGAGTCCGACACGAGTAGGACTTTTCAGCCCATCGTCCCTCCGGGGGCGAATGGACCCCAGTAGGAGCTTCTATATGACCTACGGGACTGGTACTACCTATAGGGTCAGTTGCTATTCCTAGGACCCTGTCTGTCAAGACCCCAGCGATTCCCCGGCCCGGAGGGTGAGGACCGGTCCTCGGTCCGGGTCCTACCCTTCCCCGGGGAGACAGGGGTGCGGGGTAGACCGGACTCGGAATGGGACGTCGGTCTGACCGTGTTTGGACACGTTGGGCACGAAGACGACCCGCACAAACCGACGATACCGATGTAACAACTTGTGCGTCTTAGGCAACCGTCATCGGGAGACCGACACCACGGGTCCTCCGGACCCCCACTCGCCCCCCGTTCAGCCCAGTAACACGGAAGTGTCCCGGGGGCGTCCAGTCCCCACCCCCCGGTGTGAGTGGAGTGGTCTCGCTCGGGCAACGCGTGTCGAGGGTAGTCGTGGCGCAGATGGTCGACGTCGCGCCGGGGGCGCCGGTCGGCCCGTGTCACCTTCCATGAGACGCCCCCGTTCCCAGATCCAGTCGGGGGACGGGGGGTGGGGAGGGTCCGAGATGGTTCCGGCCACGGTCCAATGTCCCGTGGTTCGTCGCTCGTCTTGACCGGTCCGGTCAGGGCCCATGGACGTCACCGTCGGTTGTCCCGTGTCGTGTGCCCTCGTACCCGGTGCTTGTCCGTGTTCATGGCCTACACATTGACCCACCCACCCAATCGGTCCCGTGCGTGGCCTACCTCCATCTGTCGTAGTATGACGAACCTGTCCCGGACCTCGAGGGACCACGGGTTCCGGACCCAGGGGGCGTTGTCGCGGTGCATGAGCCCCGACGTTTTTCCGTCCGTCCGTTCCGTCCCAGCGGTCCTCCTCGTCCATCTCCTCTCTCCCTCACGGGTGGAGTAACGAGTCCTCGGATGGGTGGGCTATCCCTTTGACTCCGAACCACCCTCCGAGACACACGGACGTGGCGTCAAGCCCCGTCCGGGGCGGAGGGTCCCGGTGCCGGGCGGGGGGTGGACTGGACACGTGGTCCGGGTCGAGGCGGAGGCTCCGGAGCGCTCGATGGTCGGCGTCTGTGGAAACGAGGTCTGGTACGACGACGTCCGCGAGGTCCCGTCACCAGTCCGCGAGTCCTGTGAGCTAGAGTGTGAGTCCCGACTCACCTGTCTCGCGAGTCGCAGGCCTCGGAGACAGAAGTGGGGGGAGGAGAGGGAGACGGTCCGGGGTGAATGAGCAGGGTCTCGTCGGAACGTCGGCAGTACAGGAGCACCATGTGTTCACGCCAGGGGTACCGGGCGGGCCCCAGTGACACCCGGTGAGTCCCAGCCGTCCTGGGTTGCGAGGGCGAGTTTCCGTCCAGTCACGCGGCGGACGGGGAGCACCGTTGGGGTCCCTCGTCGTCCCCGCGGTGGCCTTGGACCCGCCTTAGAGTCCTTCGGGTCTCCCCTTCCTCCGGGGTCGGGGTCCACCGATGTCTCGGTCCGGTCCCAGCGGGCCCCTCGAGGGCTCGGGACCGAAGGTCGAACAGGGTGCGCCCGGACGGGACGCGGGCGGAGGCCGACGGGGTCAGGGGCGGGGCTGCTGCGTCGACCCGCCCGGGTCCTGACTCGGGGATCCCGAGGCGCGCGGAGGGAAGGGCGGTCGTCGCCGAGGGAGAGGGGCAGGGGACTTCGGCTCCCGCGCGAGAGTCGGAGCGTGGGGACACCCTCAGGCTCGCCGGGCCACCCTTCGCCCTGCCGGTCCCACGGATTCGAGGCGTCCGACAGCGCCGCCGCGGTGTGCCCAGGCGCGGGGGGCGGGGCCCGGAGGAGGTCCGGGCGGGTCTGGAGCGCGGCGCCGAGCCTGTGTCGCCAACAGGGAGCGGCGGGGCGAAACGGGCTCCTGGGCGTCGCTCCCGAGTCCCTCTTCCCTTCCTCGCGCTCCGGCTCGCGGGCTCCCTTGCTCCGTTACTCTGTCGGAGCGGGGCCCTACCCCCGGTCCTGAGTCCGGCCGGCCCCGACGTCGCGTCGCGACGGGAGCTCCGCGTTCTTCACAGGCTAACTTCGAGGCCCTTCTGGGGGCCGGCTCTGAGCCCCCAGTCCCGACACCGACTCTTCGGCTTGTCCTCGCGGTGGCGCACCCCTTTCGGTCCCTCCCCCGGTTGTCTCGCCCCAGGCCCGCTCCCTCCCTACTCGCACTTCCTTGCGCCCGGGTCGGTTCTTGTCCTCCCAGTCTCTGTCCTCCTTTGTCCCTCGGGGGCCGGAGTTTGGGCCGAAGCCCCCTGACTCGGGCACCTGGCCCGGACCCGGACCTCCCGTCTGCAAGATTCGGACAGAGCCGACCCCCGCTCTACCGACCCGGACGCTCCCGACCAGAGGCGCCGCCCTCTGGTCCTCCGCCCCGCCCCCGGGGCCCGAGACCCCCACCCCGGGACCCGCCCGCACGAGTGAGACCAGGAACCAGCGGGGTCGACATGCCCCTGCTGGGGGTGCCGCCCCGTCGGCATCTCCCTCCGGGACCGTGACGGGGCGCCGGGCGTCGGAGCGAGCTTTATGGGGGCGGGGCCGGCCCCACGGACGGGCGCACCCGGGGACCGACGGTTCCCCGACGCCTTCCGCACGGGCGGGGCCTCGGTTAGTCTCGTCGAGCCTTCGCCGCGTGCACCAGCGCTCCGCACCAGTCGCCGGCGGGCGGGGCGCCTCTACCGACTCACGGACGCAGTGCCTCCGGCCGCCCGGATCCAACTTTGCCCGCCATAGGTGAGACCGTTGAACAGAACTGGCATATAACCCGACTTGGTCGACACGCGCTCCGGCCCTCTTCCTTCTGCCCGATTAGGGCGGAACGCGCGAGGACGGCTCCCTTTGTCAGCCCTCCTCGGGGTCCCACCGGGGACCAGGTAGCCGTTCAGAAGACGTTGCCGGTCGTCTCCCGAGGCGCCCGAGCGGTCGCGACCGACCCCTACCGGCCCGGACGCTGTCCTTATCCTTGTGCCTTTGGTGGGAGACGATGTCGTGTCCGCAGAGTCTCCGGGGACTCTTCGGCGCTCGCAGAACGTATTGGGACGGTGGGGTTCTTGGACCGGAATCTCTCACGCCCCTGGGATCTCAACTGTGGACTCAACCTGGAACTGGGGGAGTGGGGGCAGTCCGGGACGGGACGTAGACCGAGGTCCCAGATTCGAATCTCCTTCCTTTGCCGTTGGGTGAGGCCACAAAAACGGACCTCTTACGGTACCTGTCTCCTCGGACCGATGTCAGGTACCCCAGAGTTCCTAAGCCTGTCCGCCTCGTTGATGTGTTCCTGTTTTCCCGCCCCGGTTCGGGATTGAACCCCCGAGGTCCGAACTCCGAGTGACTGTGTCCAACCCTCCCCCCCCAGTCGAAACACTGGACCCTTCCTTTCCAACGGGTCCGGGTCACCGAGTCCCACCCCTCTTTGAGGGTCTGGTCGGAGGAATGAGGTTGGTTTTTAGATTTCGACCTCGAGGTCGGGTCCTTACTCCTCCACTTCGTCTCGCTCTGGATGTTTTCCCAAATAAAGCAGGTCGGTTCCCCAGTGGTACACCGGTTGCATGTAAGGTCCGACCCCCACTCCTTCGCAGGTGTGCCTGCGGGGGTCCTCTGCGTAGGGACTCAACCGTAGGACAGGAAGGAAGAGTCGTGTCAAGTCTCTTCCGTCCCAGTCTCCGGTCCTGAACTAGGGTTCGGGGCAGGGTGGGGTGACCGAGACTTCGAAGACCACGTAGGACCCCCGCCCCTGACGACGACCGTCCCAGTCTCCGGTCGGGGTCCAGTCCACCCGTAGGATAGGTCTTTCAGGTCTACGAGGAGGCTCCAATCCGACTCTACCCCAGACACTCGTCTCCTTGTCCGAAGGTTCTCTCCAAGGCACCTCGTACCCCTTAGGTCGGAGTCGGTTCCAGTGTCACCGTCTACCCTAGAGGGCAGGTCCACCTCGGGGTCGGTCCCGGGTCCTCAGAAGTGTTCCGACAGAGGAACCTCCGGAACCGGGGGTCGACGGCCCCTCCGAACTTCGACTCGTGGAGAAATATACACTGTGGACTCCGGTCCTGTCTTAGTGCCCTCTTCCTCGGGTGGTGGGTAGTCTGTCCAGGTGCCCGTGTGGTTCCCGCCCGCGGTCGCTGGTTCTGGTTCGCGGACGGGCC
This sequence comes from Capra ibex, assembly GCA_006410555.1. Taxonomy (NCBI): domain Eukaryota; kingdom Metazoa; phylum Chordata; class Mammalia; order Artiodactyla; family Bovidae; genus Capra; species Capra ibex. Next base: position 96,544,049 of record SJYO01018757.1, read on the forward strand.
CGGTCGCTATCGAGGACTCTAAGGTGAGCCCCACCCCTACCCCTTTTAACCCGGGTCTCGTGTCCTGTGACTGGATCCCCGAGTGACGGGGGGATTTAATGTCAGTCTCTAGACTGACTGACGGTCCCAAATCCGTGGTTCCGTCGAGGAACCAGGGTGTGCACGCTCAGGTGAGCACAGGCAGGTGTCCCTGACAGGTGGGACTACCCTGAGGACATCGGCCGGGTGTGGGTGCCGGGGATCTCACCGAAACCGGGGTGTCGGACGGAGTCACTTGTCTCCTACAACGCCCTTGTATTTGGTTACACAAGTGAGCTCACCTCGATGCGTCTCAGGGTGGTCCCGTGAGGTCGAAGACTTAGGTCTTGTAGATACTTCGGAGTTTGTTCTCAGTTTAAGGGCGACTGGTGGACGTAGAGCCCGAAGGAGTGGTCAGGGGTACAAGAGACGTGGTGCGGGTCTCGTCCGTCAGGGTTCCCTCCCCCACGACAGGCGGAGGGGGTCGCACGGGTGTGAGCGGCCCGGTCCTCTCGCGGGCAGACCCCCTGGTGACCCCGAGGGTCTCGGGCCAAGTCTCCGAGCTGGTGCGCACCAGACACACGGAACGGGTCACTCGCCGCGACACCCACGGAGGGTCCGACAGGCAGACTGGGAGTACTCCCTCCCCGGTCCGGTGTGCCCCCTCCAGGCACACCTTTTCGGGAACGACCTTCTTACCGGAAAGGGTCCCTCTGTCCTCCACTACTCGAACTTAAGGACTGGTCCCTGAATTGGTGTTTGTGCCAGACATCATTTTCGTTTTCGAAAATGATGTCAAACCCCGCTATTGGTGTCTGTCCTAGGACACCGGGTACCCAAAACCAAAAGACCAGAAAAAAATCGTTGTCTTTTGGGTATTCGTGTTTTGTCGTGTCTGTTCCCACCTCGGGGGTGACCACCGTGACTCCTGGGTCCCTGGGATTCCTCGAACCACACTCGTCGTGTCGACGGGCCGAGACGGGCGAGGGGGTGTAGGTCCCGGTGTCGCGACCGGACTCCGGACCGGCCCTGTCCCAGAGCCTGTCGTCGGTGGTCCGGGCGTCGAGGTCGCCGGGATGACGACACAGGGAGAGAGAGACCCCCCGGGTTTCGGTGCCTCTGTGGTGTACGACCAACTCCGGGGTAGGTCGCACCCCGCAGTCCCTGGGCTGTCTCCCCTTCGACCCCTGGTCCGTCCGCAGGGACTCGGGTCGGAGCCCGACTCGTCCCCGTCCGTCGGGAGTTCTCTGGTCGTCCCGGGAGCCGGACTCTCCTGTCGACCGCGTTTCGGACCTCGCGTCTCGCGTTCACCCCCACGAGCCACCCGACCTCCCCCGCCCGGCCCCACGACTTCTTCCACCTCCCGTCCGCCCGACGAACCGTGCCCGGACTGGGAGGGTCGTCCTGTTCCCACGACACACCGACGTACCATCCTCCCTAGGAGTTTCCCCGTTTTTCCGGTCCTCTGGGTTCTGCATGCTTGTCTCCGGACCCCTCCCCAAGACTCCCCGAGGTCCAGTCGGGCCCGGGACCGGATCTGTACCTACCCGTACGATCGGTGAGGTCCGCGGCTCTCTCTGGGTCACGGACCTAGACGGAAGACTGGAGGACGACGCGAGGAGCGACTTGGACGTAGGACCCGTCCCCGCCCCCTGGGACTCGGACCGGTGGACGTGTCGACTGGGCCCCGGGGATGAGTGCGAAGGTGAGCAGGTCGCACGCCAGGTGCAGCAGTTTCCTGAGTAGCATGAAGACCCGGACCCCGAGCAGGAGGCACAGCACGTCACTGAGCTTCATCCCTACCCGGTCGCGGAGCCGGCGGCAGTGGGCGACGAGACGTAGGTCGTGGTCGTAAAAGAGGTCCTCCGAGTGCCGACACCCCTCCCGTCCAGTCCGGCCGGTTCCCGTCACAGGGTCCGGGTCCTGGGTACGGGTGGGGTCGCGGTGGATGGGTCCCCCGAACGCAACCAGTCCTGCCTCCGTTTTAGGAAGAAGAGGTCGAGTCCCTCCGGAAAGTACATCAAGAACCGGACGCGTCCTCCTCTCGTACTCCCCGGTCAGGGTCCGGGCAGGGGTCGGGGGCGGGCCGGGGGCCGACTGGAGCAGTGAAACGTCGGAGACGTGTTTGAGGCGCCCTCCGCAGGGACAGTGGAAGTACTAGAGGAAGTCGACCAGGTCCAGAACCGGTTCCAGTCCTTGTGTCTCACCCGGTCTCTGCCTCGAGCGGGTGGGTGGACGAGGGCCGTCTACAGGGGGGTCCACGTCCCATTCGGGGAGTTTGGGTCGGGGTCCACGTCCCATTCGGGGTCAGGCGGGGAGCCACATCCTATGCCAGCAACGGAAACTTCTCGCAGAAGGGACACTAGTAGAGTCGGTACTACGTCGGGTGCCTGGTCTACAGGTGACTCTGTCTTCGGGGACGTACTCCCGAGGCGCCCGACCCCTCCCCCGTGTGTGTCTGCCCTCCCGCCACCTCCCCAGCACCCGTGGCCTGGGTAGACCGGACGGCGGGGGGGCGGGTCGGGGGGCGGGTCGAGGTTCGGAGGGGTCCCTCGTCGGCGGTGCCGGGGGACCCCTCGTCCCTCACCCGCCCGTCGAGGAGTGGGCAGACGCACATCGCGTAGGTCAAGTCCTACTGGAGCCCGCGCGCCATGGTGGCCCAGTGGTGCATCGGCCAGTAGAGCGACAGACGGACGGCCCGGTCCGGCTTCAGGTCCTAGATGTCGGTCTCAGTCTCCCCCACCCCCCGTTTCGCCAGGGACCCCTCGTCCACCCGGCTGACACCAGGTCTTCTGGGGTTCCCCGGGCCCGTGTCACCCCGGAGCCCGGTTGTGAGACCCCGACTCCAGAGTCGGTGCACGAGGATTGGGACGGGCGTCCCGGGGGGCAGTGTCGGTCCCGGGGGTCGGGTTACCCGACACGGACGGGGATTGGGAGTCATTGTCCAGGGGCCCCCAGAGGAGGGGGCGCGAGGCGGGGACGCCGACGGGGTCGGACCGGTCACGGAGACACGTCTGGGAGAGGCGGGGGGAAGAGGAGTTCGCCCATATCCGTACACGGGCCCGGTGGGGTGGCTCACGGCGGGATCCTTGGGCCGGTTCTGGGTCTTTCGGCCCCAGACTAGGTAGGCGCACCAGGACCCGGTCGGGTGGAGGCCCGGACTCTCGTCCCCGGGTCGTCCGCCTACCCGTCCACGTCCCCCCGGGGCTCACGGGCCGGGGTGTGTGGAAGTCGAGTGTCAGGAGCAAGTGTCGGTCCAACGACCCGAAGTCCAGGACCCCTGTTTCCCGCCACAGTCGCGTCGTGGTGGGTCGTCTCGGTCCCGGGCTCGTCGCGGACTTGCACCCCCGTACCGACCGGAGGGGTGTCGGGAAGGTCCTTCCCACCCCATGGGCGGGGTCCGACACACGTCTGCCCCATGAGGGAGCCACCCTACCCGTCGATGTACTCTCGGGGAACGTGGGTGTCGGTTCTCTCCGTGGAGGGGGACCCGGTCCTGAGTGGGATACCTACTGCGGCCGTCGTACCTACATGACACCCCTGTCTCTCGCCAGTCCCCGGCAGCCGAATCCTCTGGTGTGAGGCCGGTCGCGTCCCGGGGAGGGTCGGGTCGTCGGGGCACAGGGTGGAAGTCGGGGAACTCGCAGACCATCTGCTCCTTGACGTGGGCCAGAAGTGAGTCGAAGAGCACGAAGTACTCGAAAGGGTCCAGCCACGGGTACTTGCCGTAGTGGTCCATCGACGTCGCGTGCTACCCCGTCTCTGCGAGTCCCGACGTGCCCCGGGGCAGTGGGACGCTGTGCGTCAGGGGCGGAGGGTGCCGCGACGGGACCCGGGGTGGGGCGCCCGGGGCGCTGTGGTCCGTCCACTCCTGACACAAAACCGCAAAGGCTTCCCATTGGTCCCTCTGGCTCCAAACTCCGTCCCCTCCCCCCGCTTTTTTTCGTCTCACCACGGAGACCTGTCCCCCGTTCGACCTGTCCTACCCCTCTGGCCCTCTGTGGGGTTCGTGGGGTGGTCCTTCGGTCCGGTCAGACATACGCAGGAACTGGAGGCGCTCCGACCCGTCGCTCCTCGGGTAGAGAAGGCGAGAACGAGCCGACCCGGGGCCCGAGGATCGGCTCCCCTCGGACTCAGGTCCCCATCGGTGGACCCGTCAGTGCGCCGTACGTGCCGTCTTGTCAGTCGTCACCCGGGGGACGTGGGGAGGGGAGGGCGGCCGTTTCCAGTCGTCGAGGTCAATGTCCGTGTCGGAGTCCCGGGTGCAGGGCCTCGTGCCCTGGCGACTGTCGGGGACCCCGGTTCTGAGTGTGGAGACCGTGACCTCCTCCGGGTCCAGGTGGGGCGCCGTGGTCCCCGTACACCGTCTGGGGACCGGTCCGACGTCCCGCTCCGGGCGGAGTTCCCCGGGGGCGGTTGGGGTTTGGACTTCAACTGCGGGTCCTCAGTGGGTTGTGGTCGAGGGATGGGCCGGTCGGGGCCCGACCGTGAGTGTTCAGGCACTTCAGTAGGTCACAGAGCAGCCCGCACTTGTGCAGGTCGTCGGGTTAGTGGACCCCTCCTCCGGTTCACGGTCCACCCGCCCCCGAGTCCGTGGGTGACGTCCTCTCGGGGGACGTCGACGGGTGCCCGGGTCGAGACGGGTGACCGTCGAGATGGAACGAGACCGTGTGCACGGGTGTCTGTTTCCGATAAAGACCTACCTCTGGCGCCCGTGGGAGACCCCCTCCCCGTCGGAGTTCAGGCCCCGTCGGGGGTCGGTAGCTTCCTCGAGTCGGGAACCGGACAGGAGGGGCGAGAAGGACAGGGATGACTTCTGGGTCCTGGTCGTACCCCCGTCGGTCGGGAATCGTCCCTGGTACGGCGACGGTCTGTCCAGGTCCGTCCGTCGTGATCCTCGTTTGAGTGTCGGGGCGTCCGGAGGGGAGTCCCCCGCTGTCTCGTGTACCCTTCACACTGTCGACCGTGGGCCCGGAGGTCCCTGGGGCACTTCGGACGTGTAGGTTCGCCGACCTCCCTGTCCACCCGCACGACCGTCCCCCGTCCGGACCGTCTCCGGTGTGCTCACCACCGGCTCCGTCCTCTGTCTCCTGAGCCTCGTGAACTCCTTGTGCCCTCTCTCCGGTCCACCGGTTCTTGGTCCGGTCCCTCGGCGGTTCCTCTTCGGCTCCTTTGGCTCGCCCGGGCGCTGTGGTTCACTCCCGACGACCCTAGGGTCCTCGGCGGCGTCCCGCGATCCGCCCGTACGGCGACCCACGCCGGGACCGACGCCACGTCCCTGTGTCACCTGTGCTCCGCCTCCCTGTGGAGGCACTGACGGCGTCGGAGGTCCCGGTCTGGGCCCACTTCTCCGCCCCTGGGAGTCTCTCCCCGGTCTCCGTCCTCTTCCCAGTCCTCCACCAAAGTCGTTCCTAGGGCCTCCAAGCCCCCTCCACACAGTCTAACTACCTTTGAAGGTCCGGAGACGGAACGTGTCCCTCCGGTCACGATCTCCACGTTCCGACCCCATTTCCCCGCCTCCACCCGTGTCCTACCCGTCCTGACCCCGTGCGGAGTCGGAGAGCCTCTGGCAAAGAAGGGTCCTTGTGCCCCAGTACTTTCCGTCTCGGAGGGTCGATTCCCCCCGTCGACCCCCCGTCAGTCCTCCAGACCCCCTTCCGTCTCTCGTCGTCGTCACCCCTCCGGGCTCTTTCCTGTCCCGACCCTCCGGTGTCCCGTCCTCGGGTCCCTCTCTCACCTGTCCGGCCCCGTTCCGCCCCTCGTACCGACCCTCCCTCCCCTGGTGTCCTTCCGTGACCGTCTCCCCAGCCAGGAGTGCACCTGCTCAGGGCGCACACTCGTTCACACCGGACGTCCATCGTTGCGACCGCGAACCGCCCATAGGAGGTGTTTCCCCTAAGGTGGGCCCTTACTCTCGTCCTGGGTGGGCTCCGTGACTCACCCACCCGGGACCTCGACTCCCCTCAAAGGACCACCTGCACCCCTGGTCCTCCACGGTCGGGAGGTACTGACCGGTCCCAGACCCGTGGGTCCAGTGGGAGTCTGACCCGTCCTCTCCGAACGCCCGCCCCTTCGCCCGTCGAAAGTCCCAGTGTCCTCCTTGACGTACCTGCTCTTGCCTTCCCGAGAGACGCCGGGCGTGACACGTCCGTCTCCGAACACCGTCGAAGCACCCCAGAGGACGCCCGTCCAGACCTTTGTCTCCTCTGGGGAGAGGCCACCACCGACCGGGAAAGAGTGTGACACCCGCACCCGCAGTGTCCTTCCCAGACCCACGGGCACCCACGGGCCACGGGAGGTGTGTGTCGAGTGACTTGGGGAAGTGGCAGTCTCTGGGTCCCCGAGACTCCCTCGACTGTTGAGACTAAGACGGAAGGAGCCGTAAGGGTCGACGGCGTCGGGGTCCCGACCCCGCGTCCTCCGTCTGACCTCATTCCTCTCCTCGACCTCTTCGTCCCTCCCCCGTCGGCCGGTCGCGCCCCTCCTCCTGGAAGGTCCTTTTGGGGAGGATGGGCGACTCCAGGGGCCCCGAGTTCAGTTCCAACGGCCGCTCGTCCCGACCTCGGGGCGCCGGACCCGGTAGGCGTTCGTCCGGGACCCGGCTTCTCGGTCTCCGCCGGCGCCCTGACCGGGTCCGCCTCGCCAGCTCTTTGGTCCTTCGACAGGAGAGCTGGGGCGTGCGAGTCCCTGTGCCGGGCTGGGTGCCGGGGGCGGGGCGGTGGGGCTTCTCGTCGGGTCCCCAGAGGGCCCGCCCCCAGACCTCGGCCGCCCCCCACTCGCCTCGCGCCGCCGGCGCCCGCCCGGGCCCGCCGCGCTGAGTGCAAGAGCACCGCGTACACGAAGTCGTCCGCGTCGAGCGCCATCCGCGCGAACCGCTTGTCGAGCCTGACTTTCCCGGCCATGTCGAAGAACTACCGGTGGAACCGCGGGCACGCCGACAGGTGGCGGCTCGACGCCCAGCGTGTCGAGTCGCTCCCCGGCCCTGTGGGGTGGGGGCCGGCGGGGCGGGCCGGACGTGAGTGGTGTGCCGCGGCATCCGCGGCCTCGGGTGCCCGACGTCTAGGACCATGTGCTGCGCGTGGAGGGTCCGGCAGAACCAGTGGAGGACCGCTATTTTCGGGAACGCCCGCCCGCTGCCCCTCGAGTACCGACCGGCCCGTGGCGGGGGCGGCGCCTGTGGCACGGAGCTCCCGGCCCCTGGGCCTTAGGTGCCCCCCTGGGCCGCGCGTGAGGCCCGGCGGCGGCGGCGGCGGCGGCGGCGGCCCCTTGGGCCGAGGACCGACAGGGCAGGCCTCGAGGCTGGGGCCGGGGGCGGACCCGGCGGGCGCCGGGGAGGGGACGCCCTACTGGTTGGCCGGGCCCCGGGCCCGCGTGCACTGCGGGGGCGGGAGGGGGACCGGGGCGCGGCGACGGGACGCCGGGGAGGCCTTTGGACTCCGCCGCGGCGGGGTCTCCGGCCTCCGCCCCCTCCCCTCGCGGCGGCGAGTCCCGTCGGGGCCCGGGCCTCGGCTGCGCCGCGGGCCTGGCCGGACGGAGGGGCGAGGCGGAAGCCCGACCTGAGGGGCCCGGCTCGCGCGCCACAGAGACGCCCTTCGGGTACCTAGAGCACAAAGGAGGAAGGGCGGCGCGGGGCCCCACGACCGGGCAGGACCGGCGGACTCGAACAGTCGAAGATGGGGGTAGGGGTTTAGTGGCAGGTCGTCAGGGCGGTTGAAGGAGGGGCGTGGTCTCTTGAGGGTGGGACTCCGTGGACTGGACTCGACTCGTGACCTCGCGGTTGACGGGTGGGGTCCTACGGGGAAGTGGGACCCGACTGGGAGGGTGGCGGTCGAGGCAAGGTGGGCAGAACGGAGATAGGGGGAAAGGGACACTTCTTCGACTAAGGGAGAGGGTTTGAAGTCCCGTGGATGGTGCGACCTCGTCTCCCACCAGGACGTCCGGGGGGTGGACCGACCCCTCTGACGGGTCTCTACACGTTCGGCGGGACGTCCAGGGCGGGGTAGGTCGGGTCCGGGGTCCAAATGAGAAGTTTTGTCGGTCTCGCCGAGTGAGCGGAGTCCTTCCATGCAGGCTGGGGGTTCCGCTTCCCCGTGGGTGAATGGAAATCTTCCCCCGTAATAGCAAAGTACACAGTCTCGGGGGAGGTAGGGGAGGGGGTCGGGTCACTGGGTCCGGACTCTGTGTCGCCCCAATGTTCTACGGGCCCACGGGGTCGGTGGAAGACGCGGGATGCGGTAACTAGTCGTTGGGACGTCGAGTGACCGGGTTCGTCGAAATATGGACGAGGTGGCGTCGCTCGGCCACGAGCCCTCGACGTCCGACCAGGTGCCGGCGTCGGACCCTAGGGACCTCGGTGTTAGTGCAAACGGGCACGGGGAGTACGGGACACCATGGGGTGGACGGAGGAGGTCCTTCGGGGGTCGACCGGGGGACTGAGACCCGTAACTCCATGTCCCGAGGTCTTCCCAAGACGACGAGGACGGGGCGGGGGTCCTGAGCCGGGTCGGACCAGAGGCCCCCAGGGGATTCTGAACTCCGGTTCGTCGGTGCGACTGGTCCGGAGAGACGTCCGGGTCGAGGGTCTACTAGGGGTGTCGGGAGGGTTTCGGGCCCCGTTTCCGTGTCCTACAGGGGTCTGATCCCCGTGAGACGGACCAGGGGTCGCCCCGGGCCCGGAAGGGTCGGACTCGACGTCGCCCGTCGTCCCCGACTAGCGAGGCACCCGTCGGGAGGAACTGGACCTTTCTTTCCTTTCAAAGAGGGACCGGGACCCCTTCCGTCCGGAAAACAAGGGGATGGGACGTACGAGGGACTGGTCTCACTCTCCGTCCAGACCCAGACCTGGACTGCGACGCGTCACTTGGAGACTCCCGTCGCCTAACTAACACTCACCTGTAGGACAAGACAGGTGGAGTCTCGGACGACCGGGAGCCCCTGGCCGCCCTGTGCCGGGACGAGATGTCCGTCCTCCCCGTCGTCCTTGACCTCGGACTCTGTGCTCGGTTCACCCCCCGTCCTGGGGGAAATAACGTTTTGAGGGCACGTCCGTGAACTGTGAGTCTGGAGGGACCAGGACGTCCCACTCTCCAGTGGTGGACCGTCCCTTCGGGGAACTGCCGCCCGGGTGTGGGGGTTGTGTAGACCTCGTCCCCGGACAGGGTCTCCAGCGACCCAGGGGAGGCGAGACCTTCCTGTCTCCTGTCCCGCCTGGGTGTCTGATCCCGTGGGGTCCAGGACCGTTGTCTCGGTCTCCCGCCCGTCTCCAAAGGTGGGTGAGTCCCGGTCCTGGGTGCAGGTGTGAGTGCCGGTGGAGGACCTCCGGCCCCGAGGGTTCGGACGGTCGGGGAGTCGCCCGGGCCTGGGGGCACGGAGCCCTTGGAAGGCGTCGAGGGTGCAGGTGCCCCTCTCCTCTAAACGAGTGTCTCTACGGGCACCGGTGGACTCGAGGAACGTGCGACGGGTCGTCCGAGAATCGTTTCGGAACGCGGGGTGGGTGGAGCTCCTGACTTCCGTCCCCTCCGTTGCCCTGTCAGTGGGGGTGAACCCGGACGCCGACCAGTGTGGCGCCGAGAGTCCTCGGGAGTGTGTGCGGAGTCAAACGAGACTGCACCTAAGGTCCTGTGCGCGGCGGATGTCGTACCCGTCTGTGCACCGGGTCCGTCGGCGGGGTGAGGGCGCGGGGGTGCCTTCTGGGACACTCGGAGTCGTGAAAACTTCCCTCGGGGAGTGAAGGTCTGGCTTGTCGAGGTCGGTAGTAAATCCGGGAGGAAACAGAGTCCCTTCGAGGTCGGGGTCACATACATGGGGGCGGGGGTGTCTCGGTCGGGAGACCCCAGGTCCAGACCCTGTGTGACGGGTCCCCCACGAGAAGGCCGTGGGTCCAGGGGGGTCCCTCCGGGATTTCCCCTGGAGCCCTCCCCCGTCCTCCTGTTCCTGCACGTCCTACGAGACGGACCCGAGGGTGTGGGCGTCGAGTGCGGACACGCCCGCAGGTGTGTGCGCGTCTAAGGGGTCTTCCACGTCGTGCTCCTGCCCCCAGGGTCCGGTCCCGACCCACGGTGACCGACACCACCGCAGCTCCGTCCGCGGGGGGTGTCCCCGGACCGCCGTCCACCCGAGTCCGGGGGAGACCTCGGGGTCAGCCCTCCGACCACCGTCGTAAGGTAGTGACGAGTTGCAGGTCCGACGGGTCACCGACGCCCCCGAGGCCCCCGAACTTCGACTGCTGAAGGACCATCCACTCGAGACACGTCCCTCCCCCCTTCACACGCGAGTCCGGGGGTCGTCGGGTCCGGGGGGCGGGAGACCCTCGTGGGGGAGAAGGACCCGGATGGGACACGCCGGGGGTCCAAAGACCATCTGAGTCGGTCCGGATCGAGATCGACGGGGGCGGGCGAGGTCACAACCCCCCCATCTACAGGGGGGTGGGTCTGGGAGAGCCTCCTTGTCCTCGGGGACGACTCTTACCGGTCCCGGTCGGAGCCCCTGCGCCGGGGTGGGAAGGTGAGGAGGTGGCACGCGAGGAACCGGAGGTACGAGAGCAGCATCCCGAGGCGGAGACCGAGCAGGAGGCCCAGCACCATGACCGACTTCATTCGTACACGGTCCCGGAGCCGACGCGACTGGGAGACCAGTGACAGGTCGTGGTCGTAGGACGGGTCCTCCAGGTGTCGACGTCTCCGCCCCCACGGTCCAGTCGAGGTGGGGGTCCCGGCTCGAACCTCGGGGTGGGTCCGGGGGTCGGCCAGGAGTGGGTCCCCCAACCGAGGCGCCTTCTACGAGGACTCCAGGAAGACCCCGTACCCCCCGTCCCTGACCTACATCCAGGCCCGGATCCACGGGTGCCTTCCCAGACTCCCCGACACGTGCCGGAGGGGCGGGGGTCGGGATTCGGTCCGTCCCCGAACTACCCTCTCCGGGGGTCGGAAAGAGAGGTTGTACGGACCGGTTCCCGTACGTACCTTGTTTCTGGAGGGGAGATCCTAGACCCCCGAGGTCGTGGAGCGGACCGGGGTGTCCGGCCGTCCGGGTCCACACCACGGTAAGGTGCCAGGCATCGGTCCTGCGACGTCCACGGGTCCGAAGTGGTCGGGACAGGGAGTACGGTCCTCACAGAGGGGTCCAGAGGGACTTCCCCTGGCACGGGCGGAATCCCAGACAAGGTGACACTGGGTGTGAGGGGGGTACCCCGGGGTAGATCAGGGTGTCGGGGGGAAGGTGGTCCAGTCGTCTCCCCGACCACTGGTTGTTGAGTGCACAAGACTCCTATAGAAACGATCTTGGAGTCCCGACCCACACGGGTGGTGGAGGTACTATGCGAAGTCGACTAGCTACAGACGGATCGAGTCCTTTCCAGGTTACCGGTCCATACCTGAGAGGACCCTAGGGTCTGGGGTCTGGAACCCAGTGACGGGTCTGGGACGAGAGGACGGCGACCCCTGTCACTCGGGTTTCACCGTACCACACCCCGTCTCCTCCGTTCTGACCGGTCTTTCGCGGTCTCGGGTGTAGGGATCTGGGGGGTGGGACGTTACCCTCCGGGTTGGAAGGAGGGGTTGGACTTGGTTCCTATGTCAGTGAAGGCCCCTTCTCTCGGAAAGGGACCTCGTCGAGTCGGTACTACGTCGGGTGCCTGGTCTACAGGTGACTTCGTCTTCCACAGCGGTAGTCAGACGGGTGGGGTTCAGGGCGGGGTCTCTCGACCCCCGACCCGGGTGCCGGGGTGCCAGTGTAGGTCCGGGAAAGGACTGCCGCGGGACCGTCCCGTTCTCAGTCGGGTCCTCGGCGCCACGGGACGGAGAGACTTCCAGACCAGGACTCGCGGACCGGACAGGGGTTCCGGGGACCGGAGGCCGGGGCGGGTGGGGGCGTCCGGCGCGGGGCGCCCCGACGGCAGTGGACAGACCGACATCACGTAGGTCAAATCGTACTAGAGCCCCCGGGACATGGTGGCGCACCGGTGCATCGGTCAGTAGAGGAGCAGACGGACCGCGCGGTCAGGCTTCAGGTCCTAGATGCCGCTGGGGGCCGAAGTCGGGGCTCCCAGAGGTGGAGGGGCGTCGGCGGAGGGTCGGGGACGGGGCCCGCGAGTGGGCGTCGAGCGTCAGGAGCAAGTGCCGGTGCAACGACCCGAAGTCCAGGACGCCCCGCCCGCCCGCGCCAGTCTCCGGCCGTCTCAGGGACCGCGTCCTGGTGGCGGCGGAGGCGCGTGGCGTGGATGGGCCACCTACTAGGGCCGGCTCACCTACATGACGCTCCCCCTCTGCCGCCCCGCAGTCCGCGACCGGGGGCGCGGCGGAGGGCGAGGGCGAGGCGCGGGTGGAAATCGGGCGCGTCGTCGACCATGTGCTCCTTGACGTGCACGAGCAGTGAGTCGCGGACCGTGAACTGCTACAACAAGTCCAGCCGCGGGTAGTCGCACCAGTGGTCCATGGACCCACGCCGGCCCTTACTCGGGGCGCGGCGGCGGCGGCGGCGGGGGCGGGGGCGGGGGCGGGGCGCGGGGGCGGGGCGCGGGGGCGGGGC
>SJYO01018757.1:96564921-96800171 GCA_006410555.1 Capra ibex
ACAGGTACAGCCCTCGCGGTGGGCCTGTAAATAGTCCCCCCCGCCCATCTGTGCGCTGGCCCTGGCCGGCCGGCCCCAGGCGCCCTCTTCCTAGAACGAGAGTCTATAAAGAGCTAACGACACCGCGTGCCTGCGTCTGTTCCGCCTGCTTTCCCCACCCCCCCACCCTGAGCCCGGGCCGCATCATGGGGGGCATTGTCAGGGCCTTGTTTGGGGTCTGCTCCCCACCAGGCCTCAGGCAACCCTGGGGCTGGTACAGAGCAGTGACCCCCAGGAAGCTGCCCTGCATCCAGAGGGCTGGGGGGTGGCAAGGACGGTGCAGCTCCCTGGCCCCTGGCCAGATGAGAGTACCCGGGCCAGGGGGACGCCAGGAGGGTGGGTGTTCGAGAGGGCAGGGGTGCTCGGGCAGATGCAGGGTGGCGGGGCATGGTGCCCTGACGGCATCTGTGCTGGGAACTCTATCCAAATGCCCGTCTCTTACTCCCGTGAGTCCTGCCATCTGGCCCTGACCATCCCCACTGCCCTATTCTGGGCTGTAATGGGGGTCACCTGGACTGGGTCTCACTTGCAATGGGTGCCAACCAGTGGCAGGGCGGCAGCAGGTGGGAGGTGGGGTGTGCCACTGCAGAGGCCAGGGGTCCCCGAGAGGTCCCGGGTGGAGAGCACAGCACGGTGGGGCACCCACTGTGGGAGGGGGGCTCTCGGCCCGGAGACAGCCGTCGGGCTGAGGCCCTGCCCAGCGCTCAACTCCAGGCGGAGCTGCTCTTGGCGCTGACTCAGACGGGCCTGGGGCAGTGGAGGGCCTGCCGCTGAACACCACACGAGACACAAGGTCTGTAGGTGAGAGACAACCTTTATTGGAGGCGAGGGTCTGAGTGCTGTCAGATCGTCAGGTCACGTGAGCTGACCCTGCAGACCACCCCCCTGCCCCCCGGACAGCTTGGCGCCCCCCAGCACTGCTGGGGGCGCCCCGCCCCGCCCACGGCCCACACCGCCAGCGCGCACTGCGGGAGGCCCAGGACACCCTGCCAGGCTGCAGGGGCTTGGGTTTTAAGGCAGTCATTTGCAGCCTGGCACGGCCCGCTCCCAGCTCTGGGCAGCTAGGGACCCCGTCTGGCCAGCCCTGCTCCAGCCCCGCATCTGGCCCCAGAGCCTTGGAGACCCTCTCCTGCGCTAGATAAAAAGTGCAAACACGTGGCTCTTCCTGCATCTGCTAAGAAAAAACTGGTAAAAAAACAGGCAGGGAGTCTGTGGGGTCTGGCCTGGCCCTCGGGCCTCTGGGGTCGCAGCCCCGGGCTCCCACAGGCAGAGCCACGGCCAAGGCCTTATTGCTGTGTGCGGGGCTGGACCCCCGTGGCCACCCGGTCGGGGTCAGGCAGGAGAAATGCAGGCGGGGCTGTCTGGCTAGTTCCAAGTGCCAGCTTTACCAATGCAGCATTTATTTTAAAATTAAATTAAATTAAATTAAAAAGAGACTGCATCACCAGGTGCTTTTCTGGGCTGGGTGCCAAGACTGCGCAGCAGCGGCGTCACACGGGGCCACTGAGGGCGGCTCCGGAGGGTGGTGGCCCGCCAGCCTGTCTGCGGGGTGGGGGGGTCGCTCAGGGCTGGGCTCCCTGGCCCGGGGTCCCCCAGCCCCTCCCCCGGCCTGACCGGCTCACCTGTCTCTTGGCACTGTCCCTAAGGCGGCTGCCATGGACACGGCTGGGCTGGCGGGGGCTGCGGTGGTGACGGCCACCATGGGCCCGGGGGGGACAGCCACGGCCAGCACGGGGGAGACGGCCTGGGGCGCAGGGCCCGTCATGGTGGCCTCTGCGGAGGCAGTGGGCGCCTCGGCAGGGTCCAGGGGCACCGGGCTGGGCGGTGAGCTGGGGGCACAGTCAGCCCTGTGCAGCAGAAGGGTTCTGGTTACCCGGGCCCCTGTTTTGCCGCCCCAAGTTCCAAACACTCCAGAGACCCCCACCCCTGCACAGCCCGCCAGGCAGCCGCCTCCTGCCAGGAGCGCTCACCCGGAACGGCCCGCCCCTGCGCCCCCCGCAGGCCCCCACCTGCTCTGCAATGACCCTCAGGTGCCCCCACAGCCCACGCCCTTCTGTGGACCATGTGGCCCAGGGCCATTCCCTAGACAGCCACAGGCCACATCTGCCCAGAATGTGCCCACCCACCCCTGGAGACAGGGAGCGCAGGAGGGAGGCCTGGGGCCCAGGAGCACCCACAGCACCCAGCGGCCGCACCCACTCCCAACTACAGGGCATCACCCACTGCCTCGCGAGGACTCCGGGGAGGCAGCAAGGGTGGGGGGGAGCCTACAGGCAAGCCTGGCTCGTTACCCACAATGGCCCAAAGTGCACCCCCCAAACCAAAGGACTTGCTCTCAGAACATCGCCGGGTGGGTTTCGGGGGAAACGGGGGTCAGGAAGGGAAGAAGCTGAGCTGCGGGTCTCCCTGAGCGGCTCGGTGAGAACCAGCCCCTCCTGACGGGCGCCTGCTCCCTCCTGGTTGTGCCCACGGGTGAGCCCAGCACTGGTGGGATCGACGTCCCCTGGGTCCCGGGAGCTAGTGTGTGCTGAGGCAGAGCTGGGCCCCCATGGACAGGCTGAGCCCAGAACCTAGAGGGAGGATCTGAGGGGGCGGGGGAGCCGGGAGCAGCCCCGTCCTCCCTGCCCGCCTGGCGCCCCTCACGCCGACTCAGCTCTGCTTCTCTCCTGGCCCAGAGCCCTGCCGCCCGCGTCCCGTCTCAGCACACAGCTCTTGCCACCTGCCCAGCCCGGAGCATCTGTCCACAGGGGGTCCCACAGGCCGTAGGCCTGCCCTGCACACGGAGTGGTTGCAGGGCTGAGCTCGCAGGGAGAGCACCTCTGTCAGGGCCTGGGCCGAAGCAGAGCCCCAGACACTCTCGTCCTACTGGTCCAGTGAGACAGACGTGTGTGTGAGGCACCCGGCGATGGTTGTGACTCTGGACTGAGCACCCACCCCCAGGACGGCAGCGGCTCCAGAGCTTCCCCCCGTCCCCTGGGACCCCCGAAGCCTGGCCATCCCCTCCAGTAAGGCCTGGGGTGGGCTGGCCCCTCGCTACCTCAGTGACCACCCGTGGCTTCCCCTTAGAGGAAGGGGTGTCCCTCCTGTCCAGAGCTGGCCTCTGAGAAGTCACAGGGCCGTCAGGACGAGAGGGAGCACAGGTCCAGGCCTCTGCACGCTCCTGGGAGCCCCCTGCCGCCTGCCCCGCCTACTCACCTGGGGCCCAACACGGACAGCGGGGAGGCCTTCTGGCTGGGACCCACACCGACAGCCTCCGAGGCAGCAGCTGCCTTCTGCTCATCCTCGCGGCTGCTGGCGGCCACCACGGATGCCTTCCTGGGGACACATGTGCTCCAGGCACCAACTGTAAGACGGGGCCAGCGATGCCAGGTGAGGACAGAGAACCGGTGTGGAGCATGCGGGAACTTCAGCCCACGGCCCAGGGACACAGCTGTCCCCCACGCCCACCACTGTGCCCGTACGACATGCACACGCGTGTCTGTGAATTCACAGAAGCTGCAGAGAACTGTCCTCCCCGCAGGCAGGGCCACCACGCAGCCTGGTGGCTTCCAAGTCTGTCTGACAGGGCTCAGGGCCAGGCACAGGCCCAGGACAAGCACAGGGCAGCACGGTGCACCCCGCCAACCGCCCGTGGGAGGTGGTGGGCCAGCCCGGGGGCCTTGCTTGGAGGTGGACCCTCCCCCTGCCGACAGGCCCGCTCCAGGCCCACCATCACCCAGGGGACACGGCTGTCCCACCCCACTCCTCTGGCCCAAGGCAGCCCCCACTCACGGGCTCTCTCTGGGCCCTGGTTCAGGCCAGCCTGGGCATCACCGTGGCCAGTGTCCACCGGGGAGCTGCACCTCGGCCCCGACTCAGAGCTGTGGACGAGGCCGACACTCAGCCCGAGCCAGGAGACCTGGCTTCAGGCAGCTGGGCCCCTCACTCCCCCCAGCGCCCGCCTCACCAACAGAAAGGCTGGAAGTCGGCGAACTTGGCCCAGCCTTTCTCCTCTGGAGCAGAGGTGCTGGAGGAGCCGGCTGCCCACACACTGGAACCCACGTCCAGCGCCACTGCTGGGGCCGGGCTGGCAGCCATGGGAGTCGCTGGCCCATCAGGCACGGCCCATGGGGAGCCTGCTGGCGGAGACAGGTGTCCACACGCTCGCCCAGCAGGCAGACCGGCCAGCCCTGCCCTGGGGTCCAGGCGTGACTGACCGTGGCGGCTCCGCAGCAGGGGGGCAGGCGTGCCTCCCCCAGAGTCCCCGGGACACCCACCCCAGCCAGGACAGCGTGGCCGGAGGGTGGCTCTGGGCTCCACCCAGAGACTGTCAGGGGCTGAAGGCGTCTGCTGCAGGGTGGGGTCACCAGACCCTTTGTCTCTGCGTCTCCACCAAGCCCCCCACAGCCCCGTCACCTACCTTCTGAGCCGCCCTCGCACGGCGAGCCTGCCTGAGCTGCATCCACACCCTCGCCTGCACCCTGGCCTCGGCGCTCTGGGCTGTCCTTCAGGCAGCGCTCTGAGGCGTGGGGGGCCCCGAACCTGGGGGGAGAGGAGTCAGCTGCCCTCCCCGAGCGCTGGGGCGGGGCTGAAGCGGGGCTGAGGTGGGGCGGGGCCGGCGCGTCCCGGCCCACCTGGCTCTGGTCACGCGGGCCGCACGGTGCGTCTCCTCGGCCTCCCAGAGATCGTCATCCTCGTCGAAGGGCTGGATGTGGTCGCTGCAGCAGGCCTCAAACAGCGCGGCGCCAGGCTGCGAGAGAGTGCACGTGGGCCCCGTGGCCTTGCGGCCACAAAGCCTGGCCGCCTCCGAGAGACCCCGCGGACTCACGCTGTCGTCATCGGCATCGACGCTGAAGCTGATCTCTGCGATCCTGTCGAATGGGGCGCTGCAGGGACAGCAGGGACACCGTGACCTCCACCAGAAGGGGCAGGAGGCGGCCCCGTCTGGACCTGAGGGGTGGGGGCGGGGGCGCCACACTGCAGGCTCACAGTCAGGGGCGACCCGCCCGCCGCCCTCCCCAGAGGGCACCTTGAGACCCTGGGGTTGCATGTGGGTCCAGCTGAGGAGGTGGTGTGACAGCCTGAGCTGTGCTGACCGTAGGCCAGGGACCTGGTCAGGCCAAGCGGCACCCAGCTCCCGCCCACAGGCACCGAGGACGCGGCGGGCACGAGGGAGGCGGGCAGAGGCTGCTGGCTCACTTGACACTGTCGTCCTGCTCAGCAAACTCCTCGTCGCTGAAGCCAAACTGGTCCACGAAGGTGGCTGTCATCTGCTGGACCTGGTACTCGGAGAACGCCTGGACGACAGGGCCGGCTGCTCTCAGGAGACGCCCTCAGCGACTTCTCCCAGCTCCTGCCCGCTTGGGTGGGCGCCCAAGGCGGCCACGTCCACAGAGCCAACCACGTCCCCAAGGGTCCCATGGATGCAGAGTGCCCGGGGCCCCCTTGGCGGCTCTGGCGGCGCACAGGGTGCGGCGCTGTGGGGACACGGAGGCCTGGCCGCACACACCTGCTGCAGCGACAGCTCGCTGGGGAGGACGCCCTCCATGTCCTCATCCTCACTCGAGGGGTGAAGGTGGTGTGTGCTCACCTGCAACGGCCAGGGCGGGCAGGCGTGAGCGGGCACCCTGCCGCCCCAGCCCTCTGCACAGGCAGCCCCGTGAGCCCAGGCCGGGTGGAACCGCAGGGCCCGCAGAGCTCTGCCCGGAGGCCAGGCCTGCTCACCAGGTCCACCGCGTTCCTGCGGTTGGCCTCCGACAGCGTCTCCTCCACGAAGCTCTCCCAGCGCCCGCGGCAGTCCGCCGGGAGCCCTGTGGGAAAGCCGCGCACTGAGCCCCTGGTTTCTGGAACCCCGCGGCAGCGCGCACCCGTCCTGGCCTCACAGGCCCGAGCCCGTGGGCGAGTGTTCCCAGGCACACCGGGCCCCGACGCCCTCCCCGTCCCCTGCACAGGGCCGTCGGGGGCGCACACCTCCATGAGAGACACTGACCCAGCCCACCAGGGACTGAGCGCCACGCTGGTATCGGAGGCCCCTCCAGCTGCTGAGCTCACAGCTGTCCCTGGGCTGTGGGGGCCACGGCGGCCACTGTGGAGGTGCCTGGCGGGGCACCACGGCAGGGAACACGCCAAGGCCGTATGCACGCGAACGACCAGCTGCACATCGGCAAGGCAGCTTCCCGCGCCCCGGTGGGCTCAGGGGCCCCAGGCGGCACACACAGCCAGCCAGGGCTCCCAGATGGTGCGCGCCTGCTCAGCGTTCCCCAGCGCCCCCTCGCCCCGGGCCGGGCCTGTCCTCAGCCTCCGCCCACAGCCCCTCACTGCCCTCAGAATCCCACCCTCGGGCCTGGCTTGTGTGCACTCGCCCCTGGCGCCCCGAGTGCTCACCCCTGCTGGCACCCACTGCTTCAGAGGTGCTGTCCTCCCCGAGAGGCCAGGCTGCCCACCTTCTCCCATCTGAGCCCCTCAGGCACCCCCAGCTCAGCCCAGGATGCGCTGCTGGGAGCTGAAGAGTGGCGTCCGGGATACACAAGGGGCACACGGCAGCCCCAGGTGGAGAGGCCGCAGACCGCGATGAGAGGGGACCCCAAAGGGCTCCGGGCTGCTCTTACTAACAGCACAGGGCTCGACAGGGAACCGACTCAGGCCCAAGGCCCACTGCGCAGGTCACCCCGTGGGAGGCGAGCTGACCGTCCAGCAGCAGGGCCAGTCCCACCCGATGAAGGCCGCAGTGCAAGGGGCACTGCGGGCAGCGACGCCCGGGCCTGGAGGCGCTCACCTCGGAAGGCCTCGCTGACCTGGCTCTGCAGGGGGCCCCCCTCCAGGCTCTGCACCACCGCGTTGGCAATCCGGGTGAGGTGGCCCATGTTCCCGCGCCTCATGCCGCCCGCCGCCCTAGGAGAGGGAGCATCAGGTCAGCGGGGCCCTGCGTGGCGCAGCGTCGGCCGCCGCCTCCCACAGGCCTCCTCCCCGCGGAGCTTGCTGAGCCATGTGCTCGGCACCAGCGCCCCCGACTCAACTTTGCACAGCCGGAGGCCCGGCACACCAGGGTCGCGTCGGGGCCGCGAGAGCTGCCCGAGGGCGTCCCAAGACCCAGGGAGACTGAGGGCTAACCGGGGACCCAGCAGTGGGCAGCAGCAGGGGTGGCTGTCCCCGCCCTGGCTGGTGGCCACCAGCACGCCCACACGGCCCTTCCTCAACCTCTCATCTGCCCCCTGGGCGGCCGACAGCAGAGGACGGGAAGATGCAGGCGCGGGTCCCGGGGGCGGCAGCTGCTCTGCACCTTGCTCTCTGCTCAGCCCAGCCACAGCCAGAGAGGACACCAAGGGTGCTGACGCGGTGGCCCCCCAGCAGGGGAAAGGGGTCACGAGACTGGGAGGGGCCGGCCAGAGGCGGAGCCGGACGAGGGTGGAGGCCTGTGAGCAAGCTGCTCAGGACACAGGAGAGCTCGGCTGAGGCGTCACCTGTCCGCTGCTTCCTGGGGCTCAGAGACTCCTCAGTTAACAGCACTGAGCCATTTCTCGACACAGGCACACACACGTGTGCACCAACAAGCGAAACACAGGAGGAGACCCAGCACAGGCCTCCCGAGTCACCACACCCGGGCCCAGCGGAACCCAGGGTGACCCCACTGTGCCTGGGGCTCCGTGAGGACGGACGCAGATCTGTGGGTTCAGCACAGCAGGACGGGAAGGATGAACCAGCTGAGGTCGCAGAGAGCCCCGCCCAGAGCAGCTCTCAGGAGGGCAGAGTGGGAGCAGAGGGGGCCCTGCAGCCACACCAGGTACCCAGGCAGTCGAGACCTCTGAGCGGCGGGCGACACCACCTGCTCGTTTGAGAGAGGCCCCAGCCGATCAAAGGGACCAGAGGCCAGGAGGGGCAGGGAGGAGGCAGGGACTGGCCTGGGTGCTCTGCCCAGGGTTTGAGGCTTCTGTGAGCGCCACAGCTGGAGGCCAGCACGGGGACCTGAGACGGCGTGGAACACAGGACTGGGGTCTCCACTGCTGAGCAGGCGAGCGGCCCCAAAGCTGGGCAAGCAGGCCTCAAGGAGCAAGACCCTGAGTGCGGCCCAGCTGCGCCGCCCGCCTGCCCTGCGCCTCAGCCCCGCCAGCAGCACAGCTGCTCCCCCAGCAGTGGGGCCTGTCTTCGGAAACAAACCCTCCGTGGCACCCCCACCGAGCCCTACGCAGGCCCCAGGGCTCTTACTGAGTGTGGTCGTTGGCTTCCCATGCCTCCAGGATCCTCTGGACCAGGCAACACTTCTGGAACAGCTGGGGACAGGCGGCAGCGGTCAGGTCAGCGGGCAGCACGCCCCGTCCGCCCACCCCCGGGGCTGAGTGGGCTCAGCAGGCAGCACGCGGACACGTCAGCCCCGAGCTCCCTGTGGGCACACCTAGCATCAGAGCCCAGCCCTACGGTCCCCACCACAGCCCCAGGCAGGTGCCATCCAGGGCCATCCACGAGGGGACCCGAGTTCCACCCCGCCGCCTGCCGCTGGCCACGCCCCTGCTCTCGCTGCTCGGGGCAGAGGCCGCTGGCCCGGGGCTGCCCTGCCCCCAGCCCTTTGAAGCTCCCCCGCCTGCAGAGGCTGTGCCGGTCTCAGCCGCACCTGCACCCACATGCAGCCTCACCATGTGGGAGGGCCCAAGCACCGCCCCCCTGCCCCGCGGCCCTCTCCCCAAGGAAGCTGCCTTTGCTGTCGCCCAGGTCAGGCCTGCAGGCATGGCCCCTCAGGACTCTCTCCCAGGCCTCTGGCCACAGACCCAGGGGACCCTTGCCCTGCCACCCCCCGCCCCGGCCTCGCGTCACCTGCAGGAGGGCGGCATGGCTGACTCCTGGGGCCCAGTGTGCACCGCTGGGCTCTTGGCTTGGGGACCACGTGTGCCATGTTCTGCTTTTCCCTCCCCTCCTTAGGGAGCGCCAAGGAGCGCTTAGACCAACTCCCTGCAGGCCTGGCACTGGCCACGCAGGGCTTGCAGCCCCCAGAAGGCCGGCCCTGGGGGTCTCGGGCTATCAGGAAAGCGGGAGAGCCGTGCAGAGCTGCCACTCTCCCCAGAGGCTCACAGCCCCAGGAAGCCCCCTCATGAGAATCAAGGCGCGTTTGCTCTTCCCCGGGCACTCCTGCTGTGGCAGACACGTCATCTGGGGGCCGCTCGCCCCCACAGCCCAGATGAGCCAACACAGGCAGCATCAGGGCTCCTCGGCACCCCTCCTAGACCCTCCACCCACAAGCGCTGGGGTCTCCTATCTCCTGGTTTCAAACGCAGAGCAGCCCACCCACGTCATGTGAGGGTTAAGGAGACCACACAAGGCCCACAGCCCCGCCTGTGCACACGGCCTGGGTGGACCTCAGGGCACACAGAATGCAGAGACAGGCGGGACACGGCAACTCACATGACCCCAGCTGGACTTACGTGGGTCACCATGGTGCTCTCGGGGAGGCTGCTGGCAGGCTGGGGGGTTGCTGGGTCCCCACTGGAGGGTGGAGGCTCCAGCGCCCCCTCGGGTCCATTGGCTGCGGCCCTGTCCTCCTGGGCAGCGTGGGACAGGATGGCGGCTATGCAGAGCTCCACTTGGAGGTGCAGGAAATTATTCCAAGTGTACTTAAAAAACAGGTCCTGCAGAGACAGGGGATGAGGGACACACCCAGGCTGTCTCCTGTGGGCGGAGCCTGAGGGGACCCTGTTGTCCGTCTGCCTCCCACACTGGCCCCCTCCCACACTGCCCCCCAGCCTGCTCTGTCCCCCTCCCACTCCACCCTGACATCTGGCTGCAGGGCTTCTAGCAACTTCCGCAAAGCACCACCCGCAACCTCTCCCCACCCAGCCCAGGCCGTGCTTCTATCTCTGATCTCTGCTCCGGAGTGCCTCCTGTGGGTCTGTTTTCCCCCGTCCTAAGTGAGAGGCTTGGCCCATGGTGGCTCAGCCTTGCTCCCTCTCGGGTGCGTCTCCATGAAGCTGCGAGTTTCCTGTAAAATCACCTCCGCCACATGACACACGTTTTGCTATGGCATGATTTTATCATCCTTCTTTTATGATTTTATCTTAGACCCACAAATCTCCGGGAGCGTGAGCGATTCTTCACCCCCTGGGGGGCCATGACTAGGTGCCCATGTGGACACTCCCCAAGGGGCCTGGGGTGGAAGCCCCTGGGGGCTGAATGGGCAGTGGCTTCCCGCGCGGGGCCTCCAGACCTGCCTGAGGTCAGCAGGCCGCGACGGCGGGGCGGGGGGCGGGCTCCCTTACCCACGCCCCATGGCCACCTCACACCCAGCAGGGCTCACAGCAGCCCACGCCCAGACCCCCTGCTGCCCCCACGGAAGGAAGCCAGGTGCGCAGGGTGGGGAGACGGGGCACACGCTTAGCTGCTCAGCCATGACCAACTCTCTGCGACCCCATGGGCTGTATAGTGCACTGGGCTCCTCGGCCCCCGGGTTTCCAGATAAGAATACTGGAGCGGGCTGCCACTTCCCACTCCAGGGATCTCTGCAACTCAGGGCCTGAGCTTGTGTCTCTGGTGCCTCCTGGACTGGCAGGTGGTTTCTTCACCACTGCGCCACCGGGAAACACAAATCGAAACACAGTGAGGGCGACCCTGGTGGCCCAGTGGTTAGGAACCTGTCTTCCAACGCAGGGGCCATGGGCTCCATCCCTGCCCAGGGAGCCAGTAATGACATCCCGTATGCCATGGGGCAGCTGAGTCTGCACCTCAACTACTGAAGCCTGAGCTCTGTGACGAGACGCCACTGCGATGAAAAGCTCGTTCACCACAGCTGGAGGGCGGCCCCCACAGCAGCGGAGACCCAGTGTAGCCGAACATAGAAATAGACTTATTTAAAAACCAAAATAGTGAGATGCCACCTGAAACCCGTCAGGATGGCTATTATCAAAAAAACAGAAAGCATGTGTAAGTGAGGCTGTGAAGACGCTGCTGGTGAGAATCCCACTGCCTCCAACAGCTGGACGCAGAATCACTACGTGCTCCATCGACTCCACCTCTGGGGATGCAGTGGGAGCAGGTGAAAGCACGGGCTCAGGCTTCTCACACACCCACGGTTACAGGAGCATTTTCATGGCTTCTCAAGGCAAGCATACTGAAGTGGCTTGCCATTCCCTTCTCCAGTGGACCACGTTTTGTCAGAACTCTCCACCATGGCCCGTCCATCTTGGGCAGCCCCACATGGCAGGGCTCATATTTTCGCTGAGTTAGACACGGCTGTGGTCCATGAGAGCAGACTGGTTACTTTCCTGTGATTCTGGTTTTCAGTCTGTCTGCCCTCCGATGGATGAGAGTAAGAGGCGTAGGGAAGCATCCTGATGGGAGAGACTGACTGAGGGGGAAACTGGCTCTTGTTCTGATGGGCAGGGCCATGCTCAGTAAATCTTTAATCCAATATTCTATTGATGGCTGTGTTCCTTCCCTGTTATTTAACCCTGGGCCAAACTATGGTGGAGGTAACGACAATGGCGCCTCCTTCAAAAGGCCCCGTGCAGGCACTGCCACACTCAGCGCCCCCGGCCCTGCAGCAGGCCGGCGCCGACCCACGCCTCCCCAGAGACGCCTGGACCCTCCCGGGCAAGTCTGGGTCAGTCTGCTGGGGGTCGCTGCCCCTTTCTCCTGGGTCCTGGTGCACCAGGTTCTGCTTGTGCCCTCCAAGAGTCTGTGTCCCAGTCCTGTGTGAGCTCTGGCGGCTCTACGATGGGGTTAAGGGAGACCTCCTCCAAGAGGGCTTCTGGAAGACCCAGGGCTGCTGCACCCAGGGCCCCTGCCCCTGCGGCAGGCCACTGCTGACCGTACCTTGCTGTGGATCACAACAAACTGGAAAAATCTGAGAGAGATGGGAACACCAGACCACCTGACCTGCCTCTTGAGAAATCTGTATGCAGGTCAGGAAGCAACAGTTAGAATTGGACATGGGACAACAGACTGGTTCCAAATAGGAAAAGAGTACATCAAGGCTGTATATGTATCAACACGGCTGGGGTAAGGAGCAGTGGCTGTGCCTTGCTGAGGCAGCCGTGAAGAGATACTCCAAGCCCAAGGTAAGATAAACCCAAGTAAGATGGTAGGTGCTGTAAGAGGGCACCAGAGGGCAGACACACTGAAACCGTACTCACAGAAAACTAGTCAATCTAATCACACTAGGACCACAGCCTTGTCTAACTCAATGAAACCAAGCCATGCCTACGGGGCAACCCAAAACGGGTGGGTCATGGTGGAGAGGTCTGACAGAATGTGGTCCACTGGAGAAGGGAATGGCAAACCACTTCAGTATTCTTGCCTTGAGAACCCCATGAACAGTATGAAAAGGCAAAATGATAGGCTACCAAAAGAGGAATTCCCCAGGTCATTAGGTGCCCAATATGCTACTGGAGATCAGTGGAGAAGTAACTCCAGAAAGAATGAAGGGATGGAGCCAAAGTAAAAAACAATACCCAGTTGTGGATGTGACTGGTGATAGAAGCAAGGTCCGATGCTGTAAAGAGCAATATTGCATAGGAACCTGGAATGTCAGGTCCATGAAGCAAGGCAAATTGGAAGTGGTCAAACAAGAGATGGCAAGGGTGAACGTCGACATTCTAGGAATCAGCGAACTAAAATGGACTGGAATGGGTGAATTTAACTCAGATGACCATCATATCTACTACTGCGGGCAGGAATCCCTTAGAAGAAATGGAGTAGCCATCATGGTCAACAGAAGAGTCTGAAATGCAGTACTTGGATGCAATCTCAAAAATGACAGAATGATCTCTGTTCATCTCCAAGGCAAACCATTCAATATCACAGTTATCCAAGTCTATGCCCCAACCAGTAATGCTGAAGAAGCTGAAGTTGAATGGTTTTATGAAGACCTACAAGACCTTTTAGAACTAACACCCCAAAAACATGTCCTTTTCATTATAGGGGACTGGAATGCAAAAGTAGGAAGTCAAGAAACACCTGGAGTAACAGGCAAATTTGGCCTTGGAATACAGAATGAAGCAGGGCAAAGACTAATAGAGTTTTGCCAAGAAAATGCACTGGTCATAGCAAACACCCTCTTCCAACAACACAAGAGAAGACTCTACACATGGACATCACCAGATGGTCAACACCGAAATCAGATTGATTATATTCTTTGCAGCCAAAGATGGAGAAGCTCTATACAGTCAACAAAAACAAGACCAGGAGCTGACTGTGGCTCAGATCATGAACTCCTTATTGCCAAATTCAGACTCAAATTGAAGAAAGTAGGGAAAACTACTAGACCATTCAGGTATGACCTAAATCAAATCCCTTACGATTATACAGTGGAAGTGAGAAATAGATTTTAGGGCCTAGATTTGATAGATAGAGTGCCTGATGAACTATGGAATGAGGTTTGTGACACTGTACAGGAGACAGGGATCAAGACCATCCCCATGGGAAAGAAATGCAAAAAAGCAAAATGGCTGTCTGGGGAGGCCTTACAAATAGCTGTGAAAAAAAGAGAGGCGAAAAGCAAAGGAGAAAAGGAAAGATATAAGCATCTGAATGCAGAGTTCCAAAGAATAGCAAGAAGAGATAAGAAAACCTCTTCAGCAATCAATGCAAAGAAATAGAGGAAAACAACAGAATGGGAAAGACTAGAGATCTCTTCAAGAAAATTAAAGATACCAAGGGAACATTTCATGCAAAGATGGACTTGATAAAGGACAGAAATGGTAGGGACCTAACAGAAGCAGAAGATATTAAGAAGAGGTGGGAAGAATACACGGAAGAACTGTACAAAAAAGATCTTCACGACCCAGATAATGATGATGTGATCGCTAATCTAGAGCCAGACATCTTGGAATGTGAAGTCAAGTGGGCCTTAGAAAGCATCACTACGAACAAAGCTAGTGGAGGTGATGGAATTCCAGTTGAGCTGTTTCAAATCCTGAAAGATGATGCTGTGAAAGTGCTGCACTCAATATGCCAGCAAATTTAGAGAACTCAGCAGTGGCCACAGGACTGGAAAAGGTCAGTTTTCATTCCAATCCCAAAGAAAAGCAATGTCAAAGAATGCTCAAACTACCGCACAATTGCACTCATCTCGCATGCTAGTAAAGTAATACTCAAAATTCTCCAAGCCAGGCTTCAGCAATACGTGAACCATGAACTCCCTGATGTCCAAGCTAGTTTTAGAAAAGGCAGAGGAAGGCTTCCCTGGCGGCTCAGTGGTAAAGAATCCACCTGCCAATGCAGGAGACATGGGTTCGAGCCCTGATCTGGGAGGATCCCACATGCTGCTGAGCAACTAAGTCCCTGCACCACAACTGCTGAGCCTGTGGTCTAGAGCCCAGGAGCTGTAACTACTGAGTCCACGTGCTGCACCTACTGAAGCCCCCACATCCTGGAGCCTGTGCCCCACAACAAGAGAAGCCGCCGCAACGAAAAGCTCGAGCACTACAACTAGGGTAGTCCCCATCACAACTCGCAACAACGAATATCTGCAAAAAGACAGCTTCTTGAGGAAAGGATTTATAAACCTCGGAAGAGAGCTAAAAAAAAAAAAGAAAAGGCAGAGGAACCAGAGATCAAATTGCCAACATCCGCTGGATCATCAAAAAAGCAAGAGAGTTCCAGAAAAACATCTATTTCTGTTTTATTGACTACGCCAAAGCCTTTGACTGTGTGGATCACAATAAACTGTGGAAAATTCTGAAAAAGATGGGAATACCAGACCACGTGACCTGCCTCTTGAGAAATCTGTATGCAGGTCAGGAAGCAACACTTAGAACTGGACATGGAACAACAGACTGGTTCCAAATAGGAAAAGGAGTACATCAAGGCTGTATATTGTGACCCTGCTTATTTAACTTATATGCAGAGAACATCATGAGAAACACTGGGCTGGAAGAAACACAAGCTGGAATCAAGATTGCCGGGAGAAATATCAATAACCTGAGATATGCAGATGACACCACCCTTATGGCAGAAAGTGAAGAGGAACTAAAGAGCCTGTTGATGAAAGTGAAAGAGGAGAGTGAAAAAGTTGGCTTATAAGCTCAACATTCAGAAAACGAAGATCATAGCCTCTGGTCCCATCACTTCATGGGAAATAGATGGGGAAACAGTGGAAACAGGGTCAGAATTTATTTTTGGGGGCTCCAAAATCACTGCAGATGGTGACTGCAGCCATGAAATTAAAAGACGCTTACTCTCCTTGGAAGAAAAGTTATGAGCAACCTAGACAGTATATTCAAAAGCAGAGACATTACTTTGCTGACTAAGGTCCATCTGGTCAAGGCTATGGTTTTTCCTGTAGTCATGTATGGATGTGAGAGTTGGACTGTGAAGAAGGCTGAGCCCCGAAGAATGGATGCTTTTGAACTGTGGTGTTGGAGAAGACTCTTGAGGGTCCCCTGGACTGCAAGGAGATCCAACCAGTCCATTCTGAAGGAGATCAGTCCTGGGATTTCTTTGGAAGGAATGATGCGAAAGCTGAAACTCCAGTACTTTGGCCACCTCATGAGAAGAGCTGACTCATTTGAAAAGACCCTGATGCTGGCAGGGATTGGGCGCAGGACGAGAAGGGGACGACAGAGGATGAGATGGCTGGATGGCATCACGGACTCGATGGACGTGAGTCTGAGTGAACTCCGGAAGTTGGAGATGGACAGGGAGGCCTGGCATGCTGTGATTCATGGGGTCGCAAAGAGTCGGACACAACTGAGCGACTGAACTGAACTGAACTGAACTGAAGGCTATATATTGTCACCCTGCTTGTTTAACTTTTATGCAGAGTATATCTTGAGAAACGCTGGGCTGGATGAAGCACAAGTTGGAATCAAGATTGCCAGGAGAAATATCAATAACCTCAGATATGCAGATGACACCACCCTTATGGCAGAAAGTGAAGAAGAACTAAAGAGCCTCTTGATGAAAGTGAAAGAGGAGAGTGAAAAAGCTGGCTTAAAGCTCAACATTCAGAAAACTAAGATCATGGCATCTGGTCCCATCACTTCATGGCAAATAGATGGGGAAGCAGTAGAAACAGTGACAGACTATTTTTTTTGGCTCCAAAATCACTGCAGATGGTGGCTGCAGCCGTGAAATTAAAAGACGCTTGGCTCCTTGGAAGGAAACTTATGACCAACCTAGATAGCACATTAAAAATCAGAGACTTTACTTTGCCAACAAAAGTCCATCTAGTCAAGGCTATGGTTTTTCCTGTGGTCATGTATGGATGTGAGAGTTGGACTATAAACAAAGCTGAGGGCTGAAGAATCGATGCTTTTGAACTGTGGTGTTGGAGACAACTCTTAAGAGTCCCTTGAACTGCAGGGAGATCCAACCAGTCCATTCTGAAGGAGATCAGTCCTGAATATTCATTGGAAGGATTGATGCTGAGGCTGAAGCTCCAATACTTTGGCCACCTGATGCGAAGAGCTGACTCACTGGAAAAGACCCTGATGCTGGGAAAGATTGAAGGCAGGAGGAGAAGGGGAGAGGATGAGATGGCTGGTTGGCTGGCATCACCCACTGAACGGACACGAGTTTGAGCAGACTCCGGGAGTTGGTGATGGACTGGGAGGCCTGGCGTGCTGCAGGCCATGGGGTCACCGAGAGTCGGACACGACTGAGCAACTGAGCTGGAGCACTGTGTACAGCGGCCACACCGAGGCCCTCTGTGGCAGCCTGGGTATCAGGGCTCCGCACTTCCAGTGCAGGGGGCACAGGTCTGAGCCCTGGTCAGGGAGCTGAGGTCCCACATGTCACGCCTCATGGCCAAGTGAAAAATAAGCATACAAATTTTTTTTAGAAAATGGCCAAAATGTGGAAGCAACCCATTGTCCATCAATGTATGAACGGATACAGAGAACGCGGTACGTCCACACAATGAAACGCCTTGCGGCCTGAGAGAGGGAAGGAGCCGTGGCACGCGCTGCAGCCCGGGCGGACATCCCTGCGTGAGAGCAGCCAGACACGCAAGGAGCACACAGGCCACAGAGCCACGCACATGGGCCTGGGCCAGCGAGACCGACAGACAGGAGGCAGAAGCGCGGGGCTGGGGATGAAACAAGCCAGACATGCAAGGAGCACACAGGCCGCAGAGCCACGCACACGGGCCTGGGCCAGTCAGACCCGCAGACGGGCGGCAGAAGCGCGGGGCTGGGCAGCGTGGGAGGAGGACGGCCGAGCGTGTGACGGTCAGCCTGAGGAGAGGAGCACGGCCTGGCAATGGTGGTGACAGCTGTACCACAATGTGAGCGCTGAGCCACACAGGTGACAGCTGTCACAGCGTTGCGCCTCACGTCATATACGTGTGTTCTGCCAGAATCGAATGGAAAGTGGGGGAGAGAGAATCTGCTTTGGGGGAGGGGAGCGGAAATGAGGCCTTTCCCAGCCGCCCTCTGACCCACGTCTGAGCTCCACGGTCACAGCAAAGCCCAGGGACTTCGCCTGAGGCAGGCGGTCCTTCAGGCCCAGTTCCAAGGCGGCTCCTTGTGGGAGGACGAGCAGCAGCTCTTCAGGCTGTTTTAGGCTGAAGAGCTACAACATTCTGAGGCAGAATCGAGAAAGGGAAGGCCTGTTTCCCCACCACCTCTTCTTTCAGGGCAGCCCTGTGTGAACCAACACTGAGGCAGGGCCCAGGGGCAGGACGTGTCTCTGCGCAGCCTCCCTTAGGCGGGCCTGGTCTGGGGCTGCGGCCTGGCCCCCGGTCCTGACAGGCGCCTGTGGGCGCACTCACCAGCAGCAGCCCCATGGTGTCGAGCCGGCAGAGCTCCTGGTTGATGCTGGGTGTGCCTGTGTGCAGCAGGGCAGCCACGAGGCGGGCGCTGTGCAGGCGCGCGTTGCCCAAGGGCTCCTCCAGCACGCCGACGGAGGTCAGGATGGCTGCTTTCTGCAAACACAGAAGCACCGCCAGTTCAAGCCTGTGCCCAACTGTGGGCTTCACTTAGCTCAGGAGCCCCTGCTGTGTGACGTGGCCTAGCCGGGGAGGAGCCCTCAAGGTGGTCTGCGGGAGGAGACAGGGAGTTGGTCAGGTGAAGAGCCTCAGCGCTTCCCTCAGGGCTCAGAGTGGCCCCGGGTGGGCTGCTGCTGCCGGGAGCCCGGGGCACCCTGGTCTCCGCTGGCCAGCCACAGGGGTGTGACCTGAGCTCATAAGGCAGAGAAGCCTGATGACAAAGCTGGCCTCATGACAGGGTCATCCTGCACGCAGTCCACCTTTTCATTAGCTGAATGTTCCAGAATCCCTGCTTTCACAGGCCCTCCTCTCCAGTGGGAAGCAGACCACAAGCAGGTTGGCAAACAGAAGCAGCAGCACAGACTGTGCTGAGCAGGAGACCCAGGGAGAGGCTGGGCGGCCCGCGCGCCCAGCCCACTTGCCCAGCCTCTCCCCGGCTACGCTGAAGGACTGAGGGGGCGAAGAAGTGGGCCTTCCTCAGTGGCACCAGCTCTGCCCAGAGCTGCTCAGCGCAGCTAAGGGTCTCCCTGGGGACCCCCTGACCCTTGGCTGGGTGTCCCCCACACAGAGGCCAGGCCTACAGTGTATCTGGGCCTTGGGCAACCCCTTATCAGAAGGCAGGAGTCATCTGGGGGTCAGTGAACCGCTCTACTCCCAGGCCTCCCGTAAGAGAAGATGGACACTCAGCAGACGGGGCTTGAGTGTGTCCGCCATTGCGGGCAACGCATGTGGTCCTCGCCTTGCCAGCAACCCCACCCACAAGGTCGCCTCTGCTCAGGACACCTACCTTGGGTGGGCTGAGCAGAAGCCGGTGGAAGTCCTTCAGCCGCGGCTCGATGCCATGCAGGACACCGGGGCTGATGGTGCACGACCTGTCCAGTCCCTGAGAGCAGGAGTCCAGCAAGCCCTCTGACCTGTGGACCAGAAGCGGCTGGACACAGGGACGCCCCCGTCACCCCGCAGCCCTCCCGGCTATGTCCGCTCGTCTCCGGGGGCGCTGCTGACTGCACAGGAGGGGGGCCGGCGGGCCGCGGTGTCACAGCCCGATGAGCTCGGCTCCCCCTCACCCGCCTTGAAGCCCTTCCTGCTGACCCCTCCTCACCCGAGACACAGACAGGACTGGCTACACCACCCCTTTGGCTTTTTATATAAACACTGTTTCCAGTGTTTAAATACACCAAAGGATAAAAATACCAAAGAAAGCTAGCGGCCGTCTCTGCCCAATGGCCCTACTGTCCCTGTGCTGCAGGCGAGGCCTCCACCAGAGGCCTACTTCCTGTGCGAAGGGCCCAGCCTCCCTGGGCTCATGCAAATAAAACATCAATATTCTGCTTGCTGAACCAGAGAAAACGATAATAACACCATAATTCTAGTTTTAGGTAATAAATATGTATTGATTATCAGAGTGAGAAAGAGAAACTGCCAACAACCTCACCATTGAAATTAAGTCAATTTCTTGTCATTTTCTGGTTTTCTCCTTCTTTAAAAAAAAAAAAGGGGCACAGGCTGCAGTGAAGCCTCTCCAGAGCAAGGACACGCGGGGACCGCAGTCTCCCTGGGGGTCAGATGCCAGCAGCGCATATGCCACACGCACACCCGTGCCCACACGCTGCAGGGACGCACGCGTGGACAAGCTCTGCACACTGGAGACGGGGTTCCTTTGGGCTGAGGTGGGAACGTGACTGATGGCGAAGGTCAGAGGAGACTTGGCCACTGCCATAGGGTCTATCTTTCAACGAGAAAAGGATCCCCAGGATTACCTGCGTACCGCACACCCCAGGCACTGCCCTGGGCCTCAGGCCACTGAAGGGGCAGCTCTTCCCTCTCAGGGGACACTCACCCCGCCCGCCTGGGCTCCAGCAAGGTAAGTAACACCTGCGTCCCGCTGACGAGGCAGAGCTCAGTCTGCACTCCATCAAACATGTTCCTCAGCAGCTGCTCCACACACTCCTGCCTGTAGGACACGACGAGGTCACGGCCCGGTGGGCAGACACACAGACCCCACCCCCACCAAAGGAGCAGCACCCAAACCCCAGAGGGGCCCTACTTGGGGCTCAGGCCGAGCACCCCGGTCCTCAGGACACAGCTGCCCCAGGGCCCACACTTCCTGGACCTGCCAGGAGACCCCCAGAGACCCCTCCCCTGCGAAAGAGGCCCATCAAGGTAACCCTGGGTAGGGGCGAGCTCCTGAGAAGTGATCCGAGGCAGCAGCGCCCCCAGCCCCTGCCCCCAGGCCCGCAGCGCTGCAGCCCACACTCACGACTCCAGCACCGTGAGGAGGGGGTCTGGCTGCGGAGCCTCCAGCAGCTGGCTGCCCTGCTCCCTGCCCAGCCGGACGATGTCACAGAGCGTCTGGGAAGCGTTGGACTGCCTCTGCAAGACGGGCACGTAGAGCGGCCCTCAGGGCCCACGGAGTGCAGCCCTGGCTGCCCCTCCAGAGTGTGCACTGGGCCTTGGTGGGCAAGTGCGCCCCGCAGACCCTGCTCCAGGTCTCTGCTTTAGATTAGTAAGTGGCTATTAATACACAGGGTGAGTCCTGTGAGCTAATGAAAACAGGAAAGTCGCTACAGAGAACACAAAGGACTCAGCTTTTCTATGGAAATATGAAGCCTCTGAAAACGCAGATTCTTTCACTGGGGGCGCTTGCCAACCGTGTGGGATGAGGCTACGGAGCAGGTGAGCAGGATCAGAGGAAGACTCAGCTGGAGGCCCCGGGCAGGCAGCACCGCATGCCCAGTCCTGGCGTGCACAGCACAGGGAACAGGCTGCACGATGTGCTCTGGGGCTCCTTCAGGGCAAACGAGAGCAGCCTGGGGGCCCCAGGCCTGCGGAGGGGCCGGTCGGTGCCCAGCGCTCACCCCAATCTGGAGCCCAGCAACCCTTGCCCACTGCCTGGCCAGACGCGTGGGCAACACGGCCCCACGCAGCACAGCCAGGCAGCAGCCAAAGGCGAGACACGAGCCAGCAGTGCCTTCTCCAAAGCACCGAGAATGTGCGCAGCCGTCCCGAGCGGAAGACGCCTCTCGGGCTACACCCGGCACCCTCAGGGACACCACAGGAGAAGGGGGGCCACCCCACAGGCTTCCTCCAGGGCTCACGCCCTTGGACGCCCCCTTGGGCGCAAGACGCAGCCAGTGAGGGCCATCCCCGAGAGGGGTGCCTGGGCCGGAGGAGCAGCTCTGAGCTGCCTGCGGGGCGGGGGGGCGGAGCTGAGGGCAGCCTCAGGCAGCAGCCCTCAAGACACTCAGTCCCACCGAGCCCCCAGGGGCGGGTCCTGAGATGGTCACAGTCTTGTGAGAGACCCTGGGCAGAGGACCTGTGACCCTGGCCCGTAAAAGCGGAGATGAGACAATGCTGTTACAGGGAATCAGCGTTTGGGGTGGCCTGTCACTGAGCCACAGATAACTAGCACAACCCTATGCAAACCGGTTTTTTATAATATGCATGCTTCATGTTTTAGAAAAAAGCCGACTAGAAGTCAGTGCCTGATTAAAGGAAGAGGAGGACTCGTCAGTCTGCATCTGAGGACGAGTGGCCTGCCCTCAGACAGTGCGGGCGAAAGCCCGCGGCCGCCCTGAGCTGGGCTCCCACCCCAAGGTGGCTCCGTGAGCCCCTACTCACGTCTTCATCCTGACTTGGATGGATCAGCTCCACGAGTCTCTGAATGGTCTTCTCTTCATTAAGCCACTGAAAGGGAAACGGAGGCGTGTCAGTGACTGCTCACATCTGACTGAATGGAAGGGAAGTCCAGGCTCTAGCACAGACACCTCACCACATCGGCGCGTACCCAGGCCCAGCAGGCACAGGCAGTGGCCGAGTTCTGGGGTGACCCGAAGATGCCAAGAGGAGGGAGGTCCCGTCCACATGCGCCCGTGGTTCACTCGAGCACACGCAACTCTGCTCACAGGACACCCCCGCAGCAGAGCCAGGAGCCCCCTGCCGGGGCCTGGGGGTGCGCTCCCGCACACAGCCCAGCTGCTCCCGGCGGCACTTGGGCCTTCCAGGGCAGCCTGGCTCCTCCACGCACTTCCTTGTCCACAGCAGGCTCCGCGTGTCCCGGGCAGGGCTGCGCCAGCTTCTAACAGTGCTGGCGTCCGCGCCGTGCTAGCCAAGCCAAGAGGGCCAGTACAGCTCGTTCTCGGCGGGCGGCTGCTCCGAAAGGAAGTGAGCCATGAGCCTAAGAGTGGCGACTGTCGATGCCAGGAGCTGGAGCCTGGCCGGGAGGCTCGACGCTTTACTCACCTTACTTTAAATTACAAACACAACCTGCCGATCAACAGCTAACAGTGACTAGCACAGATCTCCTGGGCTCCCTGGCTGAGGACCCTCTCTTTTCTGGGAAGCCCAGGGAGCTGTGGGGGGCACCTCACTGCAACAGCGTCAGGACAGACACAGGCACGGGCAGCAGGACCGACAGCAGGCCAACTCCAGTCTGCACGACCTCTCTCTGTGGAGCCCGGAAGGCTAGTGCTTCCTCTCGGGCGGGCGCCTGGGCGCAGGACGGGCGCCCAACAGAGCCCTAGCAGCCCCCGGGAGGGGAGGCGCAAGCAAGGCAGCCCCCTTCTGCTCTGCTCATGAATGGACCGAGGCAAGACAAGAGAAAAGGCGCAGAGGACAGACTCCGCCTCAAACACAAGCCGCCATGAGAACCTCTGAGGGTCCAGCCAGGAGGGAAGGTCCTGCTGGGTGGAAAGCTGGGCGCTGGGCACCTCAGGGCTGCCCCGCCAACCCCGGCCACCCTGTGCCAGGCGCTTAGTCCACACGCAGAGAAGCCGCAGATGGCACACACGGGGAGGAGGGCCCACACACTCACATGCAGGACTTCCTGCCGGAGCCCCGCAGGCTCCACGCAGCTGACCAGGCGCAGCAGCAGGTCCATGAGGGCCGACGTGCCGATGTGCTTCAGCACCAGGCTGATGAACTTGTCCTTCTTCCTCAGGAACGCAATCACCTGCAACCAGATGGACCCTGAGAGGCGAGCAGGGCAGGCCCTGACCCTAGGAAACACTGTCTTCCCCCGAGAACTGCCACAGAAAGATGTATTTCCAGCAACACTGAACAGAAACAATGGAAAGACGTGGGAAGAGTTGCAAGAAAGATGCCCTCAGTGACAGGCAGAGACCTGAACACAGACAAGTCCAGGAGGCAGTGGGGAGCCTGAGAGGGCCCTGGGCTGGCAGAATTTCCCCCACACTGAGCCTGGGCACCAAGGGGGCCCAAACACCTGAGTGAGAGGGCAGAGCGACCACTCCACGCGCACTGCCCCAGGTCTCCCCAGAAGAAGTGACCAGTGCAGACAGGGCTGACGGTCCCTGACACGAGCCGCAAACCCGGAGAGCTGACAGGCCCCATAGACGGCAGAAGGCACAGGACTGAGGCTTTGGAAAAGGTGGGTGGAGGGGCGGCGGGCGGCTGGCCGAGCACAGATGGCCAGGAGGGGCCCACGCAGAGGCCTCCTTGGCCCCTGTAATAAGGGGCCTGCGAGTTCAGGCCCCTGCACTGAGGCAGACCCAGGGCTCTACCAGGGCCATGGGGACACGTGGAAGGCAGGGGGTCCCAACCGTCCTCATTCTGGAAGTGAAGCGGGGAGCAGAGGAAGGAGGAGGAAGAGAGGGAAGAGAGGCGATGGGGAGCGGGGGGACTGGTATTTGAAAAGAGAGAAACAGGAGGCAGCAGAGACGGCTCCAGGAACACCCCTGAGCACCTACAGACACTGTCACAAGAGCACGCCAGGAACAAGTTTATGCCAAATTCTGTAAATCTGAAAAGATAAATTTCTTTGAGAAAGACACTTAAGTAAATTGACCAAAAAAAAAAAAAAAAAGGGAGTTCTAGAGGGTCAAAAGAAACAAAATCTATAACTAAAAGCCTCCCCATACAGAAAACTCCAGACTGCAAGGGCTTTACTAGAGAACTCGAGCAAACATTTGAAGAAACGTATCTCAGTCTTATGCAGGACTCCCCCTGCATAAACAGGGGGACACAAAGTGAGAGAGCAGGCCCCATATCACTGCATGAAGACATAGACTCTTGACTCCAAAGCTCGCTGTGGGCACTTTAAGAGCAGGCAGTGCTGAAGGGCCCACTATGGCGCACTCTGCTCAGCGCTCTCTAAGGCCCATGCGGGAGAGCGCCTGAGTGGACGTCTGCACGCGCACGCTGCTCTGCTGTGTGCCTGAAACCAGCACAACACTGCAAACCAACCATTCCCGATAAAAGCTCTTTTTAAAGGAAATTATACGCCAATCTCACTGATGACAACAGATAAAAAAATTCTTTAAAAAAAAAGCAATATGAAAAAAAGTATAACGTATCATCGTCAAGTTGAATGTGTTCCAGAAAATCGACAATTATCTCAGTAAAGTTTCTCAATAAAAGAGATACTGTTTAGAACAACATGAAAATATAAAGCACCTAAGAATAAACATAACTAAAAACCTGTAAGACTGATACCCTGAGAGCGAGGTGACTGGGAGAAATTTAAACAGCCCCAACTTCTCAGCTTTTCACTACAGCACAAAAGCAGCCACAGGCAACAGGTAAATAAGCGAGAGCAGATGCGATTCAGAAATTTTTTTTTACAGAAACAGGTGGCAGGTTGGCTTTGACCTGTGGGCAGTAATTAGCCAACCCCAATCTATAGGCGACACAAGAGAGTATGTAACACAAGAGGAGACCCTGCGCATGGACGATACCAGGCGGCCAACACCGAAATCAGACTCATCACATGCTCTGCAGCCAAAGATGGAGAAGCTCCATACGGTCAGCAAAAACAAGGCCGGGAGCTGACTGTGGCTCAGACCATGAACTCCTTACTGCCAAATTCAGACTCAAATTGAAGAAAGTAGGGAAAACCACTAGACCATTCAGGTATGACCTAAATCAAATCCCTTATGACTGACTATATAGTGGAAGTGAGAAATAGATTTAAGGGACTAGATCTGATAGACAGAGTGCCTGATGAACTATGGACAGAGATTAGTGACACTGTACAGGAGACAGGGATCCAGACCATCCCCATGGGAAAGAAATGCAAAAAAGCAAAATGGCTGTCTGGGGAGGGCTTACAAATAGCTGTGAAAAGAAGAGAAGCGGAAAGCAAAGGAGAAAAGGAAAGATATACCCATCTGAATGCAGAGTTCCAAAAGAATAGCAAGAAGAGATAAGAAAGCCTTCCTCAGCGATCAACACAAAGAAATAGAGGAAAACAATAGAATGGGAAAGACTAGAGATCTCTTCAAGAAAACCAGAGCTATCAAGGGAACATTTCATGCAAAGATGGGCAAAAATAAAGGACAGAAATGGTAGGGACCTAACAGAAGCAGAAGATATTAAGAAGACGTGGGAACAATACACGGAAGAACTGCACAAAAAAGATTTTCATGACCCAGATAATCACGATGGTGTGATCACTCACCTAGAGCCAGACATCCTGGAATGTGAAGTCAGGTGGGCCTTAGAAAGCATCACTATGAACAAAGCTAGTGGAGGTGATGGAATTCCAGTTGAGCTATTTCAAATCCTGAAAGATGATGCTGTGAAAGTGCTGCACTCAATATGCCAGCAAATCTGGAAAACTCAGCAGTGGCCACAGGACTGGAAAAGGTCAGTTTTCATTCTAATCCCAAAGAAAGGCAATGCCAAAGAATGCTCAAACTACTGCACAATTGCATTCATCTCACACGCGAGTAAAGTAATACTCAAAATTCTCCAAGCCAGGCTTCAGCAATACGTGAACCGTGAACTTCCAGATGTTCAAGCTGGTTTCAGAAAAGGCAGAGGAACCAGAGATCAAATTGCCAACATCTGCTGGATCACTGAAAAAGCAAGAGAGTTCCAGAAAAACATCTATTTCTGCTTTATTGACTATGCCAAAGCCTTTGACTGTATGGATCACAATAAACTGTGGAAAATTCCAAAAGAGATGGGAATATCAGACCACCTGACCTGCCTCTTGAGAAATCTGTACGCAGGTCAGGAAGCAACAGTTAGAACTGGACATGGAACAAGAGACTGGTTCCAAATAAGAAAAGGAGTACGTCAAGGCTGTATATTGTCACCCTGCTTATTTAACTTATATGTAGAGTACATCATGAGAAACGCTGGGCTGGAGGATAGCACAAGCTGGAATCAAGATTGCCGGGAGAACTATCAATAACTTCAGCTATGCAGATGACACCACCCTTATGGCAGAAAGTGAAGAAGAACTAAAGAGCCTCTTGATGAAAGTGAAAGAGGAGAGTGAAAAAGTTGGCTTAAAGCTCAACATTCAGAAAACGAAGATCATGGCATCTGGTCCCATCATTTCATGGCAAATAGGTGGGGAAACAGTAAAAACAGTGGCTGACTTTATTTTTCTGGGCTCCAAAATCACTGCAGATGGTGACTGCAGCCATGAAATGAAAAGACGCTTACTCCTTGAAAGGAAAGTTATAACCAACCTAAGACAGGATATTCAAAACCAGAGACATTACTTTGCCAACTAAGGTCCATCTAGTCAAGGTATGGTTTTCCCTGTGGTCATGTATGGATGTGAGAGTTGGACAACAAAGAAAGCTGAGCACCGAAGAATTGATGCTTTTGAACTGTGGTGTTGACAGTCCCTTGGACTACAAGGAGATCTAAGCAGTCCATCCTAAAGGAGATCAGTCCTGAATATTCATTGGAAGGACTGATGCTGAAGCTGAATCTCCAATAACTTTGGCCACCTGATGCAAAGAGCTGACTCATTTGAAAAGACCCTGATGCTGGGAAAGATTGAGGGCAGGAGAAGGGGACGACAGAGGATGAGATGGTTGGATGGCATCACCAACTCGCTGGTCATGGGTTTGGGTGGACTCTGGGAGTTGGTGATGGACAGGGAGGCCTGGCGTGCTGTGGTCCATGGGGTCACAAAGAGTCGGACATGACTGAGCGACTGAACTGAATTGAAAACAACAAAGCTTCTAGAAAATAATACAGAGTATCTTTATGAT
The DNA here is from genome assembly GCA_006410555.1 of Capra ibex. Taxonomy (NCBI): domain Eukaryota; kingdom Metazoa; phylum Chordata; class Mammalia; order Artiodactyla; family Bovidae; genus Capra; species Capra ibex. Next base: position 96,591,823 of record SJYO01018757.1, read on the forward strand.
TTTGAAGTAGATAAAAGATTAACGGACAAAACAAACAAAAAAACCAACCATAATTAGAGTTAAGACTTGCACTACATGAAAATCAGATCTTCTGTTCATTAAAAAAATACAATTAAGGGAGTAAAAACCAAAAAAGAAAAACCCAAAAAGACCAGCAAACAGAGTAGGAAATGATGTTTGCAACACAAAATCAACAAAGGGAGAAGTCCCTGCCAGCCCAGCAGTTCGAGCTCGAGATTCCACTGCCAAGGGCGTAGGTTCAGTCTCCGGTCGGGGAATAAAATCTGGTAAGCTATGTGGCACAGCCGAAAAAAATTCAGAGGACTTGTATCCACAAAATAGACAATTCCTACAAACGAAAAGAAAACAGTGAGGCTGAAAGAAAATGGGCAAGAGATCTCACACAAAATATCCAAATGGCCGGTTAATGTATAAAAAGGTGCTCATCCGCAGTAGTCAGCGAAGTGGCGCGACTTAAAGCCACAACGCTGCTGTCTGCGGCTGCTGCAGAGGCTGCAGTGAGCCGGGTGACCACAGCGAGGCTGGAGAGCAAGGGCAGCAGCAGGGGCCGTGCGCTGCTGCTGGGACTGCAAGCCCTCAAGCACCTTCGCTTCAGCCACCCACGCTGCCCACCTGACGTGCCACCAGGAGAAAGAAGTCCTCGTGCTTCACAGACTCACACTGCAGTGCTTACAGAACCGACATGCTGTCTGGGGTTCGTTCTGAAACTCGCACTGGGGACGGTGAGCCGGGGCAGGAAAGAGCAACACACCGGCTCCTGGAGCGGGCGCTGGGTACGGGCGCCTGCACACCGCGCGGCCGTTCCGGGACAGGTGCAGTGCATGGCGCCAAAGCGTGCCAGGGTGGTGTGGGGCAGGCGCCCGCGTCGCTCCCAGAAGAACCGCGCTCCAGCTGCATGAGGTGAGCTCACCCCACACTCTGCAGGAACCTACAACTGGGCATTCCTTTTATTTTTTGGCTGCACCACGCGGTTTACAGGATCTTAGTTCGCCAACCATGCCACCTACAGTGGAAACACAGAGTCCTATCCATTGGACAGAGGAGAACTTCCTTTTATTTGTTCTGAAATAATAAGTGCCCTAGACACAAAGAAGTGATCCCCAAGTGGTAGAAAGTCCGCCCATCAATTCAGGAGACGCAGATTCCACCCGAGTCAGGAGGATTCCGCAGAGAAGGAGATGGCTACCACTCCAGCATTCCCGCCTGGAAAATCCACGGACAGAGGCGGCTGGCTGTAGTCCACGGGGCTGTAGAGAGCTGGGCACGGCTGAGCACACGGGCATGGTATAGACAGACACCCGACACCCACACAGACGCCACAGCAGGAGCCCGACGGTCCCAGCACGACCCAGGCCCGACCTGGCCCTCACCGTGGGAGCGGTCAGTGGGAGGACAGGCCGGCCTCGCCTGGGGCCCTGTGCACTCGAGGGAAGGGCGCAAGCGCTGCTCGTCCAGAGCAGGCCAGTGGCCCTCTCTCGGGAAGACAGCTCCTTCACCCACCCCAGCTCCCACAGCAGCAGCCATGCGGCTCCTGGTGAGTCCGTCGGAGCAGTCCGAACCCACCTCCACGCGCATGCTCGGCATCAGCCAAGCCTCCCTCCCAAATCGCGCAGGCTGGGCAGATGATTACCTGTTCAGTTTTTCTTGCAATGAGATTACCAATGGTCTTGCTGAAGAAACTGGCGAGCAGAGGGTTGAGGGGCGGCTCACGGTCCAGGAAGTTGTAAAGAACGTTCAGCAAAGTCTCGTCGCCTCCCAGCCTGTCGTTGATTTGCGGCACGTCGCACGTCAGCAGCTCGCAGGCTGTGTTCGGGTATCTGCAGGGGCACAGAGCAACAGCTGGGTGTGAACTGGGCTTCTCCGCTGCTCAGGAAGCTGCCCAACAGCCTTCTCTTGGTCGTCCTTCCCTCTCCGCACCCTGCTCACCCCCACACGCTGACCAGCACAGACCCAGCCTGCTCCTAGACTGAAGAGGCCCCGCGTCGCAGCCTAGGATGCAGCGCCAGGGCGCATGGTATGCCGGTTAGTATTCAGAAATGCTGTCTCACTGCAGCTCACTGCGGACTAGGCCGGCTATCTTGCTGTCCACACTGTTCGCTGAACCCAGGGTAGGCAAAGCGTGAACGGGGGAGCTGGAGGAAAGCTCAAGGAGCCGCAGGAATGGCAGACACATTTACTCCTTCCTGACGGGCATGGCCGCAGCAGCAGACACACGGCGGTCTCTCCTCTTGCTGGTGACCCAGCAGACAGTCGTAATGCAGCCTTGATGTAGCCGTAACCCGGAGGCCAGGGCTTTTCAGGCGGAGCTCATGTGTGTTTACAGAATACAAGCGGCCCATGGCTGAGTGGGTACATCGTGCCATGCGTGTGCAGTCAGTGACCTCAGCTGCTACACAACCGTGAGTTTACAAAACCTGGGGACAGGGCTGGGGTGAGAGAGCCTGACCACCGCCATTTTGGCTAATTGGCTACTTCCCTACAAATATCAATGTCTGTTAAAATGTATTATTCCTTTGATAAAAATGATCGGACACAACACAGTCCTGATCCCAGCATGTATCACCTCATACCACTGTGCTCCCTGCCTGACCCTCTCATAGACACGGGCCCTGGACAGGCCTACCCAACGCCCTGCAGCACCCAGAGCCCGCCGCCACGCAGTACAGTGATAAGGCCTGACGCCACACGAGGCGCGGGACCTGCTGTGTAGCCTCAGGCATGTGACTGAGTCTCTCTGAGCCTGAGCTGCCGCAGCCAAACATGGGGGCTGAGAGCCCACTCCCCAAGGCTGTGCATAAAGCAGAGCAGAGCCTGGCACACGGTCAGCCCTGGATCAAGGTCAGCCGCAGTGACCTTCAGCTCCTGGAAGCCACCCAGAGGGCCCCAAACTAAGGTGCTCACTGTGGGTCAGCTAGAGGGGTCTGGGGTTAAGAGGCTCCAGAGGAAACAGCTGATGGCACGCACGGCCATCCAGGTGCAGAAGGGGCGGAAGCAGGGCTATCAGCGTGGCTGTGCGGCAGGTGCTCCTGTTAGCCCAGGGGGCAGAGGCCCCACGGGGGCCCCAGATGATGCCTTCGAACTACGGTGCTGGAGAAGACTCTAGAGAGTTCCTGGAGACCAAGGACATCAAACCAGTGAATCATAAAGGATATCAATCCTGAATATTCATTTGAGGGACTGACGATGAAGCTCCAATACTTTGGTCACCTGATGCAAAGAGCTGACTCACTGGAAAAGACCTTGATGCTCGGAAAGATTGAGGCAGGAGGAGAAGGGGACGACAGAGGATGAGATGGTTGGATGGCATCACTGACTTGACATGAGTTTGAGCAAACTCCTGGAGATAGTGAAGGACAAGGAAGCCTAGCGTGCTGCAGTCCACAGGGTCACAAAGGGTCAGACACCACTGAGGGAGGGAACAAACACACACCTCCCCCAAGTTAGGAAGGGCAGGTTCAAACAGTAGCTGACAAAGAAGCGAGGGGCCGTCAAGAAACAATGGTACAGCCCCGGGGCAGGGTCCTCAACGTTGTTCCCTCGTCCAGTCGCGTCCTCTTCCTCGCAACCCCAAGGCCTGCAGCACGCCACGCTTCCCTGTCCTTCATCACCTTCCAGAGCTTGCTCAAACGCACGTCCGTGGAGTCGGTGATGCCATCCAGCCATCTCATGCTCGGTCTCCCCTTCTCCTCCTGCCTTCAATCTTCCCCAGCATCAGGGCCTTTTCCAGTGAGTTGGCTCTTCCCATCAGGTGGCCAAAGTACTGGAGCTTCGGCTTCAGCGCCAGTCCTTCCAGTGAGCATCCAGTCTTCATATCCTCCAGGACTGACTGGCTGATCTCCCTGCTGTCCAAGGGGCTCTCAAGAGTCTTCTCCAACACCATAGTTCAAAGACATCAATTCTGCAGCGCTCAGACACAACTGAGCAACTTCACTCTCACTTTCCACTTTCAAGCACTGGAGAAGAAAAACGGCAACCCACTCCAGTGTTCTTGCCTGGAGAATCCCAGGGACAGCGGAGCCTGCTGGGCTGCCGTCTATGGGGTCGCACAGAGTTGGACACGACTGAAATGACTTAGCAGCAGCAGCCTTTTTATTGTCCAGCTCACACAACTTACACATGACTACCGGGAAAACCATAGCTTTGACTAGACGGACCTTTACAGGCAAAGTAATGTCTCTGCTTTTTAATATGCTTTGCAGGTTGGTCACTGCTTTTCTTCCAAGGAGCAAGCATCTTCTGCTAAAGGGATACACACAACAGTACCTTTGAGTTCTTCAGCAGAACTAAGCTCCCCCCACCCACCCCCAGACGGATGACAGCAACTTCAGCCTGAGCCCAAGATTCCTGGAGCTGTGCCCTGTTACCTCGCCACCAACCAAAGAGAAGAAAGCACCACATCCTGCAGCCCTCATCTCAAATTTGCCTATAAGCTTCTCCCCTAAAACTACTGGGGAGTTTGGGGTTTTGGGGCACTGATGCCAAGCAGGGCCCTCTACGTCTCCCAGGCAAGGAGGCCTTTTTGTCCCCCATTTCCTTCACTTATTTTTTTTCCCCATTTCCTTTAGACAAAGCATCAATTCTTGGCTCAGTAGTAAAGAATCTGCCTGCTGACACAAAAGATGCAGGTTCAATTCCTAGGTTGGAAAGATCCTCTGGAGAAAGAAACGGCAACCCACTCCAGTCTTCTTGCATGGAAAGTTCCATGGACAGAGGAGCCTGGTGGGCTTTAGTCCATGGGGTCCCAAAGAGTCAGACACGACTCAGTGTGCGCACACAGCCTTCTTATAGACAAGACTGCAGCTCCCATGCCCTTCTTTGAGTTCCAAAAGGCAGAACAGTTACTAATCAGAGGAGCAGCAGCCAGGAAACCACGTGAAGCAAGACTAAAGGGCCCAGAGAGGCCCATGAAAGATTAGGAGACGACCACCCGAGGCTCTGCACACAGACTCTGACCCTGTCAGCAACCCCACTCCTTAGAAACTGCGGAATAAAGAATGCAAGACTGTTGCGGCTCTGGTCCTTATTATAGACCCCTGCCTGACTACATCATCTCTCCCAACTCACCAGGAAGTGGGGGCACAGTCCCTGAGGCATTAGCCTACTTAGTGTTCCCCTTTTGCCTGGCAAAGTAATAAAGCCATTTCCCTGGTGGCTCAGACGGTAAAGAATCTGCTATAATGCAGGAGACCAGGTTTGATCCCTGGGTTGGGCAGATCCCCTGGAGAAGGGAATGGCTACCCGCTGCAGTATTCTTGCCTGGAGAATCCCATGGACAGAGGAGCCTGGTGGGCTATAGTGCATGGGTTCGCAAAGAGTCGGACACAACTGAGCGAGTAACACTTTCACTTTCTTTTCCTTCTCCTCCACAACTGTGTCTTCATATTTCTGTTTGGCAATGGGGCACAGAGAGCCAACATTCTGGCAACAGCACAAACCACCATTCTTGCTTAGCCCCACAGTGAAACACGTTCCTCTGCTCCAGCCTCTGGCGTTCCAGTTTGGCCTCACAGCGCTTCAAGCATAGGAGCCTGTGTTCTCTAACGCTCAGAGAGGCCTGGATGCAAACAGTGGTCCCCAGGCAGGTCCCCATTGCAGCTTGCTGCAATGAAACTCCCTGGTTTTGTTCACTTTGTTTTGTATTTATTTATTACTAATTTTCCCCAAACACTTTGACTATAAAGTTCTCCTGGATTATTGGCGCCACTTCTGAGATCCCCGTCCTGACCCAGGGGATAAAGTCCTGGGAAACTGCAGAGCAACAGAGTTAGAAAAGGCCCTAGGATGCCTCTGAGGAAAACTGGGGGCCTGTGGCTTCAGATCTCTCAGCAGCAGGGCTGGAGTCAGGAAGAGAAGCTGTGAGTGAGCCATGTGGACGTCTCCGTGAACACAGTCCGCCCCGGGCCTGGAAGCCCCGCGGGGCTCCTCCCTCCGTCAGAGCCGCCACCCTCAACGGCGAGCCACGAGGGGACTCAGGACGGGAGTGCACAGGACGCTGCCAAGACAGCTGCAGGGCAGGGCAGAAGAGCAAGCGGTGAGCCCAGACCCCGCACCTTCCCAGGCACAGAGAGGCGCTCAATCCGCAGCGTGAGTCGTCTGGTCTTCTTTAATGAACAGCAATCTTCTGAAGTTCTGACTACCTGATCTTTGTTGGAAAAACTACACATTTTGGCTCCTCACTTGCCTCTTCAGAGGCGTCCCTGAGTGATCTGGGAGTCCTCTCCCCAGGGTTTAAAGTCTTCAGAGAGTCCGCCAAGTAAAACGTAATTCTCAGCTTTTAAGTTGTGCCCTTTTTTTCAGTTGGCAAAGACAACCCTGGAGTCTTCAAAACGACAGGAGAACCATGTCCAGCCTGGATGTGACCCGGCAGAGCCAGCCCGGGAGAAAAGGGTGCACTCAGGAGGCTGTCAGAGAACAGAATTAGCCAGGGGCAGCAAGCGAAAGAGAGAAAAGCGAACCCCAGAAACACAGGAGGGGCCGCAGCAAGAAAAGCGAACCTCAGGAACACAGCAGGGGCCGCAGCAAGAAAAGCGAACCTCAGGAACACAGCAGGGGCCGCAGCAATCTCCGGGTGAGCAAGCAGAGTCCGGGGCCATCACGGCAGAGGCTCCTGGGCCCTCTGCACGCCTCTCTGTGGCTGCCCGGCTGCTCCCCAGGCACTCCCCAGGGCTCGGCGTCCTCCTCTGCGCTGCCCTGCAGGACGGGGTGGGGGTGCGGGGAGCCCTTCCTGGGCTGCGGGGCCCAGCCCTGCTCCCCACGGGCATGCAGGTCTGTGACTCGAGAAGAGGAAGCCCTCCTCCACCCATCGCCACACCACCGCGCCAGAAACAACAGTGTGAGCTTGGCATCCACCTGCGGACTCTTTATCATCTCATTTCTCAAATGGTCCAAAGCTCGGCAGGCAAACTGCGCGGGAACCTTAAGAAAGAGCCAGAAGCATCCTCAGGAATCTCGGGCCAGCTCCCAGCCCCGGGCTGCTGCACAGGGCCTCACCTGCACGGAGCTCCTCTGGCATTAGCAGAGCAGCCGACCACTCAGGGTGGCCCCCTGGGCCCCGCGGCTCAGAGGCACCCCTACATCCCGGACAGGTCTCTGCATAATCCAGCCTGCAGCCAGCAGGCTGACGCGGCCGTCAGGACAGCCACGGGAGCAACCGTCCGGAGGCTGGGACAAGGGCGCGCCTGCCCGCCGCACTCATGGGGCGCTGCTGCACGCCCCAAGGGCCCCATGGAGTGGTTCAGAGCCTGAAACAGGTCCAACCTGTACCCTCGGCACCTCTGAAAACTAATCCTGACCCCACACCCTCCTCCAGCTACTACCTCATCCATCTACCCAGCCTATTTCTCTTTTCAAAAAGGACATTTAATTTTAACTAAAAGCAAACTAATCTTTACTAAGCAAGTCAATTTTAAAACTAACTTTTAACTTAAAAAGGCCCTACTTTTCTAACAGGTGCCATGCACCCACGCTACAGCTACTCAGCATGACCAGGCTCCTGGGGGAGAGCCCCATCCCCGCTCGCAGGCCACACTGCTGAGGCGGCCACCACAGCCTCCTGGCACCTTCTCCACTATTCACCTCCATGCTTCCAAATAAAGCACAAACAGACATCTTCAGCAATTGCAGACATCACGGACCGACCTCCTGTGTGACGCTGGAGCTCTCACATCATCCGGCCCGTCCGCCCCACTGCCCTCTCCCCGCCTCTATAAAATTATACCACAATTCTTCGTTAAATCCCTATCTGGGGGCTGCCCTTTTTGTATACACGTGCAAACACTGTCCCACCTGCTTACTTGTGCGTGTCCCTGCCCAGAGCGGCAGGTTTCCTTGTTGCCTTGTTTGTGCTTGCCAACTGCCAATCTCCTCCGACTCTGACTGTAAAGCTCTTCCGGTCTCTACTGCTGTGCTGCGACCCTCCACCCAGAAGCACAACCAGCCAGCCAGTCCTCCTGCCCTCCCACTGCTGCCAGTGCCTCAGACCGGAGAGCCTCGCTCGGGCAGCATCAGGACCCACTCGAGAGCAAACGAATCAGAGGAATGGGGTCGCTCACGGCGACGCGGAGATAAGACCAGGCACATCTCAGGAGATGGTCTGACGGGCTCTGGCGCGCCACAGTGGCGGCGCCGTGCCCCGGCTCCTCCACGAGCAAGCCCCCGCCTCTCTCTGAAGCACTCCAGTCAGACAGGAGTGCAGACCACAGTCCTGACGCCCCCGCCCTCGTCGGTTCATCTTGCTTTATTTGCCTCCTGAGTCAGCAAAAACATTCTACAGAGGGTCAGAGAGTAACTATTTTAGAAGGCCTATGTTGTCACAGCCAACAGGTCATGGGTGTATCCAACAAGACTTTACTGATGGACAATGAAATGTGAATTTTGCCATTTTCAGGTAAATAAATACAATTTTTTCACTTTTTTCCCAACCATTTTAAAATGTAAAACCATCCTCAGCTGACAGGTCCTACAAAAACAGGATCTGACCTCAGGCCGTAACTCCCTAGTCCGTTCTAAGACATGACCACACACGCCGACCCCAGTGGGACACGTGAGAAGCTGCGGGCACCCTGTCTGCCCTGACTCCCTGTGCCACCAACCCCTGCTCCCGCACGTCCCCGAGTGTGAGTGGGACCCGAGCTGCACCCTCAAGAGTCAGAGGCCAGTGCTGGGTCCTTCCCGCCCCCCAAGGCCCCGCAGTTCACACTCCTCTGTCCGCACCTGCACCCAGCCCCAGTCCCAAGTCCTCACTCGGCCCCCTCTGTCATCTCCTAACGTCACGGCTCTGAGACCAGTTGGGACAACGAGGGGCACAGCGTGTTTCCTCCAGGCAGAAGGCCCCATGGTCCAGCGGCCATGCACCACCCATCACTGGGGACTGCCCGCCTCACCAGGCCGAGTGCACGCATCGGCCTCTGTCAGGGCTCAGCTGTTTTCCAGCACTTCCCCAAAACGCTGCCACGTGTTGCACTGCTGCTCGCTACATCCCAGGGTGAGGAATCACACGCGGGGATCCCAGACCTTAAACATCACAGACACAACGCCCACTGGCGGCCCTTCTCACACGTCGGGTGGGGTCAACGTTGAGGGTCAGCCGCTCCCTTCGACAGCTCAGGCCCGGCTGTCCGCAAGCCCCATCCGCTAACCCCTGAGCGCGGCCGGCCCGGTACGCACTTGAAGCGGGCCCTCTCCTCCAGGTCCAGGGCTGGGTCCTGAGTCACGAGGCCCACCAGCTCCTCCATGCTCTGCCGCCGGCACAGGAAGTCCAGCAGCTTCCGGTTCTGGGCCTTGCACTCCTGCAGGATGTCTTCTCCATCCATCAGCTCCCGCAGCGTCACGCCCTCCTTATCCAGCAGCTTGTCAACGTGCGACGTGGCGCTCAGGTCAAACTTCCAGAACATGGTGCTGGCCACAGAGCTGCAAGCAGAGAAGAAGGTCATGTCCCCCAGCCTGCATACACCGGCCTCAGCCACCCTGCAGCGAGTCCCAGGCCCACACTGGCCTCAGCCACCCTGAGGCAAATCCCAAGCCCACGCTGGCCCGCCCGGGCAGCAGGGAGTGCCCCCAGGGGCCACCCCCGCCGCCTCCCCTCACCGGAGCTCCTGCTCACAGCCCCGGGCCCGAGGCCACAGAGGCCTGTCCCCGTGTCAGACAGCGAATACCCCTCCACCCAGAGAGCTCACGACTCACAAACCTCCTCCCAGTGTCCCCCTCCCTCCTTAATCAACACTGCCCACCTCTCCCCGGATGTCTCCGAATCATGTACATTTTTAATTTTCTGTACACTATCTTTGAAAAAGCTTTCTGGTTGAGGAGAGACGGCCCCTCCTGTGCAGCCAGCTCTTAGAGCAGCAGAGCATTTCCGGGAGCGCATCTCCAGCCTGCAGGCTGACCCCCCAGGGCTCCCCGCTGCTGCGGGCCCATAGGCCAAGAGACCCCTTCCTCTGCTTTCATCATCCCAGCGCCAGGGACCAGGGGTCAAGCAAGCAGAAGCCGCCCACATAGCTTAAAGCCCGCCAAAATTATCCAAGCAAGCTGGCCCTAAGCTGCTCCCCCTGCCCAGCCTCGCCTTTCACGCGGAAACCCCACAAGGGCCACAGCCTCAGCCCCCCACTCCTGCCTCTTCTGCCTCCTGACCCCGGGCTTCCCTACTCGGCCCCGCTGAGGTCGGGGCCGCCCGTCTCCAGGACCCAGGAGGGCAACAAGCTTTGCTCTCCTGTCTCTCCGCCGCCGCCCCCACCTCCCTGCCCCCAGCCCGTCCCTTGCTGGGTGGCCAGGGCTGCCCGACGCCCCGCCTCCGCCTGCACACCGAGGCTCTACACTCCCCACCTCGGGCCCCTCACCCAGCAGCCCTCAGGCCGCAGCCCCACCCTGTCTCCAGGCCTGGCTCTCTGTGCCTGGACTATACAAGGTCTGGCCACTCACCAAGTCCCTGTGGCAGTCTGTGAGCCTAGGCTGGTTTGCAGCAAAGTTTTCTGTGTTAGATACAAAATGGAAAACCTAAGCCTGTACTTTTTAAAAATTCAACATTTAGCTTTGCGTTGTTGCACTGGGTCTCGGCTGCCTTTCTCTAGTTGCCGGGAGCAGCACTACGCTCTACGCTCTACGCTCCGGCCTCCTGCCTCTTCCCTCTGCGGTGTGCCAGCCGCCGCGCGCCGTCGAGAGAGCAGGCTCAGCGGCTGTGTTAGGCTCAGCTGCTCTTCCACAGGTGGGACATTCCCGGACTAGGGATCAACCCTGCGGACCCCGCACTGGCAGGCAGACTCTCATCCACTGTACCACTGGGCAAGTCCTCAAAGTCTGTATCTTTAACCAAGTTAAACCTCTATTTGAGATTACGAATCTTTTCAGTGTTAAATCACTATCCACAAAATCATGATGATAACAGACGGGGGATTTATCTGATCTAATATTTTTATTTGGAAGAGTAAAGGACTCCCCACACGACAGGAAGCCCTAGTTTGTGTGTGTGAAGCCCACCTCTCAGAACCCCATGACACCGGTCCCTCAGCTGTCCAGCCATGCCCTCCACAGCCTCTTGTCTTTGCTGCATTAAACTCCCTTTCCCGAAACACAGACATCTTCATGGTCCTCTCACGTCGGCGTTAAAGCCTGTCTGGCCCCAAATGCCCACCACTCACCAGGGCACTGTCCCCAGTGTGCCTCCACGTCCTCTGGGGACTCCCTGTACCCCCCAACTCCACCCTTGCCACAAGTATGCCATCTCTCTGCCAACACAAAGCGCGCTCTGCCTTCACCCTCTGCACACGCTCCTGTGCTCAGGCCCCTCACTGACGAAGATCCCAGGTGCCCGCCAGACTCAGGCGCAGGCCACTGGGACATTCAGTGCAAGGACTCCACGAGCTGAGTGAGTGAGTGACGTCGCCCAGTCGTGTCCGACTCTCTGCAACCCCATGGACTGCAGCCTACCAGGCTCCTCTGTCCACGGGATTTTCCAGGCAATAGTACTGGAGTGGATTGCCATTTCCTTCTCCAGGGGATCTTCCCAACCCAGGGATCGAACCCGGGTCTCCTGCATTGTAGACAGACGCTTTACCGTCTGAGTCACTAGGGAAATCTCTGTACTCAACTTCCATCTAGGTCCTAACATCTCCCTTATTTCTCTTGTGAGGAGTGCAGATGGGTATCTGCGGTGTTAGTGACAGATTCTAGGGGACGAGAAAAAACGGTTACTAGACGGGCCTTCAGGACAAGATTGCTGCCCCCCACACAGCAGGTGCCCTCTCTTCTGAAGCCCTACAGAATGACCTGTGCACCTGGATAACACACAATCCAGGGAAGGAGACCCCCACCTAACCAGGGCTTTTTTTCCAAACAAGAACTTGCCAAGCAGGGCAGCTAGAGGTGGTCTCTCTGTGTCCTGTGTCCTGAAGTCAGCCTGTCCCACATGAACACAGCACACCATTCTCCTAGTTCATACTGGCTACACCCTGCAACTTCCTTTTACATATCTGTAAAACATACCTGTATCTTCATATTTAAAGTGTTTCTTTTCTAAACAGCACATAGTTGATATGGTCTTGCTTTGTTATTCTGTTATTCTTTGCCTTTTAATTAAAGTACTTAGATTATTTAAAGTAACATGGTTGGGTTTAAGTAATTTGAAAAAAAAAATAACACACTTCTATGACCAAAAAAAGACTCTCAATAAATTAGGAATAGAAGGGAGCTTCCTGAACCTGATAAAGGGCATCTACTAAAACCCTACAGCTAAAAAAAATAAATAAATAAAAAATAAAACCCTACAGCTATCAGCACATTTAATGCGCTGAAGAGACTGAATGTTTTCCTCCTGAGACTGGAGTAAGAAACTAAGCTCTTCTATTCGAGATTCTAGTGAAGACCTGCTTCATCCACGGCAGTGCCAGACGACAGGGGAAACACATGCAGGTCAAAAAAGAGTAAGCAAGACTGCCCGCACTCACAGATGACACGACTGTGTAAGCAGAGACGCCTAGAAATCTGTATGGAAAAGAGCCACGAGAATTAATATGAGTGAGCCTCGCTAGCTTACCAGTTACAAGGTCAATATCCAAAAAGGAACCGTGTCTCAGCATACAAGCAATACACAACTGTCAGCGTCTGCTGTGCCGTGCTTAGTCGCTCAGCCGTGTCCGTCTCTTGGCAGCCCCGTGGACTGCGCCCCGCCAGGCTCCTCTGTCCATGGGTTCTCCAGGCAAGAATACTGGAGTGGGCTGCCAGGCCCTCCTCCAGGGGATCTTCCCAACCCAGGGATGGAACCCAGGTCTCCTGCACTGCACACAGATTCTTCACCAGCTGAGCCACCAGGGAAGACCCTGTTAAGACACGGGTCTTTTTTCTTAAACTGGTTTACTGATTCAATGCAATCCCAAATAAATTCTAGCAGATTTTTAAAAATAGAAATGGACAAGTTGCTACTAAAATGTATATGGGAAAAAACCCAGGAGAACCAAAGCAATTTTGAAAGGAGAGAACAAAGTTGGAGTGCTAACACCACCTGATTTTAAGGCTTCCTATAAAGTGAGGTTACTCAGGAGAGTGTGGGTCTAGTGGTTCAGCAGAACAAAACAGAGAGACCATATGAAGACCAACACACACACAACCAACTGACTTCAACTAAGTGTACCACAGCAATTTAATGGGGAAAGGATAATCCTTTTTAACAAACAGCTCTGGAAAGTTGAGTATCTATATATAAATCAGAACTCAACCCTTACCTCACATCATCCACGGATCACAGACTTAACCATAAACACCAACACTAAAATCTTTAGAAGAAAATTTAAGGAAAAAATATTTGTAAACTTGCGATTGATAAGACACAAGGAAAAGCAAACTGTTATTATTATTATTTATTTATTTATTTTTGCTCAAAAAACAGGAGAAGACACGCTTACAGAAGGAAACGAAATGGTTGGCTACAACTGCCCTGGCATCTTCGGAAAACAGCAGCAGTACTCCAGAGCAGCGTGAGCAGACAAGCGAGAGGCCTGAGAAGAAGCAAAAGCCCCAGGAGGCTCCTCAGGCGCACGGGATGGAAGACCCAGACGTCTCCTCTCCAAACCCAAGAAAAAGAAATCTTTTTCCAAGAAGGAGCTGGTTGGTAGTGATCTTGAAGAGACAGCTAGCAGTGTAAGTCTTCCCAAAAGGAAGAACTCTTTCCCCAAAGGGGAACCAGACAGTGACCCTGAAGAGTCAGGAAACAAGAGTGATCCCAAGAAAAAGAGGACATTCTCTCCCAAAGAGAAGCCACTCAACAGTGGGCCTGAAGAGGCTGCTACAGCGAGAGCTGTGGCTGCAAGAAAAAGAAACAGCTCTGAGAGCCATCCCAGGAGAATCAGAGCAGACGTTTCCCTAGCGGCCATAAGGCAGAGATGGTTTCCAACCCACCCCCACAGCCCAATAAAAAGAAAACACCCGATAAACAGGACTTTATCACAACTGGAAACTTCTGCTCTTCAAATGATACCATCAAGAAAATACGCAGGGACCACAGGAAGGGGGAGAGCGTTCGCTCTCTATGTCTGATAAAGCACTCTTTTCTAAAGGTAATTTTATTGCTTTTCATTTTTGGCCATGCTGGGTCTTCACTGCTGTGCGGCGTTTCTCTACTTGTGGAAAGCAGAGGTGTGCAGGCTTCCCACCGTGGGGGCCCCGCTCGCTGCAGAGCAGGGGCTCTGGGGCGCTGGGCTCAGCGCTGCAGCTCCAGAGCTCTGCAGTCTGGCGCAACAGCTGCGGTGCACGGGCTGAGTTACTCCGCAGCAGAGGGCTCTGCCGGGAACAGGGATAGAACCCATGTCTCCTGCAGTAGCAAACAAATTCTTTATCACCGAGCCACAAGTCTCTGACAAAGCCTTCTTAACGAGATAACGTGAAGAACTTTTAGAAAGCAGTAATATGAAAAATACTCAGCTAAAAACCGGACAGGGCCTTCCCTGGTGGTCCAGTGGGTAAGACTCTGTGCTCACAGCGCAGGGGCCTGGGTCTGGTCCCTGAACAGGGAGCTAGATCCCACACACTGCAACTAAGGGTTCACCCGCTGCAACGAAGACTAGTAAAAATGTGTTTTTTTAAATGGACAGAAGATCTGGACACTTTGCAAAAAAAGATTTTAAAATAGCCAATAAGCACATGGAAAACTATCACCACTGTTGTCAGGAAACGTACGCTAAGGGGCGCCACTCGAACAGCTGAGATTAAAATGCTAACACCACGTGTGCACGGATGCAGGGCAGGAACCCCCACACTGTGAGCGGGACTGTAAAATGGCACGACCGCCCTGGAGAATTCTTTGCCAGTTTCTTATAAAGTTAAGCATCCACTTACCATGTGACCCAGCAATTCCAATCCCAGGTATTAACTTTAGAGAAATGCAACCATAAATCCAAACAAAGACTCCTTGTAAACAAGGTTCCCAAATGCCTCATTCACAGTAGCCAAACACGGGACGCAGCCCAAATACCGCCGACAGGTGAGAGGCAAACGATGCTGCTCCCGCAACGGAAGACCGCTCAGCGAGAGGGGCAAGCACCTCTGTGAGGACAGATGGAGCGAAGCGCCCTGGGAGGGAAGGAGCCGGACACGAAAAAGCAAAGCTGAATGATTCCATTCATATGCGACCTTAAGCACAGCAACCGAGCCCACGGTGCCCAGCAGACAAGCGGCTGCTCAGGGTCACAGGCTACAGGCGACAGCGACAAGACGGAGCTGTGGGGGCGATGTCAAGATACTCTGCTTCTTGACCGTGGCGGCATACTTATTAAAACCCACAGAACTACAAACATAACATGGGTCCATTTACTGTACGTAAATTATACCTCATATAATATTACTATCATTCTTTTTTTTTTTTTTTGGCTGCACAGCACAGCACGCAGAATCTTAAGTTTCCTGACCGAGGATCGAACCAGCGTCCCCTACAGCAGAAGCACAGAGTCCCAAGCAACGGAGCACCAAGCACACCATGAGCACCCTCAGTGTCATGGCTTGTGATATTATTACATAGTGCTTCTGTGATATTGTTATATAATGTTTCTGTGATATTGTTACATAATGTTTCTGTGATATTGTTACATTTCTGTGATATTGTTACATAATGTTTCTGTGATACTGTGTTTTTTTTTTTGTAGTATTCTTAACAGTGGTTAAGAACCTCTTACACTGTTGGTGGGAATGCAAACCAGTACAGCCACTATGGAGAACAGTGTGGAGATTCCTTAAAAAACTGGAAATAGAACTGCCTTATGACCCAGCAATCCCACTGCTGGGCATACACACCGAGGAAACCAGAATTGAAAGAGACACGGGGGCCCCAATGTTCATCGCAGCATTGTTTATAATAGCCAGGACATGGAAACAACCTATATGTCCATCAGCAGATGAATGGATAAGAAAGCTGTGGTACATATACACAATGGAGTATTCCTCAGCCATTAAAAGGAATACATCTGAATCAGTTCTAATGAGGTGGATGAAACTCGAGCTGATTATACAGAGTGAAGTAAGCCAGAAAGAAAAACACCAATACAGTATTCTAACACATATACATGGAAGTTAGAAAGATGGTAACGATAACCCTGTATGCGAGACAGCAAAAGAGACACAGATGTATACAACAGTTTTTTGGACTCTGGGAGCGGGCAAGGGTGGGATGATTTTGGAGAATGGCATTGAAACATGTATGTTATCATATGTGAAACGAATCACCAGTCCAGGTTCCATGCATGAGACAGGGTGCTCGGGCTGGTGCACTGGGACGACCCAGAGGGCTGGGATGGGGAGGGAGGTGGGAGGGGGGTTCAGAATGGGGAACACGTGTACACCCGTGGTGGATTCATGTCAGTGTATGGCAAAACCAATATAATGTTGTAAAGTAATGAGCCTCCAATTAAAATTAATACATTTATATTACCAAAAAAAGGTGGGGGGAGAAAGGACAAAAAAAAAAAAGAACCTGCCTGACAATACAGAAGATACAGGTTCAATCCCTGATCCGGGAAGACCCCACGTGCTGCGGGGCACAGCTACTGAGCCCATGTGCTGCCGTGAACAAAGCCCTGCACCCAGAGCCCAGGCACGCAGCGCGAGGAGCCGCCGTGAGCCGAGGAGCCGCCGTGAGCTGCCGAGCACGCAGAGCGCTGCCCCGCCGGCGCTGCCGCGAGGCGAGAAAGGCCAGGCGCAGCCATGCGCAGCCAGCACTGCGCGCAACAGCAGAGAGGCCCAGAAACCGTTAAAACGAAGACTGAAGGCAAACAGCCACTGACGAAACAGCCATAAAGCTGAGCGCAAGATTTAGAAAGGATTCATAAATTGGAGAGGCTTACTATGAAATAATCTGCAATTTACAAAAACATCTACAGGATTTCAGTAACAACAACAAAGCAGAAGACAGTCTCCCCCAGGGCCCCTTCCGCCTCTCCGCCTACAGCCTGACCTCAGCCTCAGGCGTATCCCACCGGTCTTCTTCATGGAGGCAGAAACCACCTACCACTCCCACCCAGAATCACTACAAAACTGCTACTAAAACAAGCTTTGCATTATCCAGTAACATGATAAGGAACCCTAACATATCCTTTTTCCAAAACACTGTGTATTCACTTTGGGCTGTGCTGGGTCTCGCCTGCTGCACAGGCCCCTCTCTACGTGCAGTGAGCAGGGGCTGCTCCTCAGCGCGGCGTGCGGGCTCCTCACTGTGGTGGCCTCTCTCCTGCGGTGCACAGGCTCCTGGGCACGAGGGCTTCACAGGCGCAGCTCCCGCTCTGACCAGAGGCCCAGGGGAGCGGCACACAATCTTAGCTGTTCCAAGGCACGTGGGATCTTCCCAGATCAGGGATCAAAACTGTGTCTCCTGCATTGGCAGGCAGACTCTTTACCACTGAGTCACCAGGGAAGCCCAAGAATCCTAACATATCCTTCAATCACTACTCACATTTTTAAATAAAATACAGCAGAGGTCAGAATTTTGGGGCATGTCAATCAGGAGAGGAGCGTGTTAGGACAGTCGTCTTACTGAAGGAAAGCAAAGATCCTGTGACGCTTGAAAAGTCAAACACCCATGGCAAAAGGTCTTAAGTTCAAGAAGGCCTCACACACACACAAAATAGAAGTGTGACTTTTAATCAGGAGTGAAACAAAAATGACCTATCCGACGGAAAATAGAAAAGGAGATATAGAAACAGGGAGGTACCAGTAAAGGGGAATGTGAAACAAAATGGTAGAAAGTAACACTTGACAGGCAGCACTGTGAACCAGCTGTGCGCCAATAAAATGAATTTTAAAAAAGAAATTAGTGCTAATAAATTTAATAGTAGTGTAGTATATGGACTAATCAATGCAAAAGGATTTTCTCAGATTTAATCTTTAGAAACAACCTCCAACAACAGACACACTTCAGGGGCCTTCCCTGCTGGTCCAGTGGTCACAAGACCTGCCTGCAAACAGGCGACACAGGCTCGATCCCTGGTCCAAGACCCCACAGGCCGCAAGGCAGCTAAGCCTGCGCACCAGAACCTCGGAGCCTGTGCTCCACAATGAGAAGAGCCGCTGCGATGAGAAGACTGCCCACCCCGACTGGAGAGGAGTCCCTCCTAGTCACAAACAGAGAAAGCCCATGGGCGGCAACGAAGACCCAGTGCAGCCAAAAATGAATAAATCTAAAAACCGATTTTTAAAAGAAAAGCTCACCTTTGCTCATCTCACCTGTGACATATAAACCAGCACTGTGACTAGAAATGAAACTGAATTACTCTCTAAGTCACTCACTTAGACTGACCATCACCTCACTGGCCCACATCGGGACAGTTCTAGGTCATTCAACCAAAAATCTCTGTATAATAACATTCCTGAGCTTTGGTGGCTAGCCAAGTACTTTAAGAAACGGGTCATCTCATCAGCAGCATCCGTGAAGAGTTCACAGTGACAGCACCAGTTTAGGTGACCTCATCTCACCGCCCAAGGAACTGGTATAAACTGGTTCCAGAACTGTCACTCAGGTAACAGCTGCACACTTCTTATCCACACACTTCTTGTATCCCGACAACTCTGTGCTACCCTCCAAAGAGATGCTGGCATCCTCTTACTGGGCCCTTGCCTACCAGAAGGCTAACTTTCCTTCCCAAGATGACCCAGAGGCTCGCCACTGACAGCTCATCCTTAGAACAAGGCACTGGCTCATGATTGCGGCTCAGATCATGAGCTCCTTATGGCAAAATTCAGACTTAAAACTGAAGAAAGTAGAGAAAACCACTAGGCCATTCAGCTATGAACTAAATCAAATTCCTTAGGATTATACAGTGGAAGTAGCAAATGGATTCAAGGGATGAGATCTGATCGACAGAGTGCCTGAAGAACTATGGACGGAGGTTCGTAACATGGTACAGGAGGTGGTGACCAAAACCATCCCCAAGAAAAAGAAATGCAACAAGGCAACATGGCTGTCTGAGGAGGCCTTACCAACAGCTGAGGAAAGAAGAGAAGCGAAAGGCAAGGGAGAAAAAGAAAGATATACCCATCTGAACCCAGAGTTCCAACAGCAAAGAGAGAGAAGAAAGCCTTCTCTTCCCTGATGGCTCGAACAGTAAAATATCTGCCTGCAATGCAGGAAACCTGGGTTTGATCCCTGGGTCAAGAAGATCCCCTGGAGAAGGTGGCTACCCACTCCAGGGGAGAATCCCATGGACAGAGGAACCTAGCGGGCTACAGTTCACGGGGTCGCAAAGAGCCGGACACGACTGAGAGACTAACACTTTCACTTTTACTTTCAGTGAACAGTGCAAAGAGACAGAGAAAAACAACAGGATGCGAAAGACTAGAGAGCTTTTCAAGGGAATCAGAGAGACCATGGGAACATTCCAGGCAAAAATGGGCACAATAAAGGACAGAAACGCTATGGATCTAACAGAAGCAGAAGATACTAAGCAGAGGTAGGAAGAACACACAAAAGAACTCTATGCGAAAGATCTTAACGACCTGGACAACCAGGATGGTGTGGTCACTCACCTAGAGCCAGACACCCTCGAGTGTGAAGTCAAGCGGGCCTTAGCAAGCACTACTACCAACCAGACTAGCAGAGGTGACAAGATCCCAGCTGAGCTCTTTCAGACCCTAAAAGATGATGCTGTGAAAGTGCTGCACTCAATATGCCAGCAAGTTTGGGAAAGTCTGTAGTGGCCACAGGACTGGAAAAGGTCAGCTTTCATTCCAATCCCAAAGAAGGGCAATGCCAAAGAATGCTCCAACTACCACACAACTGCGTTCATTTCACATGCTAGCAAACTAATGCCCAATATCCTTCAAGCGAGCCTTCAACAGTACACGAACTGAGAACTTTCAGAAGTACAAGCTGAATTCAGAAAAGGCAAGAGGAACCAGAGATCAAACTGACAACATCTGCTGGATCACAGAAAAAGCGAAAGAATTCCAGAAAAACATCTACTTCTGCTTCACTGACTATACTAGAGCCTTTGACTATGTTGGTCACCACCAACTATGGAAAATTCCTAAAAGGATGGGAATACCAGACCACCTTACCTGCCTCCTGAGAAACCCACAGAAGCAAAGAAACCAAGAAGCAAAACTTAGAACCGGACATGAAACATTGGACTGGTTCAAAATTTGAAAGGAGTAAAGGCTGTATACTGTCACCCTGCTTATTTAATTTATATGCAGAATACATCATGCAAAATGCCCGGCTGGATGAAGCACAAGCTGGAATCAAGACTGCCAGGAGAAATATCAATAACCTCAGGTATGCAGATGACAACACCCTTATGGCAGAAAGTGAAGAGGAACTGAAGAGCCTCTTGATGAAAGTGAAAGAGGAGAGTGAAAAAGCTGGCTTAAAACTCAACATTCAAAAAACTAAGATCATGACATCCAGTCCCATCACCTCATGGCAAATAGATGGGGAAAAAAATGGAAACAGTGACAGACTTTGTTTTCTTGAGCTCCAAAATCACTGCAGATGGTGACTGCAGCCATGTAATTAAAAGCTATGCTTGCACCTGGAAGAAAAGCTATGCCAAACCTAGACAGCGTATTAAAAAGCAGAAACATCACTTTGCCAACAAAGGTCTGTATAGTCAAAGCTATGGTTTTTCTAGTAGCCATGTATGGATGTGAGAGCTGGACTATAAAGAAAGTGGGGCACCAAAGAATTGATGCTTTCGAACTGGTGCTGGAGAAGATTCCAGACAGACCCTTGGACAGCAAGATCAAACCAGTCAATCCTAAAGGAAATCAACCCTGAATATTAATTGGAAGGACTAACACTGAAGCTCCAATACTTTGGCCACCTGATGGAAAGAGCTGACTCACTGGAAAAAACTCTGATGCTGGGAAAGATTGAGGACAGGAGAATAAAGGGATGGCAGCGGATGAGATGGTTGGATGGCATCACCAACTCGATGGACACGAGTTTGAGCAAACTGGGAGATAGTGAAGGACAAGGAAGCCTGGCGTGTTGCCGTTCACGGAGTCACAAGGAGTCAGACATGACTGAGCGACTGAACAACACCTGGCTCGTGACCTGGAGGTGGTGACTCGAGGTATCTCTGGTTATACCTGCGCTCCAATACTCTACAAGCATTCTTGTCACATCCTGACAATGCCCTCCAGTCTCTCGGGAATGCCAAGCAAAGGATTGCCATTACCTTCCAGACTCTCATCCAAGAGCCAAAAGAGGAACTTCAAGTGCTGCTGCTGCTCTTTTTCTGGTCAGTACGACCATCAGAAGGCAGCTTCCAAAGAGAAACGCTGCCCGTGCGACCACGCAGTTCCATGAGCAGAGCCCTTGAGAAGCGGACATTCTGTGGCAGAGACTGTTGCTAAGGGAAAAGGAGGCTCCGGCCACAGGGCAGTCTCAAGCGCTGGCTCTGCTGGGTGACCCGGCCTCTTGTGTGTCGGGTCCTCACCTGAAAACTGGGACAAGGAGCCCCTCCAAAGAGGGCCACTGTGAGGGCGACTCGAGCTGCCCTCTGGGTGAGGAGCCCGGAACAGGACTGGCACAGCCTCTCCTCAGAGGTACCGATGGCAGAGAGGAGACAGAGACACAGGCACCGTGCCGCCGAGGCTGGGCTCAGCAGTGGCCGGGGTGGGCACAGCTTGCTCAAGGCAGCGGAGCAGCGCCTCTCCCGGAGCCGGCTTCAGTGGCGTCACACTGGTAGCTGGAGGTGGGCATGAGGGGAGCTCTGCACTGCGGAATCAACAGACGCTGTGAGCGAGGAGGATTCTGACTCTCCCAGAGAGTCAGTAGGTAAACATTTCTCAACACACCGCGGAAACCTCACTGGTCTGGAAAAAAATGACAACGCAAGTCCATGGAGAGCAGCGGATACCCGCGCAACCCATCAGTCCACAAGCAAGAGCACGTCCATACTGGACACAGTCCGCTAGGGGCGGCAGGAGGGAGACCCGGAGAAAGCGGGTGGCTGGCAGGAACCGACGAATGAAAGTCTAAACTCAGAAGTGAAAGAGGAAATAGCCACAAGCATGAAGGTAAGTTTAAATGATTACCAAGAATAGTTTACCTAAGACTACGCTGAACCATCTGGACTCTGGAAATCCAGTCAAAGCCCTGTCAGATGCAGAACTGGCCAGAACCAGCCTCCAGAAGAGGGTGGACACGAGTCTGAGCAAACTCCGGGAGACAGTGAAGGACAGGGAAGCCCAGTGTGCTGCAGTCACGGTTCGGAAGAGTCGGACATGACTTAGAGACCAAAGGACAAGTCTCTTCCGACTTCTGAAGAGAGAGCTTAATTTAGTTTTAAATTTTCTTAGCTGGCTGCGATGGTCTTAGCTGTGGCACTCGGAATCTTGGCTGCATCGTGAGGGATCTTCCATCACAGCGCGCGGATTCTCAGCGCAGTGAGCAGACGCTCACCACAGTGCACGGGCTTACTTGCTCCGCAGCATGCGGGATCTTTGTCCCAGACCAGGGACTGAACATCTGTCCCCTGTATTGCATGGTGGATTCTTGCCCACTGGACAAGCAGGGAAGTCCTCTTAGCCTAGTTTCTAAAGCACTGAAGCACTCACAAGAAGTTATAACTATCGTAATTCATCCAGCATCTAACTGGACTGCAATGGGAGAGCCTTTCAGGCGCTTCTGCTCCTGTGGAGGCACGAGCCCTTCCCTCCCTTTCCGGCGCCTGCACGGACTGTGCTCTGACGGTGGCCACACTCACACCTAAGCCCGAGCCACCTGCTCCGCACGAGTGACTCACCACACGGCACACACACGACTGGCTGTTTTATTTGGATTACTTTGGCTTAGAGAGACCAAGTCACTTTTCCACAACACAGCACCTCAAAACCAGACACACAAGGGTCAAAGAAACCCAAAAAGTCAGGAGACCATACACACATCTTCAAAACTAAAATTTTTATTGTCATCCATCCTTGAACATCTCCTCATACCGTCTATTTGTATATACCACACAATTAACGAGAATCAAAAACAGTTCTTACCTTCTGTGGAAACTCCTCGTTTAAATTCTATATTTAGGCAAAATATAAAAACATTTGGGGCTTTTTCTTGGAGTACATGCAACTTTAAGAAAAAATTCTTCATTCAGTAGATGTAGAATCTCTTCACCTGAAAAATAAGAGAGGAAAAAAAACTTAAGTTCTACGTCTTTAAAGTCAACTCTCCAAAATGATAGAGGAAAAAAAACAGAAGTCATTACCTTAACCGAGAATTCAGATTATCAGAACAATTTGTGACCAAGGGTCTAACACTCCCCTGTCCTTGCTTGCTCTGCGACACTGGTGCCAGCGCCACACGCCCACCCCCAGCTGGGCAGCCAGCCGATGGCCAGGGCGCAGGGCTGAGCAGGCCTCTGCGGAGCTGCCCAGGGCCACGCCCGCACTACCAACCCCAACACACACACATCCTGATCACAAGACGCCTAGACGACGCCCCTCACGATTCCAGAAAAAAGGGGCTCCAAAGGGTTCCAGGTGGGACTGCTAGACACCATTTCCAAACGTCAGCAGCACTCCTCGGAGAAAATCCTGACTTCAAGGTGTGCAGCAAAAACGTGGACCAAGAGCGCCCTGGACTGTTCACTCTGTATTTGCATGAAAGTCATGATTTCACCATCTGAAAAGCATGCTTATGCAACAAGGAGGGATGGCCGCTCTAGAATAAAACAGCCTTAAGAGACTGGTTCATCAAATACAATACTTAAGTCTTGTTCAGGTCCAATTAAGATGAACCCAGTTGAAGAGTGCGCTTTTGACGCTATTGGGGAAATCTAAATACAGACGGGTACCAGCACTAAGGAATTAACGCAAATCTCTTAGTTGTAAAAATAACATGGTTACTTTGTTTTTAAAAACAAAAACCTCCCTTATCTGGCAGAAAAAATGAAGTATTCATGAGTGAAATGACATTATTTTTTGGATTACTTTTAAAACACTTTACCAAAACACAAGAGCCAAACAAATTTTAAAGGTGTGAGAGAGAAGACCACCACCAACCAAAAAAAAACTGGCAAAGTGCTGATCACCGATAAAGCTGGGAAGTGAGCGCAAGGGTATCCAGTGTTTTCTGGTGTATTTTTAAATTCCATATAAAAAGAAAAAAAGTACTTGGAGTTGTGCTAGTAAACCAGCAGCAAGTCAATGTCACACCCTAAAACAGGAGACTGGTTTAAAACTGTGAAACAGAACAAAGGGCCCTCGCTTTGAACTTGAGTCAGGAGGCCCAAAGCGGAGCCTCCCCCAGTGCCGCCGGTTCTGATCACAGAGCCCCGTGCAGGAAGGCTTCCCATTTGCCCAGCAACTCAGTCAGCAACAAACCGTCAGCACCCTGAACTCTCACTTCCTCCAAGGGACTTTTGCTCAAGAGTACCGCGCACCTCCTCCTCTTCCTCTACGTAGTGACCTCCGTCTTCTCAGAGAGACCTGCCTGTGGCTTTTGTTACTGCTTGGCTCTCCTGCACTGCTATTCTCAAACTCCCACCCAATTCAAAACTGGCTTTTCAGCACTTCATACAGTTTCAAAATAAAGAAGTGTCTCTATAAGGGCCCTCAGACCTGTTTATTCTGACTCTGAACAGGGTGCTTTTATAACACTCCATCTTCTTGACAGATTCTCCTCAGTATGAGCTGGCGGAAGCCCAACAGCCAGGACATGGTAGGGGGTGCAGCTGGGACATTGGGGGTGCAGCCGGGGAATGGGGGGTGCAGCTGGGACATGAGGGGTGCAGCCGGGGAATGGGGGTTGCAGCTGGGACATGGTGGGGGCACAGCCAGGGAATGGGGGTGCAGCTAGGACATGAGGGGTACAGCCGGGGAATGGGGGTTGCAGCTGGGACATGGTGGGGGCACAGCCAGGGAATGGGGGTGCAGCTAGGACATGAGGGGTACAGCCGGGGAATGGGGGTTGCAGCTGGGACATGGTGGGGGCACAGCCAGGGAATGGGGGTGCAGCTAGGACATGAGGGGTGCAGCCGGGGAATGGGGGTACAGCCGGGACATGGGGGTGCAGCCGAGGAATGGGGGTGCAGCCGGGACATGAGGGGTGCAGCCGGGGAATGGGGGCACAGCCAGGACATGGGGGGTACAGCCAGGACATGAGGGGTGCAGCCGGGAAACAGGGTGCAGCCATGGAATGGGGGGTGCAGCCAGGACATGGGGGTGCCGCCGGGACGTGGTGGGGGGTGCAGCTGGGACATGAGGGTTGCAGCCAGGACATGTGGGGTGCAGCCACAGAATGGGGGTGCAGCCGGGATGTGGGGGTGCCACCGGGACATGGTGGGGGTGCAGCCAGGACATGAGGAGTGCAGCCGGGACATGGGGGGTGCAGCCAGGACATGAGGGGTGCAGCCAGGACGTGGTGGGGGGTGCAGTCGGGACATGAGGGTTGCAGCCGGGAAACAGGGGTGCAGCCATGGAATGGGGGTGCAGCCAGGACATGGGGGTGCCGCAGGGACATGGTGGGGGGTGCAGCTGGGACATGAGGGTTGCAGTCGGGACATGGGAATGCAGCCGGGGAATGGGGGGTACAGCCGGGACATGGGGGTGCAGCCGAGGAATGGGGGTGCAGCCGGGACATGAGGGGTGCAGCCGGGGAATGGGGGCACAGCCAGGACATGGGGGGTACAGCCAGGACATGAGGGGTGCAGCCGGGAAACAGGGTGCAGCCATGGAATGGGGGGTGCAGCCAGGACATGGGGGTGCCGCCGGGACGTGGTGGGGGGTGCAGCTGGGACATGAGGGTTGCAGCCAGGACATGTGGGGTGCAGCCACAGAATGGGGGTGCAGCCGGGATGTGGGGGTGCCACCGGGACATGGTGGGGGTGCAGCCAGGACATGAGGAGTGCAGCCGGGACATGGGGGGTGCAGCCAGGACATGAGGGGTGCAGCCAGGACGTGGTGGGGGGTGCAGTCGGGACATGAGGGTTGCAGCCGGGAAACAGGGGTGCAGCCATGGAATGGGGGTGCAGCCAGGACATGGGGGTGCCGCAGGGACATGGTGGGGGGTGCAGCTGGGACATGAGGGTTGCAGTCGGGACATGGGAATGCAGCCGGGGAATGGGGGGTACAGCCGGGACATGGGGGTGCAGCCGAGGAATGGGGGTGCAGCCGGGACATGAGGGGTACAGCCAGGGAACGGGGGGTGCAGCTGGGACATGAGGGGTGCAGCCGGGGAATGGGGGATACAGCTGGGACATGGTTGGGGATGCAGCCAGGGAACTGGGGCGGGGTGTGCAGCCAGGGAACGGGAGACGAGGCTCCTCAGCGGGCAGGGACCCTGAGCACACACCCCATGCTCGCACTGCCTGGCAGCGCCACCCTCTCCCGTGCCCTCCCTGCCAAGGCAGGCACACTGTCCTGCTCAGAATCACAGCAGGCTCTCAGATCTTGTCGGCAGCCTGGCTTTCCTGTGACCTCTTTCTCCCAAGCCCTACCCCACCTCCATCCCTAAACATACGTATTCCCTGAGGTCCACACAGGCACCCCGATCTGGACAGGGGGCAGCACTCTCACAGGCCCAGCACGCCCTTCTGGGCCTCCCAATGCCTTCATTCAAGGATCTGTTTTTGACACTTTCGCTTCCAGCGCAGATGGACCAGATTTACAAATGAAATGGTTCTCAGGACACTGGCTACCTGGCAGGGAAAACAGTGACCCCTCAAGCAGGGAACAGAGGAGCCTGTTAACTGCCCAGCTTCCTGCCTGACAAAAAGTTCTGGGTCACAGCAGAGGAACCAGGTGGGTCCAGCAGTCCCCGAGGGGAAGAAAGAGCGCTGGGAGTCCAGGGGGCAAGGCACGAGCATTGCCAAGCAGAGCACAGGGTGAGACAGAGGGGCGGACAGCGCCGAGGATGTGCCCGCTCCAGCCAGGTACTGCTCAGCCCGTGTGTGTGAGAACAGCAGCCAAGCCAAGGGTTAGCGGAACCATCCTCCAAGTTCACATGGGGTCAAGAAGAGTTGCTCCTCCTCCCGGTCACAGAGGCTATTTTCCCAACTTCAGGGCATTGCACAAAGTATTCAGAAGACTTCTGCTTCAGTGGTGGGGCAAAATGAGACCTGGACTCAACATTCCTGTGGTCCCACCTGACAAAGCCTAAAAGCCAGACCCACAGAATCTAGCTTAGTTGGTAAAGAATCCGCCTGCAATGCAAGAGACCCTGGTTCGATTCCTGGGTTGGGAAGATCCGCTGGCGAAGGGAACAGCTACCCACTCCAGTATTCTGGCCTGGAGAATTCCATGGATAGAGGAGCCTGGCAGGTTATCGTCCATGGGGTTGCAAAGAATCGGACACAACTGAGTGACTTTCACTTCACTTCACTTCACAGAATTAAACTCCTTCCAAGTAATTTAACAACATTCCAGACAAAGGTCAAGAATATTTATAGAAAACAAAAATACCCAGCATCCAACAAGATAAAAGTCACAGTATCTTGGCATCCAATCAAAAATGACCAGATATGCAAGGAAGCGGGAAAAACAAACCGTGATCCACCAAGAGACACAGACAGTAAAACTGACAGGCAAGGACATTAGACAGTGGTCATCGCTGTATCCCATGTTCAAACACCTGGAGGGAAGACGCGATGTGTGAGAGAGAGACATGGAAGATGCACAAAGCCCCAGAGAGAATCAGAAACAGACTCTCAATCCAACAAAAGGCAGAGAGAGAGGACAAGGGCCCCGAGAGCCCACCGCGAGCCGCGACCGCGGGGCACACCGGGGTGCCGGGCGCCGCCGCACTCTCAGCGCACCCCTACTCCCCTGCCCACCCTGCACTATTTCCTGACTCACTGCCAGCCTCTGCAGCAGACACCTCGGCAAGTGGGCCTCTGCCTGAAACACCCTCCCTCCACCTTCCTTACCTGGCAAATTCCTATCTGCCCCTCAAGTTCAAAATTCAAAGACAATCACTTTTATCAGGCTTTCTTGAGTCCTTCCTCAGCACTGTTACAAGAGAATCAACACACTATAATCTAGTTTTAAGTATTTTTTATCTTCAATCATGAAAAAAAAATTAAAATATTAAAAAGTCCAGAGAAAAATACAAAAAATCCATGTATTGAGATCTAATAAATGTTAACTATTTGCTTACGTATGGCGACAGCATTAGTCTCTCAGTCGTGTCCAACCCTGGGTGACCCCATGGACTGCAGCCCACCAGGCTCCTCTGTCCGTGGGATTCTCCAGGCAACAACACTGGAGTGGGATGCCATCCCCTTCTCCAGGGGACAGCACCAACCCAGGGACCAAACCTGGGTCTCCCGCACTGTGGGTAGGTCCTTTACTGTCTGAGACACCATGGAGGACCACTGACATATGCCACCTACTCAAAAAAATGTTTCTAGGAGCTCCCTGGTGGCATGGAGGGTACGAATCTGCACCACAGAGAGCCGCCACAGCAAGGCCCTGGGGAGCACCCGCCCCAGCACACAGATGAGAGCGGCAAGCAGTGCCTGCCTGGACCTGCTCTCAGCACTGCGCTCCTGGGAGAACCAAAACCAACGGCGGCAGGCAGGCTCGAGCCGAGGCTGAGCCTGTCACTCTGGCCACACCGGGTCCCCGTCGCTGTGCACGGGCCCTCTCGACCAGGGGCGAGTGGGCGCAGCCCTCCAAGTGCGGCGCTCAGGCTTCTTGGTGCGGTGGGGCCTCTCGTCCAGGAGCGTGGGCTCTAGCGTGCAGGAGCTTCAGGACTTGCGGCACATGGGCTCAGGTGCCCCGAGGCACGTGGGACCGTAGCTCCCGGACCAAGAATCGAGCCCGTGCCCTCTGCATAGGCAGGTGGACTCTTAACCACCGGACCACCAGGAAAGCCTCTAGGCTGAGACTCTGGAAGGAAAACTAATGTTAAACAGGCAGCTAAGAAGCAGTGCCAAATAGGCAGAAAAGCTCCCCAACAGCACGAGGGTGGAAACCAGGGCAGCGAACAGAGCTGAGTCCAAACAAGGGCACAAAAGCACTAATTTAAGGAACACTGATGCGGGGTGACGCCTGCCCTGAGAAAAGGAGCGACAGGAGCCGCTGCCACAGGAACCTTCTCACTAAGGGCCGGCAGCCCGCGAGCCAAGGACGACTCAGTGCAGGAGGCAATCCGCCGCCAACCCCCCGGCACAAGTGGAGCCGCAGAGGCCGCAATCGTGGCAGGACCAGCCCAAGGCCCCGAGGTCACCGTCAGCTCTCGAACTGGAACCCAGGCTGTCTGAAAGCAGTCCATGTTCTCAATCTCTACACGATCCCAGATTCTGACCCAGATTCTAGTTGATACAGGGGAAAGGAAGGCATCACAGGAGATGCAGTAGGCCTAAGGAAGACGGAATGGAAGCAAAGGCCCAACCCAGGGCTGGATGGTCCAGGGTGTCACCCAGCGAGCCCTCCGAGCAGAGCGCCCAGGGCCTTCACCGTGACGAGCTGGGGTTAGGCGGTGGCCACCAAGCACAACCTTCTGAGTGTGCTCAACACCAACGAACTGCACCCTTTGAAAGAGTGGATCTCACAGGACAGGAATTACATCTTAATGAAAAAACACGCACATTCAGTGGGCTGACAGGTAACAGTCAAGTTCCCAGAGGAGAGCAGACCAGAGGTGCTAAGGCCCCAGGAGCCACAGCTCGGCCCCCACAGAGAAGGCAGCTCTGCAGTGCCCCCCGAGGAGAGGCTGGGGGGCTGGGAGAGAGCCCACAGGACTGAACTCAGGAGTCAGGATGGCGCTGTGCTCAGCGACGGCTGCCACAAGGAAACCTGCAGGAGCCCTATCTACTCCTTTTAAGTTACTGACCACAAACCTCATGTGCACAGAGAACACAGCCCGGCGAGCCTGCTTCCTCTTGGAGCGAGCTTGCCTCTTCTGAGACGACCGGGACAGGCGCTGGACAGACGTGAACTCTGTACAACCCCCCGCATCACAAAGCAAGTCTCCCTGCCCAGAACCCCCAGTCACCACAGGTGGGGAGGGATGGGGTGGGTCCAAGTCTCAGCTCCGAGAGGCCCCACAGCCTCTGCTCTTGCCCCCGAGGAGCCCTGTGGCCAGTGCAAAGAAGCCCTTCCAGCCTCCCCAAGGATGACTGAACCCTGGAGAGCCCCGTCTCGCGAGGAGGCCTGGCTCCACACACAGAGCAGACAGGAGCCAGCGCCACCCGAACTGGGCTCAACCCACCAACTCAGGAAAAACAGTCATTTGATTCCTCGCAACCCATCAACATCCTTACCCCCCTAACTCACAGAAAAAGCACACGGTCTCAAGTGGGAACCCTCCAGCCTTCAGCTCACCAAATCTGCAACCCGAATCACAGTCCCTGCCTCCCGTCATTACAGCACAAAAAGGGCCTTGCTCCCGCCAAGACAAACCATCGCACCCGCACGCTCAACCCTGCCCTTCACACCTCCTGGCCTGTCTCCCCCTCGCTCACTGTGCACGCACAGCCGTGCACGCACAGCCATGCACACCGCCGCCCCACAGACGCCTCTCTGATCCTGCTCACAGCAATGCTCCCCCGAGGGACGCTGGCTCGCGCCGTCCCCTCCCATCCAGCTCCTGCGCCCACCACGCCACCAGACTGTTCCCATGAAGGAAGTCAGTGACCCCCCAGGACCACCCCCTGGCATCTCCCGGCCTGACACGGTTGAAGTAAAACCATGTCGTAGCCTCCCTGACACCACACCCTGCAGGGCCCTGCGGCCCCAGAGCTACTCTCTGTCAGCTCCCACTTCTGCTCAGTCCACCAGTGGGCACCTCCCAGCGTCAGTCCTGTCTCCCTCCTTGCCCTCTGCTGCACAGGTTTGAAAGTGCAGCTCTCTGAGTTCTGGTTCTAGAAAAACTGGAGCGGCTATATCACACTAATCTCCCTGCTGATAATAAGTATAAACTCTAAACTAAACATAAAAACACCTATTTGAACATACAGAAACATGCAGTAAGTAGAGGGAACACAGTCACTGAAAGAAGAGCGAGCCCCACGAGCTCTACACTGGGGAGCTCCTGAGATCGTGTCGACCACAGGAGGAGAGAGGCCCGATTTCAGGGCTACCAGGATGGCTGAAACTGAACAGGAAAATCTAAAAGAGAAGTGCGTGCGTGTGCTCAGGCATGTCCAATTCTATGAGAGCGAAAGTGAAAGTCAGTCAGTCGGGTCCGACTGTGTGTGACCCCATGGACTATGGAGTCCATGGAATTCTCCAGGCCAGAATACTGGAGTGGGTAGCCGCTCCCTTCTCCAGGGGACCTTCCCAACCCAGGGATCAAACCCAGGTCTCCCACATTACAGGCAGATTCTTTACCAACTAAGTCCAACTCTACGCGACCCCACAGACCTCAGCCCACTAGGTTTCTCTCGTCTGTGGGATTTCCCAGGCAAGGGTACTAGAGTGGGTTGCCGTTCTGTTCCCCAGGGTATCTTCCCAACCCAGGGAGCGAACCCGCGTGTCCTGCATTTGCCAATTCTTTACCACTGAGCCAACAGGGAAGCCCAAGATGACTCAGGCCTGAGGCCTGGGTGCGAGACATGGTGACTGCTGTCAGCAACAAGGCACTGAGGTCTGCTAAGGCAAGCCT
Source organism: Capra ibex (assembly GCA_006410555.1). Taxonomy (NCBI): domain Eukaryota; kingdom Metazoa; phylum Chordata; class Mammalia; order Artiodactyla; family Bovidae; genus Capra; species Capra ibex. The sequence goes on from SJYO01018757.1 coordinate 96,623,363, forward strand.
CACGTGCTCTTCCCGTGTACACGCGCGTGTGCATGCATGGAAGACAGTGGTGGCTGTGGCAGTTAACTGGATGGGGAGGACTCCTTCACAGCACCTACGTTTATCAAGTCATCACAACCTACTTTTAATATATTACATTTTTATTTGTCAATTACACCTTGATGAAGCTGGGGGGAAAAAAAACTAAGCAGAAAACAGCTGTTGTAAGACAAAAGACCTAAGCCAAGATTTGGCAGCTGTCCAGCACTGTGGAGACAGAATTCAGAGGTTAAATTTTGCTAAACTAGATGGGTTTTCTATTAAAATCTCAGAAGGGCCATGCCTTAGGAGTAAAACCCATGTTCCAGAGCTAAAAGTTATGCCCTAAAATTTAGAACAAAACCAAAACAGATCTACTCTAGAAAAGCTTCGACAGGATTAAGATCATCTTCCAGTCATTTAACAGCCTGCCCTAACAAACCTCAACACTCTTTAAGGAAAGACAACCTAAAACAAAGTCTCTAGCATACACTACCCACAATGTCGGTTTTGCAATTTAAAAAAATTATTACACAGGCAGAGAAGAAACATGTTACCCATGAGCAGGAGGAAAAACAAGCTACAGGAAGCAAAAATGGCCATATACTGAGACTGGGAGATGAAAACTCCAGAAGAGCAACTACAAATGTGTTAGAGGGTTTTAGGAAAAGGGAACAGAAGGGATGACAGGTGGAGAATATTAGCAGAGAAATGCAAACCTGAAAGGAGAACCAGAAGGAGACTCTGGAACTGGAAAACTCAGTGGGAGTGAAAGTCGCTCAGCCGTGTCCGATTCTTTGCAACCCCACAGACTGTAGCTTTCCAGGCTCCTCTGTCCGTGGGATTCGCCAGATCAGAATACCGGAGTGGGAAGCCGTTCCCTTCTCCACAGGACCTTCCCAACCCAGGGATCAAACCCAGGTCTCCCACACTGCAGGCAGATGCTTTACTGTCTGAGCCACTAAGGACGCCTGAAACACACAGCATCTGAAATTAACATGCCGCTGGATGGAATTAATAACAGAATGGGCACAAAGAAGAAACGCAGTGAGCTTGACGACAGACGGAATGAAACTATACAACGTAAACAAAGAGAGAAACGAATGCGAAAATACCAACACATTCAAAGCCTGTGGGACGGTATCAAACAGTCTAAAACAGATACCACCAGAGTTCCAAGAGAAGAAGGATTAGGAAGTAAAAGAAATATTTAAGAGGCAATGGCCAAAAAGTTTCCAAAGGTGATTAAATACATCAACCCACAGATCCAAGCAGGATAAATATAGAAACACCACACCTAGAAAATAATACTCAAATGGAAAAAAAAGCTTTTAAGAATTTATTTAATAAAAATAAATGCATATCTTAAACACAGAAGGAAAAAGGTTATCAGGTAAACAGAAGTAAGAATGACAGCTGACTCCTCATCAGAAACAACAGAGGCTAGAAGACAGTGGAGTACGGACTTCCCCCGAGGCCCAGTGGTCAAGACTTCACATTCCAATGCGAGGGTCAGGTTTGATCCCTGGTCGGGGGCGCTAAGATCCCGCATGCTTTGTGGACAAAAAACAGAACAGAAACCCATAAAACAGAAACAATATTGTAACAAATTCAATAAAGACTTAAAAAATGGTCCAATTAAAAAAAAAAAATCTTAGAAAAAAACCACAATGGAATAATTTTTTCAAAGCACGTAAAGAAAAAAGCTGTCAACCTGGAATTCTATATTCAGCAAAAATACCTCTCAAAGCTGAAGGGTAAGTAAAGACTTCTTCAGACCAACAAAAATGGAGTGATTCTGTCCCCAGCACACCCACAACATAAGAAACACTAAAGAAAGCATTTTAAGCCAAAGGAAAATGATCCTTTATAGAAATCCAATCCACAAAAAGGAATGAAAAACTTCCCAACTCATTCTTTGAGACCAGTATTACACAGATATCAAAACAAAAAATATCATATGGGGAAAAAAGTCATACACAAATATGTCTCATGAATATATGTATGATATGTGCAAAAAAAACCTTAACAAAACACCAGTGAACAAAAATCCAGCCACTGTGTTTTGTTTTTGTTTTTGTTTTTTTGGCGGGGGGCCCATGCCTGGCGGCGTGCAGGATCTTAGTTTCTTAGTTCCTCAACCAGGGAATTCCCCCCATACCCCCACACTAAGGGCATTTATCCAAAAATGCAAAGTTACTTTAACATCTGAAAATTAATTAATACAACACATTACACTGATGGGGCTTCCCTGGTGGCTCAGATGGTAAAAGAATCTGCCTGCAATGTGGGAGACCCAGGTTTGATCCCTGGCTCGGAAAGATGCCCTGGAGAAGGGAATGGCGACCCACTCCAGTATTCTTGCCTGGAGAATTCCATGGACAGAGGAGCCTGGCAGGGTACAGTCCATAGGACTGCAAAGAGTGGGACTTGACTGAGCGACTAACACTTTCATTTTCATTACACTGATAAGATAAAGGACAGACACTAAATCATCCCAACAACTGTAGAAAAGGCACTGGACAAAACCCAACACCCTTTCATGGTAAAAAGATCCCCTAAAGCAAACTAGAGGGCAACCTCCTCAACCACTGAAGACCCGAGGGACCCACTATCACCACTGCCATTCCACGTTATAGTAGCGGTCCTAGATGGTGCTACAAAGAAAAAGAAACAAAAAGCATAGTAATTGGAAAGGAAAAGAAAACTGCCTCTTCTCTCACGCAGACAGACTGCAAGCCTGCCATGCGCACTGCACTGACGAATGCGTAGGCCGGGAGGGGCTGCAGGGAGCGTGGCCAGCACGCACGGGCCAGCGTGCTCCTGCACACGAGTAAGCGGCTGAGAAATGACATAGAGACAGTTTAAATAACGTCAAAACTACCAAATACTTACAAACACACTGAATGAAAAAAGTGATCTTTCACACCAAAAATTACAAAATGTTGCTGAGGAAAATTAAGGAAAATTTAAATAAATGGAGAGATGCACCATGTGCACAGAAGACTCAGTTAATAACTCGATTCTAAACTTGATCTGGACTTTCCCAGTGGCTCAGTGGTGGAGAATTCTCCTGAAATGCAGGAGACTTGGGTCCGATCCCTCGGTTGGGAAGATCCCCTGGAGAAGGGAATGGCATCCCACCCCAGTATTCTTGCCTGGAGAAGCCCATGGACAGCGGAGCCTGGCAGGCTATAGTCCATGGGGCTGCAAAAGAGCTGGACATGACTTAGACTAAACACCACCACCACCCATCTAGAGATTCCATGTGATCCCAACCAAAGTCCCAGAAAAAATTCATGTCCAAATTGAAGAGTTTATTCTAAAACTGGCAAGATAATTTCGTAGAGGAATAAAGGTGAAAGTCTTATACGACCTGAGTTCCAAACTGACCGTAAAATCACAGCCCTTAAGACAGCATGGTGTTGGCACAGGATAAAAAATAGACCCATGGAACATAATAGAAAGCCCAGAAATAAACCTGCATACACATATTCAATTAATTCATAACAAAGGTTCCAATGCAATTTAATGAAGACAGTCTTTTCAACAAAGGATACTAGAATGATTATCTAATTTTCATATGGGGGGAAAATGTACCCTTTTCCACTTCACACAAAAAAGACACAAGATGGATCATTCATAAAGGAGATCAGTATTTGCCTGGAGATAGAGGGGCAAAAAAGGTTGGCAGGAGGGATCCCAAAGGGACGTGAGGAAATTTGGGAAATGATGGACACATTCACTATCTTGACTGTGGCGATTTCACAGCTATGTGCATATGTCAAGAGCTATCAACTTTCACACTTTAAACGCATGCAGTTTAGGGGATTCCCCGGTGGCCCAGCGGTTGAGAATCTGCCTGGCAATGCAGGGGGCACAGGCTCCATCCCTGTGGAGGAGCCAGGACCCCACAGGCCACAGGGTGACTAAGCCCACTCACAGCACCACCACTGAGCCCGCACGCGCTGCAGCCCACAGGGCGACCAGCAGAGCCCGTGTGCCGCAACTGAGGCCTGTCGCAGCCAAACAGATAAATTTTTTCCAGAAAAAAAGAGACTCAAGCAAACTACAAAATAAGAAGAAACCTTAAGCCCTCATTTCCTCTCCTCGTCCCACTCCCTCACTGTGTCTGTATCCACATAATAAAAGACTGACGACCAGAATTTTTTTAATTGCAAAAACTAAATAATAAAGACAATCCAAGAAAAAGCGGACAGAAGACTGGACACTCAACAAGACTCAACAAGAGAGACACGAACGGTCGGAAAGCACGTGGAAAGTCCCTCGCCACTGTTTCGCTTTATTTAGTTAGTTAGTTTTAGCTGTGCTGGGTCTTCCTTGCGATGTGGGCTTTTCTCTAGTTGCAGTAAGCAGGGGCTACCCTAGCGCCTCACTGCGGTGGCTCCTCTTGCTCCACAGCGCAGGCTCCACAGAGCACACGGGCTCAGAGGCGCAGCTCCAGGCTCCAGAGCGCAGGCTCCACAGCTGTAGTGTACGGGCTTAGGTTGCTCCACAGCATGTGGTATCTTCCCTGATCAGGGATCGAACCTGCGTCTCCTGCACTGGCAGGGAGATTCTTTACCACTGACCCACCAGGGAAGCCCCACCGTCGTTACTAAAACCATAATGAAACACCACTACCACCTGAGTTAAAATAAAATTTAAAAAACTGATAATATCAACTGTTGGTATGGATGTGGAGAAACTAGAACTCTCATACATTACTGACGGGAGTATAAGATGGTACCAGTTTGGAAAACTCGCAGTTTCTCAAAAGATTAAACATAAATCTATTCTATGACCTAGCAATTCCATTCCCACACATTTATCCCAAAGAAATAATACATATATCCACAAAAGAATGTAAATAAACTTAGTGACTAGTTACAACAGCCAAAAGGTGAAACCAACCCAAATATCAATAAGAAAACTATTTTCACACAAAGGAATATTATTCAAATGAAAAGCACAACTACAGATAAAAGAATCAAAATCATTATATTTCAAAAATATACTGAGCAAAAGAAGACAGACACAGAGATTTCTCTGGTGGTCCAATGGCTAAGACTCCGCACCCCCAATGCGGGCAGCCTGGGCTCCATCCCTGGTCAGGGAACTGGAGCACACGGGCCACAGCTGAGTTTGCACGCTGCCAACAAAAGATCTCGCACACCTCAACCAAGACCCGGCACAGCCAAATGGACCCACAGAGGCGTGAAAGGCTGCGCAGTCTGCTTTCTGGCTCCATCTACATGACGCTGAAGGACCTGAAAAATTACTCTAAAAAACAGAAGTCACAATCGGGAATTGTTGCCTTTTAATTTTGAAGGATGGCTTTAACAACTAAAAAGGCACACAAAGGAACTGCACTCCTCCCAACATCTTGTCTCTCCCTCTGGTATTCACATGTCGATGGCACTCCCCAACTCAACCTGCAGCCTGCGTCCCCTCACAACCCAGAGTCAACAGACTACAGGAAGCGGCGACTGGAAGGCCAACGGGTAACCAAGGCTCTGAGTGTCCCCCTTACCCCGGCCACACGGCGGCCTTATCCAGGTTCCTGGAGGAGGTCCAGGATCTCTGCACGTGCTGCCCCCTCAGTGCAGAAGGCTCTGCTTGCCTGCCAGGGTTTAGCTGACATTCAGCTCAGTCACTCGGTCGTGTCCGACTCTTTGCGACCCCGTGAACTGCAGCACGCCAGGCCTCCCTGTCCATCACCAACTCCCGGAGTTCACTCAGACTCACGTCCATCGAGTCAGGGATGCCATCCAGCCATCTCATCCTCTGTCGTCCCCTTCTCCTCCTGCCCCCAATCCCTCCCAGCATCTGAGTCTTTTCCCATGAGTCAACTCTTCGCATGAGGTGGCCAAAGTACTGGAGCTTCAGCTTCAGCATCATTCCTTCCAAAGACATTAGAGAAGCCAAAATGGAAGGGACACGAAGAAGAGGTGAACAGCTGAGAGTACCAGTGAGAACTCAGGCCCTGAGAAGCCAAGGGCAGGGCAGGAAGAGGCCACGGCGGGAGGTGAGCGCGTGACAGCCACTCAGCCATGTCCAACTCCGCACGTTCCACGGGATTCTCCAGGCCACAATACTGGAGGGGGCAGCGTTCCCCTTCTCCAGGGGCTTGTCCCCAGGGATTGAGCCCAGGTCTCCTGCATTGCAGGTGGATTCTTTACCAGCTGAGACACAAGGGAAGGGGGGAGATGACAGGCGGATAAGCGAGTAACAGGCTGGAGAAGGCCCTATGGACAAGGCAGGTGGACACAGGGAGAGAGCGGGGCGGGGCAGGGCGGACAGCAGGAGCTACGTGGAAGCCACAGACTGGGCGAGCTGGTGGCGACAGGCCAGGGGGTCAGCAGCGAGGTGGGAGCAGTCAGGGACAAGTCTGCGGACGATGCAGGCCGTTAGGCTGTGAAGACACAAAGTGGAAGGGGGGTTGTATGGACCTCACAGTGATGGCGCGAGGACATTCACGGGGCCGGGAAAGCGCATAAGGGCCGCCCCAGGTGTGAAGCACAGGTGGTGGGGAAGAAACGGGGGAGTGACAGAAAGTCGCTCCGTCGTGTCCGACTCTTTGCGACCCGTGGACTGTAGCCCACCAGGCTCCTCCGTCCACGGGATTCTCCAGGCAAGAGCACCAGAGTGGGCTGCCATGAAGGAGTCAGCAGATGACAGGCGGAGAGACAGGCGACTGGAGAAACGGGAAGGGCACAGTGAGGGGGGAGCAGGCAGTGAGTGGGGAAGGGCACAGGCGACAGGGGGCTCCGGCGAGGGGAGCGCCCCGCGGCCGGGCGGGGCAGGCGGGGCGAGCCCTGAGCGGGACTCAGCCCCGGGGCACTGACCGGGCGCCCGGCCGGCAAGCGGGGTGCGGACTGCGGGGGCCCCGGCGGCACGGGGGAAGGAAGGGCAGAAACGCGCGACTGCCTGACGAGGGGGAGAGTCTCCGGAGGGTCGCTGACGGCGGGCGGCGGAGGGGCGGGCGCCGGCGGGCGAGGGCTGCTGCCCTGGGGCTCAGGGCGCTGGGGGGCGGGCGCCGGCGGGCGGGCGCTGACGGCGCGGCAGGCGGCGGCGGACACGTGGAGAGGACGCGGACGGGGCGGGCGCCAACGGCGGGCGCGGGCCCGGCGGACCCCGGCCGCGGGGCGCGGACAAGCCGGGCCTCACGGCGGCGCCTGCCATGGGGACACCGGGGCGCGGGCCCCGCCGGCCCTCAGCCGCGGCCGCACTCACCTGCCCCGCGGGCCGGGCGTCGCGGCGGCTCCTCGGAGGCCCGGGTGGAGGCCAGGGACCGGGCGGAGGCGAAGCCCGGGCGGCCCGCGGCAGGCCGCGCGCACATGGGCCCGGCCGGTCTAGGCGCCCACAGACACTGCGCCCACAGATCCGGCGCGGCCCGCCGGCGCCTCAGGACCGGCTCAGGCCGCGGGCCGCGCGCTGGTCGCTCCAAAATGGCGGTGGCGGCGGGCGGCCGCGCGCACGCCGGGGGCGGGGCCTCCGTGTGGGTGGGGCGGTTGTGGGCGGGGCCGCGCCTGGTGGGCGGGGCCGCGGGGTCGGAAGGGCCTCGAGAAGGGGGGCGTGGCTTCCCCTTCCTCCGCTCCCTCTAGGTAAACATCTCTTCCTCTGTCGTCCCCTTTCTCCTCCTGCCTTCAATCTTTCCCAGCATCAGGGTCTTTTCCAATAAGTCGGCTCTTCGCATCAGGTGACCAAAGTATTGGAGTTTCGGCCTCAACATCAGTCCTTCCAATGAACACCCAGGACTGATCTCCTTTAGGATGGACTGGTTGGATCTCCTGGCAGTCCAAGGGACTCTCAAGAGTCTTCTCCAACACCACAGTTCAAAAGCATCAATTCTTTGGCCCTCAGCCTTCTTTATAGTCCAACTCTCGCACTCATACATGACTACTGGAAAAACCATAGCTTTGACTAGACAGACCTTTGTCAGTAAAGTGATTTCTCTGTTTTTTAGTATGTTGTCTAGGTTTGTCATAGCTTTCCTTCGAAGGAGCGTTTCTTTTCACTTCAAAATGAATCTGATCCCTGAGCTATGCCGAGCCTTGTCAGCAGAGGGTGCTGGAGAGGTTGCCAGAGAAGGTTTGCTACAGGGCCGCTCCGCTGGCGTCAAGCGCCGCTTCCCCGGGGTCCCACATTTGCCTAGACAGCTCCTCCAGAACATCTTTCCCAGGTAGACCGCAGGGTGGATCTCTGGCAAGCTCTGTAGGGTGATCGTTCAGGAAATGGGGGTTGAAAGCGTCAATCTTACAACCGAGAATAGATTATAAGCCCTGCAAGCGAAGACCGCCCCCGCCCCCACCTCGGAGGCTGGAGGTGCACTAGGCAGTTTCAGAATAGAGGCCGGCGCTTGCGATGCTCGGGCTGGTTGTCCTCCTGTGAGAGCCGGCAACCCTCAGCCTGATCATGATGCTCTTCTGCGGTCAGCTAGGACCCCTCCCCTCTCCCACCCACCCTGAGTTCCAGTCCCTCCACTTCTAACTGGAGCCCCTCTCCCCGAAGTCCTAGTCTTAGAACAGTCTCTGCCACCAAATTCACAGCGGGCTCCCAGCTGCTACCCTGCCATACTTGGGGGAGGCCAGCTTGTCATAGTCAGCATAGCACCTAGTGGAAGCAAGTTCAACTGCATCCCTCTCGCAGGGGCTCCCGTCTCACACAGCATGAAAGCCAGTCCTTGCTGCCACCCACAGGTCCTACACAGTTGGGTCTCATTTGTGCTCTGCCCCTTGTTCATTTAGCGCCAAACCATGACACCCTCCTGCCGCAGGCCATTGTCTGTGCAGCCTGTCACGCCCTCCAACTGTCCTCATGCTAACTGACCTCCTACATCTTATTGCCTCGTCTCCTTCTCTCTGAGGACTTCCCTGGCCTCCCTACTTAAAATCTCAAACCTCCATACACGCAGGCACGTGTACACACATGCACGCACAAGGGCACACTCACACCCCCTTTCCCGGCTTGGTTTTCCCTCCTTGCATCAGTAGCCGGGGTTTAATAAGGAGACAGAGACCACACAGTGACTTCAGAGAAAGTTCGATATAAACACTACTGATAGTGAGATTAATTATAAAGAATGCTATATTCAAGAAAGGACAGAACATGCCCCGCTCAGTGCTCCCAGGACCCAGCTCCATTATTACAGAGCAGCAGAGGAAACTGGGTCTGGATTTGAGGCAGTAAGTGGAAAGCGAACAAGTCTAACCTTCTGGAAAGTCAGCTTCTGTATGCAGTCTCAAACACACCTGAACCTCCTATCAACAAGAAACAAGGCTCTATTTTCACCTGGCGAGGTGCATCCACTCTTACTGTAAGTGAAGAAGCCTCACTTTCCCCTGAGGGAGAGCGTCTGTGCAGTCCCAGCAGTCGCCGCACCACCACCGAGTGTCCACTCATCCCTCCTCAGATGGTCACTGCCCCACCGAGTACTCTCTTATGCTCTCCGAACTAAATAGCAATCTTAACTTTTGACAACTTGTGTATTTTTAATCTAAATTTATTATTCAGTGTATGTATTCAGTTTAGTTCACTCTCTCAGCCGTGTCCAACTCTTTGTGACCCCATGTACAGCAGCGCGCCAGGCCTCCCTGTCCATCACCAACTCCCAGAGCTTGCTCAAACTCATGTCCATTGAGTCGGTGATGCCATCCAACCATCTCATCCTCTGTCATCCCCTTCTCCTCCTGCCCCCAATCCCTCCCAGCATCAGGGTCTTTTCTAATGAGTCTGTTCTTCACATCAGGTGGCCAGAGTATTGGAGCTTCACCTTCAGCATCAGTCCTTCCAATGAATATTCAGGACTAATTTCCTTTAGAATTCACTGGTTTGATCTTGCAATGCAAGGGACTCTCAAGAGTCTTCTCCAACACCATAATTCAAAATCATCAATTCTTCAGCACTCAGCCTTCTTTATGGTCCACCTCTCACATCCATACACGACTACTGGGAAAACCATGGCTTTGACTAGACGGACCTTTCTTGGCAAAGTAACGTCTCTGCTTTTTAATATACGTCTAGGTTGGTCATAGCTTTTCTTCCAAGCAGCATCTTTTAATTTCATGGCTGCAGTCACCATCTGCAGTGATTTTGGAGCCCCAAGAAATAAAGTCAGTCACTGTTTCAGTTGTTTCCCCATCTATTTCCCATGAAGTGATGGGACCATGATCTTCGTTTTCTGAATGTTGAGCTTTAAGCCAAGTTTTGCACTCTCCTCTTTCACTTTCATCAAGAGGCTCTTTAGTTCTTCACTTTCTGCCATAAGGGTGGTGTCATCTACATATCTGAGGTTATTGATATTTCTCACAGGAATCTTCATTCCAGCTTGTGCTTCATCCAGCCCAACATTTCACATGATGTGCTGTGCATAATACTTTGGCCACCTCATGCAAAGAGTTGACTCATTGGAAAAGACCCTAATGCTGGGAGGGATTGAGGGCAGGAGGAGAAGGGGACGACCGAGGATGAGATGGCTGGATGGCATCACCGACTCCACGGACCTGAGCCTGAGTGAACTCCGGGAGTTGGTGATGGACAGGGAGGCCTGGCATTCTGCCATTCATCGGGTCACAAAGAGTCGGACACGACTGAGCGACTGAACTGAACTGAACTGTTGTTCCATGTCTGGTTCTAACTGTTGCTTCTTGCCCTGAATACAGATTTCTCAGGAGGCAGGCAAGGTGGTCTGGTATACCCATCTCTTGAAGAATTTTCCACAGATTGTTGTGATACACATAGTAAAGGCTTTAGCATAGTCAATGAATCAGATGTTTTTCTGGAATTCTCTTGCTTTTTCTACAATCAAATGGATGTTGGCAATTTGATCTCTGGTTCCTCTGCCTTTTCTAAACCCAGCTTGATCATCTGGAAGTTCTTGGTTCACATACCATTGAAGCCTAACTTGAATAATTTTGAGTATTACTTTGCTAGTGTGTGAGAGGAGTGCAATTGTACCGTAGCTTGAACATTCTTTGGCATTGCCTTTCTTTGGGATTGGAATGAAAACTGACCTTCTCCAGTCCTGCAGCCACTGCTGAGTTTTCCAAATCTGCTGGCATATTGAGTGAAGCACTTTAACAGCATCATTTTTCAGGATTTGAAATAGCTCAGCTGGAATTCCATCACCTCCGCTAGCTTTGTTCACAGTGATGCTTCCTAAGGCCCACCTGACTTTGCACTCCAGGATGTCTGGCTCTAGGTGAGTGATCACAGCATCATGGTTATCTAGGTCATTAACATTATTTGTGTGTAGTTCTTCTGTGTAGTTTTACCACCTCTTTTTAATAACTTCTGCTTCTGTTAGGTCCATACCATCTCTGTCCCTTATTGTGCCCATCTTTGCATGAAATGTTCCCTTAGTATCTCTAATTTTCTTGAAGAGGTCTCTAGTCTTTTCCATGCTATTGTTTCCCTTATTTCTTTGCATTGATCACCTAGGAAGGCTTTCGTGTCTCTCCTTGCTATTCTTTGGAACTCTGCATTCAGATGGCTGTATCTTTCCTTTTCTCCTTTGCCTTTCGCTTTTCTTCTGTTCTCAGCTATTTGTAAGGCCTCCCCAGACAGCCATTTTGCCTTTTGCAAAATACGTATGTACTATTCCAACTCATGTAACATTTCTCGTTGAGGTAGAGTTGATTTACAGTGTTGTGTTAGTTTCTGCTGTGCAGCACAGGGAATCTGCGACACGTGCACATCCAGCCACTCTTTTAGATTTCCTCCCCGTCTCCGGCACCGCAGAGCAGTGAGCGAAGTCCCCTGTGCTGCACAGCAGGTTCTCGCTCGTCATCTGCTTTATATGCGGCATCACTACTGTGTGTATGTCCATTCCAACACTGTGTATTTCTTAAACATGGAAAACAGAGAAAAGGCAACAGTTAGTGTATATATTATATATGCAAAGAGAAAACACGCTAAGCTACTACAGTCCTTGTTTCTGAAACTGGTCACAAGATGTAGTTGATAGTTACGGCTTTTCCATAGAACTCTCTTCCCATAGCGTACACAGAACAGCTAGTACAAAGCCAGGCTGAAGCCAGAATTTCTGGACAGAAGGACCAAATAAAATTAACTCATCACTATAAATACCAAAAGCAAAATTATTCACCAATCAATTAGAAAAAGTGAAACCCTGATATGAAATAAACGTGCCCCTGGAGCACGGTCAGAGCAGGAAGAACCACGGCCTGTCCTGCTCTCCGCAAGAGCCCAGCAGAGTGGCAGCTCACAGACTGGAGTAACGGGAAACTGGTGCCCACGTGCTCAGTTGCTCAGTCCTGTCTGACTCTCTGCGACCCCGTGGACTGCAGCCCGCCAGGCTCCTCTGTCCATGGGGTTATCCCAGCAAGAATACTGCAGTGGGTTGCCCTTTTCCTCCTCCAGGGGAATATTCCCGACCCAGGGATCAAACCTGAGTCTCCTGCATTGACAGGCAGATTCTTTACCACTGAGACACCTGGGACTCCCCAGATGAGAAAACTAAAACCACACAGGACCAACACAGAGACACCCACACCTGTATCCACCATAGCCAAATGCCTGGATGTCAAAGACAAAGAAACCCATGAAAACCGCAAGAGGAAAGTGACCCCCATCACAGCCACGGGAAGGATGACACAGTTAAATAGCTGACTTCTCACAAGAGACGACGGAGGCCACAGGCAGTGAAATGACGCGCGCAAAGTGTCGAAAGAAAAACGAAACAAGCAAGAAAAGTGTCAAAGGAAAGACAAAACCTGCCAATGAATAAACTTTATACTCAGCAATACCATCCTTCAGAAATGAAGGCTGGAGAGAAAAATGAAAATAAGATAAAGATAGTCCCAGTAAACAAAACAGGACATTTATTGGGAAGAGATTTGCCTTATTAGAAACACTAAAGAAAGTTCATCAAACTGAAAGAAAATGAAAAGAAAAAGAAAGTTCTTCAAGCTGTTCCCTCAAATCAATAGGAGTGAAGAAAAAAAAAAAATTAAGACAGGAAAAAAACACCAAACAAACCAGGAGTGAAGAACCAAATTCAACAACTTATAAAAAGACTTATCTACCAAGATCAGTGGGGTTTATCCCGAGAATGCAAAGTTGGTTTAGCATCTAAAATTCAATTAATGTAACACACTACATTAATAGAAAAGAGAATAAAACCCACAAGATTGTCACAATAGCTGCAGAAGAGGCATTTTAAATAAATTTAACACACATTCGTGATAAAGACTCTCAACAGACGAGGACCAGACAGGAAATTCATCAACTTCATTAAAGGGAAAAACCTATAGCTAGCATCAAACTTAATGGTGAAAGGTGTTATGCTTTTTAAAGACTGGAAATGAGCCAAGGATGTCTGCACTCGCCACCTCAGTTCTGCACTGTAGGATTCTGCATGCAAGCAGCTGGGAAGTCACCAATCTCTGCTGAGAAGTAAGGGGCTAAACAAACTCAAAAATTAGCAACTCTTCTTGGGTCTGTAAGAGAAGGGAGGACACAGCAATCCACTCTTCCCAAGGTAGGAGAGACGGGCAGGTGAGTACAAGTCATCACAGTCTGCAAGCATTCATGAGAGAAACTGACTTGAAACTCTGTGTGGGGAGGTGGGACTGAACTGTAATTAATGAATTTCTGGAGGCTCACCATAGCAGGTCTGAGAGTTAAAACCACCACGGGGACTCAGTCCTAAGGGAGTCCATACAGTGCTGTGAGATTTGCCCCTGGAGCATGGCCAGGTCCCCAAGTAAACATCGCAGCAAAGTCCCCTCAAGCTTTCTGCCCGGGGAGGAAAGGAACCATTCCAAACGTCCTGAGCACTCTGTGTTTCCTAACAAGGCTGCCTTCAAGGAAATCTTGTTAGCCAGAGCCTGACCTGCTGGGGTTATCAGAGCCTAACTGACCTCAGAAAGGCAAATGTGCCGCTCCAGCCCCCTCTGGGCATCCTGGCCCAACCAAGGGCAGACATAAAATGGAGAAACACTTGTGAAGTTCCCATGCAGAGGCTCAGGCTCAGGGAGAGCCTGGGGGCTCATCCCAAGACGGATGGAGGCCTGGGCTCTGGCCCCAGGGAAGAGGGCTTCCCCTCCCCTCCCCGCCCCGGACACTGCTAACGCTTGTTGTGAGCGGGCCCTTTCATCCAGGACACCGTGTCTGGCTGCCACAAAATAATGACAAGGCAAATCACACAATCAGATGGCGAAAGACACAAGCTGAAGGGACGAAGCACGGTCCAGAGCCAGACGTGGCGGAGAGATTGGAGTCATCAGACTAGCCATGATGTTCACAGGAAAAGGGTACAAGGTAAAATCAACAGAGGCAAAGGGCTCATGGGGCCAAGCCTGGGCAAGACCATGTGCCAACTTCCAGGGTCCTCCTGGACTTAGACCGGAGAAGCTTAATTGTCCCAGGGATTCATGACAAAGGGTGTGACGCGTTGCCAACCAGGGAAGGTCATTAGAAACTCAGCACCCACGGTTTTAGCAGGAGCTTATGTTTGTTTGCTAAGGCTGCTGTAACAGATACAAACCTGGGGAGCTGAACAACAGAAATCCGTTCTCTCACAGTGTAGGAGGCCAGGAGTCTGAAATCAAGGTGTCAGCAGGCTTGGCTCCTTCCGGAGGCTTTGAGGGACAAACCGCTTCACACCTCTGCTAACTTCTGGTTGCTGCCAGCAATGCATATAGGTTTACCACTGCAGCCCCCATCTCTGTCTATCTACGTACCTACTCATGACTGTCCAGTCATTGCTGCACGTGGGCTTTCTTCGGTTCCGGAGAGCAGGGGCTACTCTTCCAGGTGGTCCAGGGGTTGAGAATCTTGCTGCGCTCCGCAGCAGCAGAGCTGCCCCCACTTGCCGCAACGAGAGAGAAAGTCTGTGCACAGCAACGAACACCCAGGACAGCCAAAAAACAATGGAAAAGAATTTAAATTAAAAAAATAATAAAAAGGCTGACAACATCAAATGCTGGCAAGGATGTGGAAAAACTGGAGCCTTCATACATTGCTAGGGGTAACATCAAATGGTAAAGCCTCTTTGGAAAGTAGTTTTGCCGGGAGCCAGTGTGAGGAATCCCGCCCGTGACAAGGTCATGAGGAAGGAAGCTGACATACGCAAGGCGTGCTCAGACTTCGGGGGCCCCTCTGGAAATTCCTAAGCATGTACCCCGACAAAAATCTGCCGGCTTTTGTGCTCTGCTTTTCCACTCTTCTGACATTTTCTGGAAAAAGTCAATTCAGGGCTTTAGTCTTCTGCATTTGAAAGAGTGTTTCAATCCCAAAACCCCTCCGATGGCTTTCTAGCCTGCCTGCAGGACTCTGCGAGTGTGATTGTTTGAGGCCTCCTGACCGCAGGAGGCACAGGAAGCTTAAAACATCCTAGGAATGTAGGGGCTTCCGAGGAGTCAAAATCTTTAGAATAGGACTGATTAAAGGTTTCATTTGTTAAGTCAATGCTTGCTGCCAAATTTTCATATCCTTTATTTTTAGATACAGTTGGTATATAGAAAAACAAGTAGTAGACCTGGTATTAGCAACATTAGATCTTTGAGTTAAGTACCTTCTTTGTTATATCCCACTGCACCTTTGTTCTATAGAGATGTAACTTTAATGCTTTAAGGAGATGCAGATTAAAGAAAAACACTTCAGGGGAAACAAAATTAACATTCATTAAGGAAGAGAGCCAAAAAGTGTTAACAAGCCTCTTGGCCAGAAGATAATGTAAATCACCTGAGACCTTTTGTATACAAAATGATGTATAGAAAGAGTCTGGGCTGCGAACGCTACATAATTCTGTGTTACCCATTGATCTCCGTGTTTTATCAAAAGTATAAAAGGCCTTCTGAACAATAAAGGGGGGGGCCAGTTTCTCGGGCCAGTTTCTCGGACCAGTTTCTCGAACTAGTCTCTCGGCCTGGTTTCTTGGGACTCTGGCTCCCCCCGTGTCTTTCTCTCTCTTTCCTTCTTCTCTACCTTTCCTTCTCTCTGCTCTTTACTATAACTTCAGGCTGAATCTCCACCTGGAGTGCGGAGGCTCGCCAGGTCTACTTACTTGCCCCGGCTGTTAAGACCCGCACGAAAGGGAGCTTAAGGCGAGGCACCCTTAGATATTCAAGCGGGCGCCGGTGGCCCAACGTAGGTGGTGCAAATTCCTTGTCTGGAATTTTATTGGCCTTCCGCGTAAACCAAGCTATTCAGCCCTCTTCCTCCACTTAATCTTCCTACTATGCTACAGTTTCTTAATCTAATCTTACATTAATAAATAAACAAGTCTTTCCACGCCAACGCCGTCCACCTTTCGAATTCCCTGGATCCACCGGGGCTGGACCCCGGCAGTTTGACAGTTTCTTATAAACTGAACATACAGCCCAGAAAAGGCGGAGAAGGAGGAGCTGTGATAATGTGATAACTGGAGTCCACTGGAGGATCTTGGAGGCTTCCCAAAGGTTGGGCTGTGACAGTCTTTGATTGGCTTGGATGTCCTTGGGGGGAGGGAAGTTTTCTGCTTCCGGTTAGAGAAAAAGTAGAGACACCTGTCTTCCTGTTTCTTGTAACTGATGGTGAACCATGAGAATGGGAACGCTCCCAACCAGAGCATTCTGGCTATCCTGGCTCCAACTTCAACTGAAATCTCTTTATATAACTCCACTGAGAGTGGATTATGAAAATGTCCTATATCCAGACAATGAACTACTAGTCATATAAGGGAACAAATTACTGATATTCACAACAACATGAATGAACTTCAGAAATACTATGCTAAGTTATGACCAACCTAGACAGCATATTAAAAAGCAGAGACATTGCCAACAAAGGTCCATCTATTCAAGGCTATGGTTTTTCCAGTGGTCAGGTATGGATGTGAGAGTTGGACTATAAAGAAAGCTGAGGGTTGAAGAATTGATGCTTTTGAACTGTGGTGTTGGAGAAGACTCTTGAGAGTCCCTTGGACTGCCAGGAGATCCAACCAGTCCATCCTAAGGGAGATCAGCCTGGGTGCTCATTCAGTTCAGTTCAGTTCAGTTCAGTTCAGTCATTCAGTCGTGTCCGACTCTCTGTGACCCCATGAATCGCAGCACGCCAGGCCTCCCTGTCTATCAACAACTCCCGGAGTTCACTCAGACTCATGTCCATCGAGTCAGTGATGCCATCCAGCCATCTCATCCTCGGTCGTCCCCTTCTCCTCCTGCCCCCAATCCCTCCCAGCATCAGAGCCTTTTCCAATGAGTCAACTCTTCGCATGAGGTGTCCAAAGTACTGGAGCTTCAGCTTTAGCATCATTCCTTCCAAAGAAATCCCAGGGTTGATCTCCTTCAGAATGGACTGGTTGGATCTCCTTGCAGTCCAAGGGACCCTCAAGAGTCTTCTCCAACACCACAGTTTAAACGCATCAATTCTTCGGTGCTCAACCTTCTTCACAGTCCAACTCTCACATCCATACATGACCACAGGAAAAACCATAGCCTTGACTAGACGGACCTGAGTCGGCAAAGTAATGTCTCTGCTTTTGAATATACTATCTAGGTTGCTCATAACTTTTCTTCCAAGGAGTAAGCGTCTTTTAATTTCATGGCTGCAGTCACCATCTGCAGTGATTTTGGAGCCCCCCAAAATAAAGCCTGACACTGTTTCTACTGTTTCCCCATCTATTTCCCATGAAGTGATGGGACCGGATGCCATGATCTTCGTTTTCTGAATGTTGAGCTTTAAGCCAACTTTTTCACTCTCCTCTTTCACTTTCATCAAGAGGCTTTTTAGTTCCTCTTCACTTTCTGCCATAAGGGTGGTGTCATCTGCATATCTGAGGTTATTGATATTTCTCCCGGCAATCTTGATTCCAGCTTGTGTTTCTTCCAGCCCAGCGTTTCTCATGATGTACTCTGCATAGAAGTTAAATAAGCAGGGTGACAATATACAGCCTTGACGTACTCCTTTTCCTATTTGGAACCAGTCTGTTGTTCCGTGTCCAGTTCTAACTGTTCATTGGAAGGACTGATATTGACGCTGAAACTCCAATACTTTGGTCACCTGATGTGAAGAGCTGACTCATTTGAAAAGACCCTGGTCCTGGGAAAGATTGAGGGCAGGAGGAGAAGGGGACAACAGAGGATGAGATGGTTGGATGGCATCACCTACTCAATGGACATGAGTTTGGGTAAACCCCGGGAGTTGGTAATGGATAGGGAGGCCTGGTGTGCTGCGGTCCATGGGGTAGCAAAGAGTTGGACACGATTGAGTGACTGAACTGACTGAACTGAACTGAAGTGCAAGAAACCAAACAGAAAGGCTGCATATTACATGTAGTAGTTTCCTGCGTGCCTGGTAAGTCGCTTCAGTCCTGTCTGACGCTTTGTGACTCTATGGATTGTCGCCCGCCACGTTCCTCTGTCCATAGGATTCTCCAGGCAAGAATACAGGGGTGGGTTGCCATGCCCTTCTCCAGGGGATCTTCCCGATCCAGGGATCAACCCAAGTCTCTTATGTCTCCTGCGTGGGCAATCGGGTTTTTTTGTTTACCACTAGCACCAGCTAGGAAGCTATAGGGCTGTTGCAACAAATTAAGACAAATTTCGTGGCTTAAACAATGCACACATACAGTTCTGGAAGCCAGAAGTCTGAGCTGCATCTTATGGGGCTTAAATCAAGCTGTCAGCAGAGCTGCATTCCTTCTGGAGGCTTGAGGGGAGAATCATTCCCTCGCCTGGTTCTAGCTTCTGGGGGCTGCCTGCATTCTTTGGTCCATGGTCCCTTCCTCCATCTTCAAAGCCAGAAGTGTGGCAACTACCAGTTTCTGGTTCCCTAATCACATTTCCTTTTCGGACTCATTTTGGCCCATGGACTCTAGGCAGAGGTGTTATATCACTTGTTGTTGCTGTCTAGCCTCTAAGCTGTGTCCAAGTCTTTCGCAACCCCATGGACTCGAGCCTGCCATGGATCCTCTATCCACAGAATTTCCCAGGCAAGAATGCTGGAGTGAGTTATCCTTTCCTTCTCCAGGGGATCTTCCTGATCACTTGTAGGCCAAGGCAATTAATAGCTAGCAGGTCTCCACTAATCTCTTTTCCACTGCCAGTGCCGTAAGAGATCATGTGTTCCAGAGGTAAGTCAAGAAGAGCCACCTGACTCTCCCATCGGTCTATGAACAGTGAAAAATCTACTGAAGACTTGGGAGTTGTTACTCTGACCTAGTCTATCCTAGGCTAAGTGCGGAGCTTTCCTTAAAAAAAAAATAAAATAAAATATATAGCGTGTCAGTTAAATTATTGTCTCAGCTCCAACCTCGCCCTTCCATGATCCTGCGTGTGATGGGGGTGGGGGGATGAGACTCTGGGCCCACATTTTGAAGGGCAAGGGACGGTGATGCCCTAGAGGAAGAGGGGGCTTGCCATCTGCCCCCAGCCACACTTCCCCACAGCAGGCCGAAAATAAAACGGCACTGCTGGCTGGAGTTATGCATTATACACAGAGTTCGGTTTGGACAGACGGGTCTTGTCCAACAGGGGCCCAGAAATATCTGGAAGAGCGGTGGGCCCAAGAGGCGAGGAGGGCACTTGCGGGGGTCTCCCAGCACCGGCTATCCGGGCTAAAGAAAGCAAAAGTGCCCCAGATGTCACACACGGACCCTCTGCAAATCCGCACACCAGGAGGCGACCATGGGGACAAAACTCAAGGCAGATCAGGACAGCCGGTAGAGTGGGAGGTCGGTAACGACGAAACCCGGCCGGGAAGGGCGCTCGCCAGGCTCAACCAGGCGGGGACACTCCGCCGCGCCCCCTCCTTGGCTCAGCTTCCCCGATCGCTCCTCCCACCGGAAGTCCCTCCTCCAGCCTCGGGCCGCTCTGGCCCACGCGGGCGCGTCTCGCTGGTCGTCTTGGAGCCTCTCCGCCGCACGGCGCTCCTCCAGCCGCCAGGGGCGTGCGAGATCGCGTCTGGGCCGTTCTGGCCCGCGATGGCCGCTCGACTGCTCGGCCGCGCGGTGCGGACGCGCCCGGGCAGCTGCCGCTGGTCGGTTCCCTGGGCAACGCCTCGGGCCGTTTCCCGGGCAACGCTGGGCGGTGCCGGTAGCCGAGGCTATGGACCTGGGGACCGGGGCCGGCGCCGGGCCGCAGCGGGCTCGCGGCCGCCTCGGCGCGCCGTCGTCCGGGATGCGGGCCCCGGGGACGCCCTGGGCACGCTTCTCGGCCTGGCTGGAGTGCGTGTGCGTGGTCACCTTCGACCTGGAGCTGGGCCAGGCGCTGGAGGTGAGGGGGCCGCGGGCCGGGGCCGGGGCGGCCGCGGAGGGCGGGTCCTGCGCTGTCGCTGGAGGCGGATGCGGCTCAGGCGTTGCCGAGGGGCCTGGGAATCCCACTCCCCGTGAGATACCCTCCGGTTCTTCCCCCTCTGGAACCCTGCACTGGTCCCCTCCTGAAACACTCCCCCCAAGCAGAGGGGAAAATGTGAAGTTGCCAAGACCTCCCATCGGGATGGAGGAGAGGGGAGCCCTGCACTTCTGATCCCCAAAGTGGCACACTTGATTCCTCCCCAGGAAAAGCCTGTCTCCCCCCCCAATCCCCCGCCTTTCCCACGCTATGACACCTTCTCCCCTCAGTTACTCCAGCCAGAATCCCAGAGGTCACCCTTGACTCCTCCCCTCCCTCCACGCCACATCCCGGGAGGATGCGAGGCCGACAGCTCCACCTGCGGCGCCGCTCCAGATCCGTCAATCTCAAGTCCAGTATCTGTGGTCTCTTGCTTAAGCCTTTGGGCTCCTCCTTGTTCACTTAGAACCTGATCTGGACCCCTGGTGGGTCACATCCAGCCCCGGGAGTCATCTTTCTGCGCACTGACTGCACCCAGCCCACCCAGCCTAGGGGATTCGCCCTGCCTTCGAGACTCTTTCCCACCCCCACCCACATGGATGTCGACGACAACGTGTCAGCTGCGGGGAGGAAGGCCTTCTGTAGTGGAGCAGGCCTGGCGGGATGGTCTTCTCTGTGCCCTGAAGGCCAGACGCAGACCGTGGAGCTGACCAGGGCAGGGGAGGCTTAGGAGGGAGGCTCCCGCACGCTGTCTGAGGCAGCTTTCTGAGAACCCAGGAGGTGGTGCATCCCGTGATTGCAGCTGGCTGAGGTGAGCCTGGTCAGCCGTCATGGGAAAGCCAGCATCAGGGAGAAGGGCTGTTTTCCAAGGCCTTGCTGAACTCCACGAGGCTGTGGGAAGCTCAAGTCCTAGTGGGCAGAGGGCTGACACTACCCGGCTCGCTGTGGAGACCCATTCACCACACCTGTCCCCTGATGGTGCACCAGGCTAACTTGATGCAGGAACCTGAGACCAGAGAGGTCAGGTGATCTGCCCAGTATCACAGAGTCCATTTTCCTGCTGGTGCCCAAATTGTTCCCGATGAAAACACGAAGGAAGGGAGTCTACTGTTTCCTTAAGGCATTCTCATGTATGATTTTCTAGAACTTAACCATTCAAGCAAGAACAGTTAAAGGCTCCATGTGCTGGGCTTCCGAGCTTTGCTGGGGCTGTATAACTCTTGGGGTGTTGGGGGGCCGGCGCGTCTGTGCAGGGATCGGGTAGGGCAGCCCCCCGGTGCTCACCGGTTTGCGTCTTGTCTTTCTTCTCTGCCCTGGAGATTGTGGGGAGGATCAGGGGTCATTTCAGCTGAATCCACAGTCACTCACGGAGCACCTGCTCTGCAGTTACTGTTTATTCTGGGCTTGGCCTGGCTGAGCACCACAGAGGCTCTGGCACTGTGCTCGGCGCTGGGGCAGGATGGAAGACCCGGGAACGGCCCTCCGGGTGCTCGTGGGTCGCGGGACTTCCGTGGGCAGACGCAGCTCAGAGGAAGGAGCGGCGCTTGGCCAGATCTTGGAGGATGAGAAGGAGGCATCCAGACCTGGGAGGGGGGCTGTTTCAAGTAACCCCTCCCCCCAGAAGCCAGCAAAAGCAAAGGCAAGGAGCCAGCCATTCAGTCACTCAATAAATCCAGTATCAGTCGACTGCCACCAGCCAGGCACCGCGATCCTGGTGCTGGACATGAGGACCCAGAGCTGGGTGCGATCCTGGGGCCTGCCCACCGGGAGTTCACGTCCTGTGCTAGAGACACAGCGTCAGTGGCTCAGGCCCCACCCCGAGCAGGCAGCATGTGTGTCGTGTCCCACGCTCGTGGGTGCTCTGGAGCCTGCAGGCAGGCAGGGGTCAGACATGCGGGGAGGGCGGGCAGGGGGCCCAGCTCTGCTGCCTTGGGCCTTGGCAGCGCTCCTCTCTGCAGCCCTGCCAGCCATGAAGCCCGTGCAGTGATCCACGGGCAACGGCTCAGGGGGTCCTGGCTCCGCCGGGTGTCCGCGTCCCCTGGCTGGCCACAGCTCCCACACCGCACAGTCTCACGACTCTTTCAGTCTCCGAAACTGCCGAGGGCTCGAGGGGCTTTTTATGTGGGTTGCATCAATCAACATTCTCTACACTAAAAGTTAAAACTGAAAAATTAAAAATGCATATTAATCCATTTTAGAACAAGAGATACCATTTATATTAATATAGCTATTAATATTCCCACCGAAACAACCATATTTGCAGAAACAAGTTTAGTGAGGAGAATGGCATGATTTGATACTTTTACATCCCTTTTAATGTCTGGCCAAATGGAAGGCAGCTAGAGAGACCCCCGCGTCTTGAAAACCCCCACGTCAGCTTCAGTCAGTGCCCCTGACGCCCTGCGTCACAGCCTCGGTGGGAAGGAGAAATGGGAAAGGCAGCCTCGGCTCGGGGAGCCTGGGGCACCCACGCCGCTCGTGCAGAAGCGTTTTCCGAGAGGTACCCCTCCAGCAAGGCGAAGCTCCCATGTTTGTCTTCCTCGGGAGGCCTGGGTTACGGCAGCACCGCCCCTGAGCCCTGAGGCTCGGGTGGAAGGGCTGAGGCCCCGTGGCTCCAGGGGGCGCTTCTCACCATGCGGCAGGCTCCATACCCTCTGCCCATCGCTGTGGGCCTGCCCTGTTTGTCCCCTCGCTCAAGCGTGGCCTCCCCTCTGGCCTCTGCTCCCAGCTCCTAAACTCTGAACGCGGAGCCCTGGGCAGGGCTGCAAGCCTGCTCAGACGCTGCGAGACTCCTGTGCCTGCAGACCAGACTCAGACCCCTGACCCCAGCCCTGAGAGCCTGGTGTACCCTGCCCCAGCCGGCAGGCACCTGCCTTTCCTCTGCCCTTCTCAAAAGGCATGCAGGGGCCTGGCCTGCGTGGCCCTTCGGCCCCTGCCTCTCTGGGTGCTGTCCCCAGGCACCTCTGTGGACCTGCCCCACAAACAGTGTTTGGCCAACTCCCCTCCCACCTCTTCCCAAGAGGTTCAGTGGTAAAGAATCTGCCTGCCAAGCAGGAGACCCGGGTTCAATCCCTGGGTTGGAAAGAGCCCCTGAAGAAGGAAATGGCAACCCACTCCAGGGTCCCTGCCCGGGAAATCCCATGGACAGAGGAGCCTGGTGGGCTGCAGTCCGTGGGGTCACAGAGTCGGTCGCGACTCACTAAAGCAGCAGCCGCAGCAGCAGCCTCCCTCCTCTCTGCCCCTCCTTCTTGCTGCCGCCTTAGCTGACATCTCGTTATTTCTACGTGACCCATCTGTTCCATTGTCCTTTAGAGACATGTTTTCACACTCTCCATAAATATAGGCCCCTGAGTTGTTGGGGGTTCAGTTCCAGGCCATTGTAAGTAAAGCCAGTCACACAGATTTCCTGGCTTCCCAGCACATATAAAAGTTATGGCTACACTAGCTTCCCTGGTGACACGACTGAGCGACTTCATTTTCACTTTTCACTTTCATGCATTGGAGAAGGAAATGGCAACCCACTCCAGTGTTCTTGCCTGGAGAATCCCAGGGACGGGAGAGCCTGTTGGGCTGCCATCTATGGGGTCGCACAGAATCGGACACGACTGAGGCAACTTAGCAGCAGCAGCAGCTTCCCTGGTGGCTCAGACAGTAAAGAATCCGCCTGCAATGCAGGAGACCCGGGTTCAATCCCTGGGTTGGGAACATCCCCTGGAGAAGGGAATGGCAATCCATTCCAGTATCCCTGCCTGGAGAATCCCATGGACAGAGGAGCCTGGCGGGCTGTAGTCCATGGGGTCGCAGAGTCAGACACGACTGAGCGACTAACACTACCTCTCCTACACTGGACTCGTATAATGCGAGTGCAAGAAATGGCACTGTATCTAAAAAACAACGTATGTTCCTTTATTTAAAAATGCTTTCCTGCTAAAAAATGCTACCATCTGAGCCTTCAGTAAGTCATCTTTCTGCAACAGTAATATCAAACACATAGATCACAGTCACTGAAACAAATACAGTGCTGAAAAAGTTTTGAGATATTGTGGAAGTTATGCGGATGACACAGAAGTGTGATGTGAGAAAATGGCACCTGTAGAATTGCTAAACCCTGAATTTGTAAAATAGTCATGACATGCAGAAGCACAATAAAGCAAAGTGTAATAAAATGAGACATGCCTGTACGGTATCTGGTCAGGGTCTACCCCTCTGCCGGGGCTCCGAGGCAGAAGTGCCTGGGACACAGTCCCGGGCCTCTGGACACTCGGTGGCTGCAGAGGAGACAATAGGCCCAGAGCAAACAGAGGCAGAAGCTATATGATTGTGTCAGTGGGAGTCCCAGGGCCCAGCAGTCACCATCTGGGCTTCAGGGCACAGCCCAGAAGAAGCCTAGTTTCAGCCAAAACCCAAGTCCTCCTCTGCCTGGGAGTTTGGCACAGAGTGAGTGAGAAGGGGGCCACGCACAGCGGCCCCCTCGGCTCCTGGCCCACTGCAGGCAGCCACTGGAGCCAGCCTGCTGCTCTGAGCACAGGCTAGGGCAGTCGCGACGCCCAAGGTCCAGCAGCAGTCTGGGGGCTGCCTGCCGTTTCTCGCGTCCCGCAAGGAGATCCATTCAGACCCGCTGCCTGAGCACAGGGCTGCCGGCCGGACAGGCAAGCCTCAACCTGCTTGGCTCCCCTCCAGCGTGGCCCGTCTCCCAGATATAGCCTGGCCAGCTGGTCGTGCTCCCTGGACACTTCTGGGGCTTGGGTACCCCATAGGTTATGCTCCAAACCGGGAGCAGGCTGGGAGTTCCTGGACCCCTCACTAGTGGGGGTTGGAGTGAAGATGCTCAGAGGCAAGGGTGTCAGCGTCAGGCACCACCTAGTGAAGCCGGGATGAGGAGGCTGGCTACCTGTGCCAGCAGGCGGGGAGGGAAGGGTGCAGCCAAGCCCCTCTGGGTGGGCGGGGCAGGCGCGGAGGCCAGCAGGGCCTGCCCCCCTCCAAGTGAGGGGGCGTCTCGGGGATGGGCGGTTGGTCCATGGAGATGGAGAGGCCAGTCTGAGCAAGTGGCTGTGAGGGTGAGGATGTGGGCAGGGAGTTGAGCTCGGTCAGGGTGTGCTGGCCAAGAAACGGGAGTGGTCCCGTGCTGCAGGGGCTGGGGCGCTGGGGGGGCAGGGGTGGAGCCCCAGAGGGCCGGGTCAGCAGGGAGTCAGAAGGGGTGGAGGGGGTGCAGCCCAGTGCCGAGCCGGCCCAGCCCGTGCCACCAAGCGGTCTGTGTCCCCCGCAGCTGGTGTACCCCAGCGACTTCCAGCTCACGGACAAGGAGGTGGGTCCCAGCCCTCTCGGGAGCAGACCTCGCCTGGAGAGCAGACCCTCACCGGGTTTCTGTGTTTCAGAAAAGCAGCATCTGCTACCTGTCCTTTCCCGACTCCCACTCAGGTAGGCCACCCGCCACCTCTCCCTGCCCTGCCCTGGGCGTCGCTCTGCGACCGGCCTGGCCCGCACCGCCTGGAGCCCCGGCCCCGCTTCCTCTGGGGAGATATTCTGAGTCCTGCGTGGCCGCCAGGCTCCCTGGCTCCTGTGGAAAGAGGAGTCTGGGCAGAGGGACCCGCGGGGTCTGGTCTTCGCCCCAGCAGAGGGGCCACCGGGCCCTGGCCTCAGCCCCTCCCAGGGGCTCGTGTGTACGGCCAGCCTGTTTTCCGTCCCAGGCAGGCTCAGCCAGGCCACACGGAGGTCCTGCCACCCCCCAGTGGGGTTCCTCGGTGCCCACGCTGTGGGGCTGTCTGTGCGCGTGTCTGTGTGCTGAGGTTGAACCCCGATGTACAGGAGTCGGCACAGGGGCCTCTGTGGGGAGGTGCAGGGCCCTGGCCGCCCCACTCTGATCCCCCAGGGGCTGGCAGGAGAGACTCCAGCTGGACCCAGTGTGACGGGTCTTCTCTTCCCCAGGCTGCCTTGGGGACACGCAGTTCAGCTTTCGTATCCGTCAGTGTGGAGGGCAGAGGCGCCCCGGGCAGGCGGGTGAGAAGTACGGCGACAGTGGGGCCCCCGCGTCACTTCAGGTGAGCGGCTAACCCCTCCCTTCCACCACGGGCCAGGATCAGGCCGGGAGCTGCCCCTTCAGGCCGCCTGGCCCACCCCCCAGCCGGCAGGATCTCCAACTGCCGCAGACTGAGCCTGGCCCCCCGGCCTCAAGCGGGGGCCGGCCAGCCCTTCTGAGGCTCTGCAGGTGTCCCTGGAGCTGGTCCTGAGCGCTTGTGTGCACCAGGGCAGGGCTTACGGTGCAGGCCTGCAGGCCTCCCGAGCCCCAAACCGCTGCCCGGGTCTGCGGAGATGTCCCTGGAGAGCTTCCCAGGTTCCCAGAGCCGAGGTTCACAGGCCAGCTGGGGGCTGGGGAGAGCGTGCCGCGGCCTGGGCGGGGGTCCACGGGGGCCACAGGGAGCGTGGGCGGGGGCGCGGCCTGGCTGACACCCCTCCTTCCAGAGGGAGCCTGCACACTACCTTGGCTACGTGTACTTCAGGCAGGTGAAGGACAGCTCCGTGAAGCGGGGCTACTTCCAGAAGGTGAGCCCCGGGGTGGCTCCTCTGGGAGCTGGGGGCAGCCGCCGTCAGAAGGGACTGACGGCCTTGGGGTCCGGAGCCTCCAGGAGCACCCCCTCCTCTGCAGCCCCAGGCACTTGGTGCTGGGCTGAGCCCACCACCACCCAGGCCGGGGTGTGGGCTCTGTGGAGGCCCTGCCTCGCCCTGCCCGGCCCGCAGCCTTGTCCGGCCCAGGCTCCCTGCCCCTCCCCGAACTGGGATGTGGGTGGGGCGCCTCATCACCGTCTCGATGACTTCAGTCTTGAGCTCAGGAACCAGAGCAGAAGGCGCTTGAATCCCGGGGAGACCCTCCCAGAATCTTGGCCGCGTGCCTTTCCCAAAGGCCTGGGCTCCAGCTCGCTCTGCTGTGGTGGTGGTGTTCTAGTAACCTGAAGTCCCTCGTCAGGCTGTTCCTGAGACAGCCATCCTAGAAAGCCGGTGGGACGCCCTGCCCCGGCAGCCCTGGAGAGCCGGGCCCCCCGGCTGGGGCGGCGTCTCACCGGCCCCGGGGTCCCTGCAGTCGCTGGTGCTGCTGTCCCGCCTGCCCTTCGTCCGGCTGTTCCAGGCACTGCTGGGCCTGGTGGCCCCCGAGTTCTTTGACAAGCTGGCGCCCTGCCTGGAAGCAGGTGAGCGGCCAGCAGGTGCGGCGGGGCCTCTGAGTCTACCTGGCTGTGGCTCCCGGTGGCTCTGCTGGGCAGCTCCCTCCAGGCCTGGCCTCTGACGCCAGCCGCCTGCGTCCACAGTCTGCAACGAGATCGACCAGTGGCCGGCCCCCGCACCAGGGCGGACCCTGAGCCTGCCCGTCATGGGAGTCGTCCTCCAGGTGGGGGCTGGCGGCTGGTGTGGGGGCCCCTGTGCCTGTGGCCCTCCCGCCGCAGCTGCCCCTCGGTCCACAGGTGCACATCCCATCGAGAGCGGACACGCCTGAGCCCGGGCCTCCGGAGCCCAGCGGCCACGAGGTGGGCCCCCCCACGCCCCCCTGCTGCAATGCTGCCCTGGGCCGGGCCTCCCAGCTCCCCTGCTGGGGTCCTGGGGCTGGCCACAGCACAGACAAAGCCCATGACCCAGTCGGGGGCGGGGTGGCCTTGCCCACTCCTGGGCGCCGGGCAAGGGGAGACCTGTGGGTAGGGATGCAGCCCGAGAACCCCTCTGAGGGGGGCGCGGGCCGCTTGGTGCTCTGGGGCAGCAGCCTCAGCCTCAGCCTGGCTCCTCACCCCTCGCAGACCCTGCTGCCAGCCCCGGTGGTCCTCCCCAGTGTCCACGAGCTGGACCTGTTCAGGTGAGCCCTGTACACCCCCCCACCCCCGCAGACTGTGAGTGAGCCCCGGAGGTTCAGGCCCATCTGGGCGGAGCTGCCAGGGGCACTGCCGGTCAGGAGCTGGCCCCCCGGCCAGTTCTGAGAGGGAGACTCGAGCAGACAAGGAGCTAGGTGCCCAGGGTCTGCACCCGGAGGATCCGAGCCCCGTGGGCAGGCTGCGCAGGGCCGGCAGCGATGGTGCTGGGAGGTGCCGCGGGGGGAGGCCGTGCTCCCAGGGGCGTTGGTGGGGGACCCCACCTTTGGAGACCCGCCGCATCCAGCGGGAGCCAGGGATGCCGGCCTCCAGCCTGGGGGCCTCAGGGGCGGCCTGGATGTGCCCTCAGCAGGTTCCCATGACTCCACCGTTTCCCTCTGGTGTGAGTCCGGCGTCCACTCGGAGCAGGGCCCGCCCGGACCTGTGGCGGCAGGTGGTCGGGGCTGGGGAGCCCCTCGCCTGGCCAACACCCCCACCGGCCCCCCACCCCCCCAGGTGCTTCCGGCCCGTGCTGGCCCAC
This sequence comes from Capra ibex, assembly GCA_006410555.1. Taxonomy (NCBI): domain Eukaryota; kingdom Metazoa; phylum Chordata; class Mammalia; order Artiodactyla; family Bovidae; genus Capra; species Capra ibex. The sequence continues at coordinate 96,652,027 of SJYO01018757.1, forward strand.
GTGCAGCTGCTGTGGGAGCTGATGCTCCTCGGGGAGCCCCTGCTGGTCCTGGCGCCCTCGCCCGCCGTGTCCTCAGAAATGGTCCTGGCGCTGACCAGGTGGGCTGGGCGGCCGCGCAGGGGGTGGGGGCCCAGGGCTGGCCCCACGTGCTCACTGCCCCGAGGGCCCCCACCTCCGCAGCTGCCTGCAGCCCCTCAAGTTCTGCTGCGATTACCGCCCCTACTTCACCATCCATGACAGCGAGTTCAAGGAGTTCACCACGCGCACGCAGGCCCCGTAAGCGCTGTCCTCGGCCCCTCCCCCGGCCCGCCCCCCGCCCCCCCAACCTTGCCTCCTTCCCTCCCTCTTTCTCTCTCTCTCTCTCTCTCTCTAGACCAAACGTGGTCCTTGGAGTCACAAACCCTTTCTTTATCAAAACACTTCAGCACTGGCCCCACATTCTCCGAGTTGGCGAGCCCAAGACGTCAGGTGAAGCTGTCCCAGCCTCCACCCAGGGCCCCTGGGGACGTGCGTGGGGCCTGGTGGGCTCTGAGCCTGCAGAGACAGAGTTGAGGCCCTGAGGCCCGGCCGTGGGGTGTGTCTCGTAGGGGACCTTCCCAAGCAGGTCAAACTGAAAAAGCCCTCGAGGCTGAAGACCCTGGACACGAAGCCAGGTCCGTGTTCCTCTTCTCCTCCCGGGACCCAGAGACAGGCCTTGGGGGCGGGCAGGGGCGGGCAGTGGGGCTGGCACAGCCAGAGGGGGTGCCCCCACCCCCAGAGCAGAGCACGTGGCCCTCTGCCCTCCCCAGGCCTCTATACCGCATACACGGCCCACCTCCACCGAGACAAGGCCCTGTTCAGACGGCTGCTGAAGGTACCGCTGGGGGTGGGGTGCTCCCCGTGGGAGGGGGACCCAGGCCTGGCGCTTCGGCTCAGCCCTGGCGACCCCCAGGGCCTGCAGAAGAAGCGGCCGTCAGATGTGCAGACGGCGGTGCTGAGGCGGCACCTCTTGGAGCTCACTCAGAGCTTCATCATCCCTCTGGTGAGGCCAGCACGGAGCGGGGGATGGGGGATGGGGGACAGGGGCGGGCTGTGGCCCAGACTCACTGCCCTCCTGCCCCCAGGAGCACTACATGGCCAGCCTCATGCCGCTGCAGAAGGGCATCGTGCCCTGGAAGGTGTGGTCCCAGGGGGGCTGAGGGTTCTCAGTCAGGGCCAGGGGTGTGCCTGGGAAGTGCCCCGGGGAGACTCCTAAGCGGCCCAGGTGTGCCCCTGTGAGGCTGGTCCTCCAGCACTGGCTCACTCGCTGCTGTTGCAGACTCCTCCCCAGATCCGCCCCTTCCGCCAGGATGACTTCCTGCACAGCCTGGAGCGATCGGGGCCCCAGCTCACCTGTGTCCTCAAGGGCGACTGGCTGGGCCTTTACAGGTGGGTGGCCCGTCGGCGGGGTCCAGGGCTCCCGCGGCCGGTGGGCGCGCGCACCCACCTGTCAGCCCACGGGAGCCCACAGCCGCCGCCCCCCTGCCCTGACAGGCGGTTTTTCAAGTCCCCCCATTTTGACGGGTGGTATCGGCAGCGGCGCAGGGAGATGGCCCAGAAGCTTGAGGCTCTTCACCTCGAGGCCATCTGTGAGGCGGTGAGTGGGTGCTGGGGGAGGGGGCTTGGCGGGGAGGCCGCTGCCAGAGTTGGGGGCCTTGGAGACAGACAGCCCATCGTCCACGCAGAACATCGAGCTCTGGATGAAGGACAAGTCTGAGGTGGAGGTCGTGGATCTGATCCTGAAACTTCGGGAGAGGCTGGTGAGATGCTGCGCGGCCCTGCCCGCCCTTAGCCAGCCGGCCGTGCAGGCGGCCTGCCCCTGAGCCCTGCTGTCCCTGTAGGTTCGGGCACAGGGCCACCAGCTGCCCGTGAAGGAGGCGACCCTGAAGCGGGCACGGCTGTACATCGACATGGCCATCGGCTCCCTGCCCAAGGACCTGCAGGCCATCCTGTGCCCTCCCTAGGATGGTGCCCGTGGGCTGCGGGCCAGAGTCTGGCCGAGCTGCTTTCCTCCCCCGCCTCCCCACAAGTTCCCTGATGCCCCCCACTTGGCACTACCGCCGTCCAGCAGTAAAGGTGGCATTCGGAGCCGTAGCCTGGACCCTGACTGTTGGCGGCTCGTGTGCTAGCTGAGCTCACCTCCCCCTGGGCCCCACCTGCCTACTCCAGCCTTCGCCTACTGCCCGAGGCCCACCTACGCCTGGCACACGTCTGTGGTTGCCATCGGAACGTCCTCGACTCGTTTCTCGGCGTCCTTCTGTCGCGCGTCGAGGAACAGGACCCCGTGTACGCGCCGACTCACGGGCGGGGTGGGAGGACGGGCGGGGGTGTGGGGGCGGTACCATGGAGGAGGTCCTGAGTCGTCGACCCCGGGTCTCGACGTCACTGCGGGTGGACGTAGAAGTCCCTCCTTTACCTACAGCATCCACCTCCCTTCCGTTCTAGTCGGTCGAGGTCGAGGCCTAGGTCCTGGACGCCTCCGTCGTTCTTGGTCCCGGCCGACGTGTGGTCGGGGTCCGGGGCCCGGGGGGCGGGTGGCACGTCGGGGTGGCGCCGGGGCGAAGGCGGAGTGGTACGAGTCCTACGACACACAGACTGAGACGTCACCGAGTCCGTCCCCTCCTTACACGTGTGTGAGCCCCTGTCAGTGGCAGGGCGGTAGGTCTAGTCGTTGTTAGTGCAGGTCGACACGTCGTTTCCCTGGCTCTCCAGTCCCCGGTGCCCGGCGAGCCGTCCCGGGCCCCAGTCGGGCCGGGCCTCGTCGTTCTGTCCGGGGCTCGTCCGGAGTGGTCGAGGACCCGGAGACGGACCTTCCGCCGCAACTGAGGCTACTACTTCCCGCACCCGCACGACTCGTGGAGGTCCTCGACACGGCCGTCCTACCCGTGCATCCACTTCGACGTTGTCCGGCCCCGAGTCACGCCGGCGGGGTGCTCCCGACCCCGTCCGTCTCCCCGGTGCCCGCCGTGACTCCTTCCGTGGACATAGACTCGCCCTTGTCGTCGCGGTCCTCAGGGGCCGTCCGTAGGCTCTCGGCGACCATCGAGGCTCTGTCCTTCTCGTGGAACACGAGCCACTCGCGGCGCGTCTTGTCTCTGTCGTGCAACCACTACGGACTCCCCCTGCGTCTTGTCCCTGTCGTGCAACCACTACGGATGCCCCTCTACCCGAGTCCCCGGGCCGCACGTCCCGTCGGAACCGGGTGACCGGCCCGCCCGCGTCCCCCGTGACACGCCCCCCGGTCCGAGTGGGTCGACCGCCTTGTTGTCCCGGTGCGACGTCGCCGACTACCCGTCGCTCAGCGACTCGCCCCAGACTTACTGGACGGCCAGGGGTCGCGGGTTTCTCTACCAAGAGACGTCTCTCTCCCCGGTCCCGAGTCGACGAGGCTGGTCTGGACGAAGTCGGGGTCCGAGGTGTCGGAGTCCTCTCGGACCCCCCGCCTCTCTGGGGGTCCACCCTGACCGTCCCTACCCGTCCCCGTTTCCGGTTCGGGCCGAAGACGGCCGGGTTCCTCGCGAGGTCTCTTTTGAAACCCGGAGGCTGGACCCCACTCCTACCCCGGATTCACCCGTCTTCTCTATCGCGCATGGCGAGGCGGGAGTGGTCTCAGGTCGACGCGTCGTGTCTGCCCGTCTCTCCGTCACTCTGTGTGGGTGTGTGCCCCTGTGTCTGCCCCGTGGTTGTTGGTNACGGCCGGGTTCCTCGCGAGGTCTCTTTTGAAACCCGGAGGCTGGACCCCACTCCTACCCCGGATTCACCCGTCTTCTCTATCGCGCATGGCGAGGCGGGAGTGGTCTCAGGTCGACGCGTCGTGTCTGCCCGTCTCTCCGTCACTCTGTGTGGGTGTGCGCCCCTGTGTCTGCCCGTCTCTCCGTCACTCTGTGTGGGTGTGCGCCCCTGTGTCTGCCCCGTGGTTGTTGGTCTCCGTCCGTGTGGGCGCCTCGTGCGCCCGTCTCGCGTGTCCACGCCCACCTCGGTCCGCACTCGGCCCTGTGCTTCGTCCGTCCCGGTGTCCCCCGCCGCCGACGGTCGCCGGGACTGTGTCCTCCCGCAGGTTCCGGACCGCGAGGTGGTCCGCCCTGGGGCTCCCGGAGGTCCGGGGTGGGGCACCGGAGCCTGTGCTGCACCCGGACTCCGACGTCCGTTGCCGGACGGGGAGTTGGGTGGACGCTCGGGGGCCGGTTCCCCTACTGCGTCCAGTCGTCCAAGGGCTGGTGCAAGAGGTCCGGGTGCAAGTCTGGGAGATGCACCTACCATATTTACTCCGGCTCCGACAAGACGTTCCTACTGTCCGACCCCTACTGCCAGGTCGGTCGCTCTCGTGGGGTACCGACTGGACCCCTCGGTCGACGGGCGGAGTGGGACTTGTGGAGGTGCACCAGGTCGGCACTGTGGTTGTGGTCGCAGAAACCTCGTTTGTCGACCGGCCCGCCCGGTCCGCAGCCCCGCCCGTCACGGGGGCCCGGGGGGAGTAGCCGGAGGAGTAGGGCGAGCCGCGGTAGGACCCGCGTGCCTGGAAGGACGCCTGTCTTCGGCAGACGGTCCCAGGCGCGTGTAGGGGCTCGGGCCACCCCTCCCCCGTCCCCAGGTCCGCTGCGTCTGCCCGGACCGTTCGACCTTTCACGTCGGAGACACCCCACGTCCTGGTCTGTGTCTGTCCCTCTCGGCACGTACCACCGCCCCGCCCCCCCCGCAGGTGTCGGTCTCCCACCGGACCGCCCGACTGGACGCACCCGAGGTGTCCGAGGGTCTTCCAGTCCGTCCGTGTCATCACGGCGAGCCTCAACTACAGTCACTCCTGTCGCTGCTTCTTCCACCCGCCCAAGGCGAGTCCTGTGTCGACGGTGGGCGACCCGACCGTCTTGACCCTCTCTCCCGCCCGGTGGGCAGTCGCGGACGACGGGGGTCGGGAGTTCCCCGGCGTCCGGTCCGGGTCGTCACCCGAGACGGTGGGTTCACGGAACGGAGGGCCTCGAGTCGTGGGACGGGTGTCCTCCTCCCTTCTCGGAGACCGGCGAGGCATCCCCGTTCCTGGGACCCTACGCCCTGTCCGGGGGTAGCACTCCGTCCCTGCACTGTCCCTGAGGGGTGGGAGGTCCCGTCGCTGCAGCGGGACACGGGTCGTCCCGGTCCGTGACACCCCCGGGTGTCGCAGACGGGGCGGTGGAGCCGTGGGGGTCGGGAGTCGGGGTGCGAGACCCCGCGGGGTGAGTGGTCGAGCTATGGGACTCCCTTACCCAACAGGAGGGTCAGGAAGAGGCCCTTCGCGACGTCCTAGACCGGGACCGGAAGGGGTGAGGGACTCCTGTTCTCGTCCCCAGTCCCGTGGCGGGCTCGGGGTGTTGGGGTGCGCTGTCCTCGGAGCTCCCAGGTTCGCCTCGGTAGAGAGGGTGGACGGGAGTGGACCGTCGTCTCGTCGGGTCGAGGGTCTGGATACCACAGGGATTTCTACTGACACACTCCTCGGACGTCGGGTCCCGGTGGTCCCCGTACCTCTCCTCGGGCCGACACCCAGCCCCAGAGGTTCTCGTGGGCCCGGAGGGGTGTCTCATCTTTGGTTCGGCTGCCGGCGGTCCCCGTCCCGTCTACCTGTGTCCCTCCAACCCTGACCGCGGACGTGGGGCGGTTGTCTTTGTCCACCGGCTGGCCCCGGACGCCGTCGCGTGTCGTTCGCCGGGGCGCGGGACGTCACTGGGAGCGCTCGTCTCAGACACTTTGACGCCATCACAATGACCGAGTCGACGCAACTGAGGAACGTTGGGGTCCCCGGCATCGGGGCGTCCGAGGAGACAGGTCCTCAGAGGTCCGACCTTGCGACCTCACCCGACGGCGAGGGAAGAGGTCCCCTAGAAGGGTTGGGTCCCTGACTTGGTCCCAGAGGACGTGACGTCCGCCTAAGAAATGGTAGACTTATCAATTAAGTGAAAGGAGGTGTCGTCTTTTGTGTCGTAATATATAAATGATATTAGTTTATTTTTTTTAATTTACTGGACCTTTAAAATTTTTCATTTCGATACTCACGGAGTTTTTTTGTTTGTTGTCTCACGTCCACGGGACCGGGTCCCCTACCGTCGCTCCCCTCGAGTTGGGCGGGTGGGAGTCGGGGACCGGGGTGGGGGGTTCAGTCTCGGGGGGTCGCTCGGTCGAGGTCTTCCCCTCTCGACAAGGGCTGGGGTGCCGGCCGGGGGTCGAGTCCGGGAGCCGGGGGTCGGGACGGAGGGGAGTGGGCGGTCGGGCTGTTTCCAGAGTGTGGCTACACCCACGGGCTCTTCCTTGTGGACACGGATGCCGGGGGTTGACGACGCACAAGGACGACGGAGTCTCCGTCCGTCCTGGTCGTTTCCAGGGTCTTCTTCCGGTCTCTCCCCACCCCGACCGTCCTTCCTGTCCTTCCGAAAGGACTCGGGACTTCGACCACCAGTGTCGAGACGGGGGACGGGTGTACCCGGTGGTGCGTGTGGGTGGCACGTGTGTGGTGTGCCGACACACGTCGGGACCCGGGGGACCTGACCCCCTTCCCGTACAGGGACGTGGGGGTCGGAGGTTCGAGGGTGCACAAGGGGTCTCTGGGGGAGGTCCGTGTTCCCTGACAAAGGTCGGGTCGGGTGTACCCGTCCCGGTCGACCTCTGGGGAGGGAGGACGGGTGGGAGGTGCCTCGGTTTAGACCTCCGCACTACGCCCGGGTCAGTCCCTTGGTGAGAGGAGTGTCTTGATGTCCTCCTACTTGTCCCCAGAGACTGGGTCGTTCCGTCGTCGAGTTCGTCCTTTCTGTTTTGGGGAGGTGGAAGTGTAGGGTGGGAGTTCGTCCAGGGCGGCAGGCGAGTCTGGTCGGAGCTGACGGCGGGTTCCGCCGTCTCCTCGTCCCCGTCTCCCTCCCGCCCTTTCGGCTTCGCACGTCGGGGACGCCCGGACGTTCTGTGCCCGGGTCTTCGGAGTCTGTGTCGACCCCGGACCTGGGCTCCCGCGACCGTTTGTCTGGGGTCGTCGGGGGTCCTCGGGTCTCCCGTCCGCTAGCCCCGACGTCAGAGCTCGGGTGGTGGGAGGTCCTTCTTCCGGCCGTCGTCCATCCACCGACGACCGACCCCTCCCTCGTCTCGACACTGAGACTGAGTGTTTTGGAGTCGAAGGACGACGGGAGGGGAGGGGGTGACTGTGGCTGGCTCCACCGTCTGTTCGGTCCCGCCCCTCTTGTCCACGGACAACGGCGGTGTGGGTCTGTGTGTCTGTGTCTGTGTGTGGGGCCCGGGAGGTCCGGGTGGGACTCCCGGCGGGAGTTGTTCGGGTCCGAGCGCCCGGGACGTGCCCCGAGGAGGGGTAGGTGCGGGGGTCTCGGTCGGACACACGTCGGGGTTTGGCGTGGGTCCCGAGTGGGTCAAGAACGGTGCTCCGTTGTCCTCCTCCCCCACGCGCCCACTCCTGCCGTCGGGGACGGTGGGGGTGGGGGGGCGGGGCGTAGGGGGTCGCACCCCCGTCCGCCGGACGTCTCCCACGAGGGGTGCGGGGGAGGGGCCCGTCTTCCGTCTCCTTGGCCGGTGACCGGGGGGTAGTACGTCTCGTAGTTGAGGGCCTCGTCCGAGACGGAGGTCTCCCGTCCGAAAGGATCTGAGTCTCGGGAGGGGACGTGACTGCCTCCACTCCCGGTCGCCCCCGACCCCGCGGCCGCCCCGCCACTCGTCTGGGGGTGGTCGAGGAGGGCTCGGTGCGGTCGGGGTTTGGACCGGGAGTCCGGAGTCGGGTTGCTGGTAGTGGAGGAGTTCGGTCGAGAGACTTGGGACGGGTGCTTGTCCCCGACGCCACCCTGGGTCCTTAGAGGGTGGGGGGTCGGTGACGGAAGACCCCAAGGACCCCGTGGACGGTCGGTCTCTCCGGAGGTTCTTCGAGGTAGGACGTGGGCGCCGGGAGGCCGATTGGTCGGAGCCGGCGAGGAGGGTGGGGGTGCCCGTCTGACCGAGGACCCCCCTGCACGCCCGTCGAAGGACTCGGGGTTTGTGTGGCCCGCGCGGTGTCCGGAGGGGCTACGGGAGGGGGAGAAGACTCTGGGGTCGGGTGTGGAGGTGAGACACGGTTGTCCCCGGGTCCACGTCGTGCCGACGTCCGGACGTAAGACCCCTACCTCCCATAAACGGTGCAACGGGTCGTGGGAGTGGTTGGGGTCAAGGACTCCGGTACCTGCCCTGGAGCTCGTCGACTTCGAGGACGGGGTGGAGTCCATCTGTCTTCCCTCCGCGGGGAGGGTGGGCACTGTCCTGATTGCGTCTGTCGTGTCGTCCCGGGGCGTCCGGCCGGAACCCCCCCCCCCGGGCCTCCTTCCTGTCTCCGGGGGCCCCTGTGTCCGTCACGTCACGAAGGAGGACGTCGGTTGGGGCGCCCCCCTTGTGTCTCGCGCGCAGACAGTAGGGGTCGTTGCGGCCGTGGTCACGGTCCGAGGCTACGGGCCCGGTCGGGTCCGGTCGTTCACGACCCCCGTCTCCGCTGCCTTCCCACCGTCGGACGAACCGGTGGGGGGGTGAGTCTCGAGTACGGGTCTCTGGTCGGGCCGGCAGTCTTCCTGTCGTGGGAGGACGACCAGGTGTGGGGTCTGGAGTTGTGTGCCGGGGGGTGGTGAGGGGGCTCCGGTGTCGCGTCCTGAGCCGTCTCCCCGGCGTCGGAGAGGTTGGACGGCCAGTCTGTTCGGACCGAGACTGGGCTCCGAAACCTGGGAAACCCGAGGGTCGGGGCCGGTCGGGTTTGTCGAGGCTGGACGAGGTCTTCTCCCCGTCCCGGTACCCACCCCTCTCCACTGGTCGAGTCGCGTCAGTCCTCACTCCGGTCCCGACCTCTCGGGAGAGGAGTCTGTTCTGGTGGTACCGGTCCTTTACCCGTACCCCCCCGAGAGACCGGGGGTACTACAGGGGTCTCGACCCGGTCCAACATTTTATACGATTTGGATCCAGGAGTCACTCCTCGCGGGGGTTGAGTAGTCGTCTCCTCGGACGTCGGAGACTCTACTTACCTTTCCAGGGTGGGGTCGGGGAGGGACGGGACGATGGATCTCGGACGACAGTCCATCGGGGTGTTTTGGTCCTATGAGGGAGTCCGTTCCTTCTACAGGTCCACGGTCCGTCCCTGTTCCGGGGTGGTGCGGATGGGAGAGGTGACTTGGGTTTCCGGGGTACCGGGACCCGAGCTCCGGCTCCGGACGGTCGTCCGTCCCCGGGAGGTCGAGGTCGTTTCCGCGGGTGACGGTGCTCGCAGGTGTGTACACGCCGAGCCACAATTGTTCTGTGGACAGTGAAGGACCTCGAAGGACACACTCGCACCGTACACACGTGGCGGGGGGGGGGTCGGGGCACGAGTGCCGTCGACCGCCCCTCCGGAGACACTGAGTAGGGCGGTGGTCTTCTCCTCTGTCGCCGCGTCCCCGGCTTTCTGACCGGGCTCCAGTGTCTCCGTGGCGCTCCGGTCCGGCCCCGGAGTCCGACGTGCGGAGACGACGTCGGACCCCCGACCGAGGAGTGTCCGACCTGGTCAGGACGGTTCCTTCCGGGACTCCGCTCCACCGGTCGGTCGTCCACCGGTCGAGGTTAGGGTCTTCCATCGCCAATCCCCCAAGGTGCCGGGGGTCGGGATGACGTCCCCTGTAGAGTTCTGAGTGAGAAAGGGCCGTGAGTTCCACTGTCCGTGACACCGTGGCTGGAAGAGGGGACAGGGCGAGTCTCCGGTGTGTGAGGCGTCCACGGGTGGCGGACGCGCCGAGGTCGGTCGAACAGCACCTCGGGTGGCTCCGACGGAGAGGAGAGGGACTGTGCGTGAGGTCGACGGCGGTGGTAGTCGTACGGAGGGGGGTGAAGACGGAGGAGTCGGAGGGGCGTGTCGGACACCGCTGGAGTCGGGGGTTCGGGTGTGACGAATACGTCGGGACCCTGGGAGTACGACCCCGGCGTGGAGTGGGTCGGGCCAGTCGGGTCTGGGACGCGTGGGGGACGGCGTCCACCGTGTCGGAAGAGCGACGGGGTGGGGTGCACAGGACCTCTTCTGTCGAGAGGCAGACCGGACACCCCGTGAGTGTCGGAGGTGCACGTCCGACGTGCGCTCCTGCTGACCAGGCCCGGGTCTTGCGGTAGGGACTGTGGCTCCCACAGTCCGCCTGTCCTGCCCATCTCCGGGCGACACACTCTCCCTCACTCCTCCCACCCCAGGTCGTCCGCGTCCGAGGTCCTCTCCGTTCCGTTCCTCCCGCTGTCGCCGTCGGTCCCGCAGTTCTTCGTCCCATCTTACCCCCAGAACTGGGGTGGGAGTCCGAGGTCCGAGGTCCGAGTCGGGGTTGGACTGGTGTGTCGGCAGGGGTGGTGGGGTTTCGGCGCGGACGGGAGGACGTCGACCCCAGACTCGGCGTCGCTCCGAGACCCGCTCGTCCCGCACCCAGGGTGAGGGAGACATCACCGAGTCTGGTCCGCGAGTCGGAGACGGGCCTGACGTCACATGCCTACCCCCGCTGCTGACTCGGGAGGCGTCCGACGGCCCTCCTCCTTCGCGTGAGCACGTGCGTCCCCGTCTCGTCCCGGACCGTGTGGCTCACGCGAGGGGCTGCGGCTGCAGAGGTGCCGGCCACGACTACAGTAGCAGTCCGAAAAAGGATGGGGGACCCGACCTCCCAAGAGTCTGTGTCCACCACTAGGCTCTGTGCCTCGGGGGCCGGTGCCCGTGGTCCGGCGCGAGAGTGGGTCCGAACCGCCCGTCCGGGGACCGGTCCTTGTGAGAAGAGAGAGGAGGGGTGTCAAGAACGGCTACAGGAGGCTTAAGGCCGAGTTTGCGGCGGAGAGGTTCTTCGTCAGGGACTCGGGGTTGGGACAGACGTGCGGGGGGTCGGAGGACCCGGACTCTGTGCCGTGTCCCCGGTGTCCGAGGTCCGGTCGCCGGGGCCCCCAGTCTCTTCCCCGAACGTCGACTGACTCGCCGGGCACGGGGACCTTCGTCTCGGCAGGCCGCCAGCCGGGGGCGCTTCCCTCGGGCAGGGTGGGTAGACCCTCCGCGTCCGGCTCGGCGGGCCCCGGGAGGGCGGACGGCCGCTGCGGCTCCGCGCCGGCCCGGCGGAGACGGGACTGCCGCCGGCCGCTCGCGCCGGGCGGGGCAGTGCGGCGCGCCGGGTGCAGCCCCTCCGGCCGGGCGCACTGGGGGCTGGGGCCCACCGTCCGGGCCGCGTCGCTCACGGGCCGCCCGGGCCCCGGCGGGGCGGCGGGGAAGGGCCGGGGGCCGGGAGCCGGGCGCCGGCGCGCGGCCGTGAGTGGCGCGCCCACGCCGGGCTTGCGGTGGTCGTGCTTCATCAGGCGCTCGGCGCGGTACCGCTCCCCGCGCCCGCCCGAGGCGCCGAGCCCGTGCTCTCCCGCCGCGCGAGTACCGGGCCGGGGCCGGGGCCGGGCGCGCGGGGCCTGCGAGGCCCCATCCAAACGCCGCCGGCGGTCCGAAACGCGGCGGTAGAAGGGTCGGGCGGCCGGGCGGGCCGGCGCGGCACGCGGACGCGAGGGAGCGGGGCGGGGACCTCCCGCACCGGGTCTCGCCGCGCGGGAGTAACCCGGAGCGGGGCCCACCCTCCTCGGGCTTCTCCGCGTGGGAATAACCCGGCGCATGGTTCCCCGCCCCGAGGCGAAGAGGGGCGGGGGTCCGCCACTGTCCCTGCCGCCGAGGCCCAGCGTCCGGGCCAGCCGGGCCCACCCTCGCGCGGGGCGCCGGCGCCGCGGGAGCGTCCAGCACCCCAGAGCCCAGGACGGGGCCCGCGAGAGTCAGAGCCCAGGCGCGCCGAGGGTCCCAGAGGGGCGGGCGCGACAGTCGGGCCTCCTTCTGACCTTCCGCGTCAGGACGCGTGCCCGGAGGCCCTGACCCTCCCCGGGACCCTGCAGGGCCTGCGGCGGTAGGACCGTTCCCTCCCCCGGGTCAGTCCGGACGGGAACCCCAAAGGACGGACTCCTCCCGAGACCGGGGTAAGCCCTCGGGCCAGAGTCACTCCGCTTTGCGAATTGTAGTCAAGTCAAGTCAAGTCAGCGATTCACAGGCTGAGACGCTGGGGTACTTAGCGTCGTGCGGTCCGGAGGGACAGGTAGTGGTAGAGGGCGTCAAGTGAGTCTGTGTGCAGGTAGCTCAGTCACTACGGTAGGTCGGTAGAGTAGGAGACAGCAGGGGAAGAGGAGGACGGGGGTTAGGGAGGGTCGTAGTCTCAGAAAAGGTTACTCAGTCGACAAGCGTACTCCACCGGTTTCATGACCTCAAAGTCGAAATCGTAGTAAGGAAGGTTTCTTTAGGGTCCCGACTAGAAGAAGTCTTGTCGCGCGGCGTGTGGGACGACACTTTTCGTCCCTCGTCCGACGGGACGACTCCAAGGGTCGTCACGGAGGGTGGGAGCCCGGGACGTACGGTGTGCCTACCCGTCCTCCCTGAGTCCCAGAGCCCGTCTGTGATCCTCTCCGCAGTGCGCCACCCCCCTCGGAGCCCCGACGGCGACTGAGCGACCCTGCCCCTCGAGCAAAGACCTACTCACACCGTGAAATTCTTGGACACTTCCTCGTCTGACGACTGCCAGGACGGGCGGGAGTGTTCACCCTCGGGGCTTTTGGGTTCGGTCTCTCCCGACTTTCTCCTCTGGTGACCCGGGGGCGGGACGGGGCCCGTGTCCGGACAGTGTCGGAGAAGTGTCGACGACAACTCAGGACCCTACTTTTGGAGAGGAAAGACGGGGCCGACAGACTTCAACCAAAAAGAGTGAAGATAGGGTTTTCCAGGACCGGTGGTGACGGTGCGGTGACTCGAGCACGTACCCGTCCGTCGCAGGGACCGTTCGGGAGACCGGACCGGGGACTCGGGTCCTGTCCGAGAGGACGTCTCTGCCACCCCTGGGACGGGGGAAATAAGGGGGTGGGAGCCCGGGACAACGTTCCTCGGGTGAGGGACTCGGTAAAGTCTCCGTGAAATCCCAGTTCCCATCCCAATCCCAGTGAAGGTCTCGTACTATGGGGACGAGTCGAAAGAACGATCGTGGGACATGGACAGGGGGAGACCCACGAAGGAGGGAAGGACTCCCAGACGCGGAGGGGTGGGCGTCATCCGCGTGGGAGAGCAAAACCCCGGGGAACCGAGGGAAAGGCAGGAAAGTGGGGGTGGATCGTACCGAGGTCACGGGCAGTGGGACGGTTGTGGGAGCGGGGGTGGAGGGGCTGACAGAAGTGACATGGGTCGACCGTTTAGGGTCGGTGCGTGTCAGGACGGGTGGGCAGAGGAGGTCGGACATCGTCGTCGACCACGTCTCACTGGGGCGTGGCACTGTGGGGCCGGGGTCGACGTCCAGTGACGAGAGGGACGGCGGGTCGATCGGGTGTAGACCGGTCGCGCGAAGTGAGACGTCGAAGGAGTTCGGAGACCGTGGGGGAGGTCACAGCGTCTCTACCGGGACGACCGGAGGAAGTGTCTCATTTGTCTGGACGTAGTGGGGTTCAGACCGGGAGTGGGGGGCGGCAGGGGGGCCGGCGTCAATGTGTCTCCGAGCCGGGGAGGACGGGGGATGGGAGGAGACCGACAAACGACAGTCACGGGGACGGAGTAGAAAGGGAGAGATCCTAGGAGTGGTAGTCCTAGTTCGAGTCAGAAAGGGTGGAATTCTGTGAGTCTGTTTTGGAGTGATCTGCGCAGATGCGTCGGTTTCGGCGGGACCGAAAAGGACGGGGTACCTGTGAGAGGTTTCGTACGGAGGCGCCGGCGGTCGTGCGGCGGCGGACGTCAAGGGACCCGACACAGAACAAACAGAGGTGCCGGTTCGTCACGAGCCCACCGATCGGACGGTAGGGGTCTTCACCGAGACGTGACTCGTGGTACCCCCTCCGGACACCCAAAGGGGACCCCCTCACCGTGTGCGTGTCAGTGCCTGCTGTTCGTGGTCCCCGACACGGGGCGTCTCCGTCGCCCCAGTGTCCCCAGAGACTGGGTCAGACGTCCGCACCCCACTTGATTCGAGGGTCCGACGTGGGACTACGGTCTCCTGTGGACGGGTCCCCGACACCCGCTTTGTCCGGAAGCCATCGTCGTTCACAAAACTCTCCTTCTTACGTCTGCCTGTGACGACTCCGAAAGGAGACGGACTACATCTGACCCTTAAAAATAAAGAAAAAGGAAATAAATCATTTTTTTTTTTTTTCCCCCCCTGAAGCCACCACCACGTCATCTATTCTTAGGTGGACGATTTCGTCCCCTATGTCCAAGCTAGGGGCCAGACACTTATAAGGTGTGCGCCTCCTCGTTGATTCGGGTGCGCGGTGTGGTGACTCGGGCTGCCGGCGTCACTACTCCGGCGACTCGGCCCTCGGACACGAGGCGTTGGTCTCTCTGGCGGCGTCCCTTCTGCTCGGAGCCGACGCGCCGATCTCTTTCGGGCGAACGTCGGTGTCTCTGGGCCTCGTTGGTTTTCATTACTCATTTAACTCTTCGAAAACTTTTTATTCATTTCATTTAAATTCTTTAATTCTTTTTTAAACCCCAGTGTGGTGTGTCGAACACCCTAGAATCAAGGGGTTCGTCCCTAGTTTGGGTGTGGGGACCGTGACCTTCGCTCCTCAGAATTCGCGACCGGGCGGTCCCCTGTGTGGTTAAGAGGAAACAACCACCCACTCCCTACACCAGTGAACACAAAACCTTCCTACCAGGACCGTCGTTCCTCGTGTCGCGTGACGTCCCCCACCCCTCCGACCGGGCGGGGTCCCGGAGACGGACAGGGGGAGGGTGAGGTCCAAGACAGGAGAGAGACGTGGCAGACTCTCACTACGGGTCGTGGGAGGGTGGAGGGTGTCTGCACGGTCAAGGTTTTGAGGGGTCTACCGCGAGGTCAAGACGGAAGAGAAGTCGGGGGCCGGGCCCTGTGACCTCCGGTCGGTCTGTAGGGACGGGCGTCCAGGGGGTCCATCGGCTGGGGAGGGGGTGAGAGGGGAGCAGACGGGGGGTGGGGACGAGACGCAGAGACTGGGTGGGTGGGGGGGTGACGTAGGAAGGACGGGTACGAAGTCTGACTGACGGGACGACTTCGGGTGAAAAGATTGTCTTTACACTAGTGTAGTGGGCGGGAGGAAGGCCATTTTTATTTGTTTATCTTTGTTCTTATGGACGACGACGAAGGAATGGACGGAGTCCTGTCTTTGGGTCGAAACATTGCGCCGCCCCCGGGGGTGAACAATTAGATAAGTAGGTCGATCACAAACAACTCGAGGGTACCGGACACGTCTTCCTCCGTCCCTCTCACTGGTCCTGTGAGTACTACTGGAGTGTCGCACTCGTTCTGACCCCACCCTTCTGTCTTCTCCTTTGTACCTGCTTCTACGTGCCCTCTAGTTTTTACAGACCCCGTACTACCCTATTGGCAGGGGCGAGTCTGCCTGTTTCCCCACTCCTCGGGACCGGGGTTCCGGTAGTAGTCGACCGCCGCGCAGTCGGAACACCTCTCGTCAAACCGAGGTGGACAGTTGTGTTTGTGCCCGAGTGGAAATCGGTCTTAGGGGTACGGACGTTTATATAGGACATCCCTGTGTAGGAACTCGAGTGCTTCGTCCCGTGAACGAGAACCTTTCGGACCTTTAGTGGATTAACAGGGGGTCACTTCAGTGTCCGTGGAGGAACAGTCGCACCCGAGTCCGTACCCTTTCACACCGTCGGAGAGACGAACACCAGTAATGGCCAGTCGACGATTCAGCACAGACAGAAAACACTGGAGTACCTGACATTGTGCGGTCCGAGGAGACAACGGGTGAGAGAGGTCCTCAAACATTTCTAAGTACAGGTAGTTCAGACACCACGACACATTTGTAGAGTAGGAGACAACAGGGGAACAGAAGGTCAGAAGTCAGAAAGAGTCGTAGTCCCAGAAAACGTCGTGCAGTCCAGAAGCGTAGTCCATCGGTGTCGTGACCTCGAAGTCGACTTCGAGATACAAAGGTCTACAAAAACGGACGTATACCTGTACACACGCATACATTCCGTGTGTGTGTCCTGTGTCTGGGGGGTTTTTGCGTGTATACTCTTTCATTTTGTCGTCGTGGGTAGGACCGGACCCTTTCCCTAGGTGTCACCCACCGTTAATTCTCAGGAACGGATAAATTGAAGGAACGTCTTTGGTAAATTATAAAGTCATTACCCTCCTTTGCACACCTTCAGCGAGTCAGCACAGACTAGGGGACCTGATATACCGGGTGGCTTAAGAGGTCCGGTCTTATGACGTCACCCATCGGGAAGAGAAGAGGTCCCCTAGAAGGGTTGGGTCCCTAGCTCGGGTCTAGAGGGTGTAACATCCGCCTAAGAAATGACAGCCTCAGTCGCCCCTTCGGGGGTCCCCCGCACCCACCTCTAAAGTCCTTGTCTCGACGACGCGCGAGTGACTCCTCCCCTAGAGTCTTAGAGGAGACCGACCGGAGGCGGAGGGTGACCGAGTCTTTAGACCCCCGTTCGGGGTCCCGCCACCCGCCCTAGGTGGGACGCTGGTGTGGGGCGTCGTGGGAGAGGAAGTGGGACCTGTCAAGCCGGGGAGGTCCGGGTCCCTGTCCCAGAGGGTAGCCTTCCACCGCCTCCGCTGCGACCGAAACCCCCAGGGGCCGGGCGGCGGGGCAGAGGTCTTCGCCGGGGTCATCCCCAGGCCCACCCCTCCCGGCCCTGGGGCGGGTTGGCCGCGCAGGCCGAGGCGGGGGGACCCTCTGATAAATCGGGCCCTCCCCGACCCCGAGACCGTGGACGTTCTGAGACCCGTGTTTCACTGCTCCTCCGCGGGCGTGGTGGACGGCCTCTGGGAGCGGTTGACTGGCTGGCCGAGGTCAGATGCGGGGCTCCACGGGCGCCTTCGTAACGCCCGGACCCCGGCGGGGGGTGTGGACGGGCCGAGCGGCGGGGGAGGCCGGGGCGGGCGTACCGGGCCGAGGACTGCCAGTGGGAGCCAACGTAGTCGGAGGAGATGGATGTCGAGGGTCCGCGCGACAGGGAGCCGGACCGGGCCTCGGCTGGCGGGTGCGCTGTGTCCACTCGTCCAGAGTCTGGTGGGACCGACGGCCCCGTCCTTTAGTCTACGAGGCCTTCCGGGGTGGGGCGGCGGCGGGGTCCTGGCGCTTGACCCCCTTTGGGCGAAGCTGACGATCCCGAGTGTACGATTTAGGTCGGGGTCCGGGACCCGTGGGGGGCGTCCCGTCTGCCGAGGAAAAAGAAACGAACGAGCAGATTCCGTACGGGTGACGGGGTGACCGTCTCGTCTGGGGAGTCTTCCTCCCAGTCGACACCCTCCCCTCCAATTCCCCGAAGGGTGTGGACGGGTGGAAGGGGGTGGGGTTCCCTTCCCTCATTGAATCAGGACTCGTCTCATCGGGTCCCTTCAGTCCGTCGACGAACGGGCCGGGAACTTACCCGACGACTCTACCGACTCCCGGTCTTGGGGTCGGGACTCGAGTCACCCGAAGGCGACCGGACGACCGGGTGCCGCACCCCCGACACCCGAAGGGGACCGGACGACCGGGTACCGTACCCCCGACACCCGAAGGGGACCGGACGACCGGGTACCACACCCCCGACACCCGAAGGGGACCGGACGACCGGTCACTGAACCCCCGACACCCGAAGGGGACCGGACGAGGTCCGACACCTTTCGACACCCGAAGGGACTTTCCGACCTGGTGACCCAAATGAAGGAGGTAGAGGGACACGTCCCTCGGGGGTCGGGCCTGTGGACGGTCACCGAGCGTCGGAGCCGTGGGACGTCGGGAAGGGCGCCAGACCTTCGACGTGGTCCGGGAGGTCGGGTTCTTCTCACGGTCGGACCGGGGACGGTCCCCAGTCGGAGAGGCGTTACCGGGGGCGGCTGTGAACCCAGGGGCGTCCGGATCTCGGGTCGAGGACGCACACCCGACACGCGACCCATGGACGGTCCACGTCTTGGAGTCGGTGGCGGACACCGTCGAGCAGCCCAGCCGGCCGGGGGCCCTGAGCCAGGGGCACCTGGGGTCGTCGGGGGTGTCGATACCGACTCGACCCCCCGTCCGGACAGGGTCGACCCTACGACGTGGTGTAGGGGTCCCGACGTCGACTCGGGGGTCGGGTCACGCGGACGTCTCTCTTCGGGAAGCTTCCCGTCACGTCCGTGGTCGCTTGTGGGGACGGGGTGAGAGGGGGCAGTGCAAGACGTCGTCGGTCGGAGGTTAGCGACACCTGAATCTCCGGGTGCACCCCCGGGTCGTCCCAGACTAGTGGGTCCCCGAGACGTGACTCTCTCCCATTGTGAACCCCCAGCCCCGACTCTCCTCCGCCGACCGTTGTAATCTACGGTCTTGTCCCGTGTCTCCTCTCCCAGACGGGCTCCTGTACCCCGTCCGCAGCCCCTGGACTCGTGTGGTCCGGAGGAGACCCGACGCCCTCTCTCCCTGAGACCCAACCGGTGAGCAGGACTGTACCATCCCAATCCCGACCCGACAAGACGAGGTCTACCCAGGTCCCATCGTTGTCTCTGGAGACGGACGTGAGGGACTCCCGTCGACCCCTCTCCCACCTCCCCAGGACCTCGATCCGTCTCGTCCCACCCTCACCCCACCCCCACCGTCAAGAGGGTCTTAACGGACCTTCTTGGAATCGAGGTCCACGCATCCCCACCGGCTGGTTCCCGGTCCCGAGGTGTCGGGTGTCCCCGAGGGACTCGCGGGGGACGAGTCGCGCCCCTGGGTCACCCTGGTCCGGGGTCGATAGTCACCTGTTCAGTCGGTCTCCGCCTCAGACCTCACCCGTCCAACCGCCGACCCCCTCCTCAATGTACGACCCTCGATCCCGGAAGACAGGGCCGCGGACCCAGATCCCCGAGTCTTCCCGCTAGAGGGACTAAGTCGTCCGGAAAGCACGTCGTGAATTAAACAGCTGCAAAACGGCGCAGTCGGAAAGTCGGTGGTTCACTTCCCTCGTGGTGGTTGAAGGTCGGTCCCTCGTCCCGGCCCGGACACCCGTGTCGTCACGGGTGGGTGTCTAGAACTCGACCTGCGGGGTGCCCACCCGTGAGGGGTAGGAGCACGACTGAGGAGGCCGAGCACCGAGGAGAGGGGAGGCGGTCCGGTACCCTCCAGTCGGGCCCGACCAGGGACGGGCCGAGTCCCCCACCTGCCTCCCGTCGGTGGCGTCGAACCTACGGCACGCCTCCGGCCTTATCCGCGAACGGCCCCGACCTCTCCGGACACCAGTGACTCCCCACAGCCTTCTCGCCCGTCCCTCCCACCCGGCACTCCCGGTCTACCCGAGGCCCTACTCCTTCTCCTCCGGGGTCCTTCCGACCCAGCCCCTCAATCCTCGAGTCGACCCGTTTCGGGTGGCTCCGGGGCCGGGACCCGTTTCAGGGGCACCACGTCACGGGCCACGAGCGGCCCTCCCCCGTGCCGGGGTGTGCCGCGGAGGTACTCCGTTGTGGCGGACGGTCCGCCGGGGGTCCCGACACCACGGACCGCAGGGGGGTCCACGAGGGACTCGGAGCCCGGGGGTCCCGACACCACGGGCCACGGGGGAGTCCACGAGGGAGTCGGTCCGTCGGGGGGCCCGGCACCACGGGCCGCGGGGGGGTCCACGAGGGACTCGGTCCGCCGGGGGTCCCGGCACCACGGGCCGTAGGGGGTGGTCCACGAGGGACTCGGTCCGTCGGGGGCGGTCCACGAGGGACTCGGTCCGTCGGGGGGTCCACGAGGGACTCGGTCCGCCGGGGGGTCCACGAGGGACTCGGAACCCGGCAAAAGGAACCCAGCAGACAGTGCCAGTGTCGTAGTGTGACCACAGGTATACCGGAGGTTCGAGGTCCGGTACAGGGCCGGCGGACAGGCTGACGGACGAAGCTCTGGACCCCCTGCGGGCGGCCCTGGGGTGGGTGGGGGAGGGCGACGAGGGCGAGGCCGGTCTCGGAGAGCCAGGACAGGACAGAGGGCGGGAGTTGGTCGGGGAGGTCGGCCGGGAAACAAGGAAGGGAGTCAGGTTCGCTGGTTGGACGAAACCCCACTACCCAGGTCAGAGGGGGGACCGCAGGGGAGAGGTAGGGACTTCGTTTATAAACGTCTCGTGAACATCTTTGTCACTTATTTTGTAGTCGGGGGTGGGTCTCTGACTGTGCAGGCACCTCCTCGCCTCCTTTGACTGGAGTCCTCGTGTCTCTTGTTCCCTACGGACCGGCGCCTCACGACCTCCGCGGCACCGAGTGTCCCGACTCTCGTGAGGCGGCAAAATTTGCCCCACGGTTCGTGGGGGTCGACTGAGAGTCCTCCCGTCCTCCTCGGCGCACCTCTTGGGAACCGGGTGACGGGAGAGGACCGGGTCTGACGTGGGACCGGAGTCGGGAGAGACTACTGTGGCAGTAGTCGAGGTCCGACACTCCGGGACGACACACAGGACGGCTCGGACCGGGAACTCACTGGGCCCGGCACTCAAGTAAAGACGGGACTGACCTCTACGTCGGAGTCGGAGTCTCGGACCGTTTCTAGGAGACTCGGAGAGACTCGGTACTCGGAGTGGGTCACAATCGTTCTTAGGGTGGGACCTCTCTTAGGACAGTTCAGCCAAATCGTTCCGACGGGGAAGGGAACTGGGGACGGGTCAGGGGGTGGGGGTGGGGTCCCGACACTTTGGGGTCGACTGGAACGACATAAGGTCGTCTGGTACACTTGTAGAGAGGGTAGAGTGTTAGTACTTACTTCAGAAGTAGGGAAGACTTGCTCACAGTTTCCCGTGAAGAGACCTCGAGAGTACCAATTCCTGGGACCGCCTCTTGGTTCTGGGGTGTGCGGTAGCTCGTGGATCGGCCCCGTGACGTTGACGACTCGGGACGTCGGTTCTGGGGCGAACCGGTTTATTTATTTATAAGACAGTTTTTACAGTTTTATCGCAAAAGACTTTGTTCGGGACGGGGCAGGGTGAGGGTCCACGGACCCCTTCTATCCCTCGACCCTCCCCGTCGCAGGACCTCCTCAAATTTCGAGGACCGTCCCCACCCTCAGACCGCTGGAGTTGGAGGCCCCGTCCAATCAACGACGTCCCTGCACCTCCAACCGACCCCCGCCCCCCTCCCCCACGATACGACTGTGTAATTGAGAGTCTCCGGTCGTCCTCCCACCTACCAGTGAGTAATGGCTCCCGGTTCCGGTTCCCCGACCCACCACAGGCCAGTGAATACATTGGACACCCGTATATATGCCCGTGCTCCCGGGCACCTCGACACGGAGAGAGTCCTACTTCCACCGACGCCACTCATGGGGGCCGGGTGCGTCTGACGCGCGAGTCCCTTTCGTCCCGTTGGGGCACGGGGCGCGGGTCTCCCAAAGACGGCCGGGTGAGTAGACCCAGTTTCCCGAGGGAGGGCCGGCACCAGATAGATCCCGTCTCCAGTGCCCGGGTTTGCGACCCAAGGGACACCTGGACGCAGGACTCTTCCTCTGAGACCACGCCCACGACACATCGGTGCCGGTTCGTAGTGGGAGCCTCGTCTGTAGGGGTCGTAGGCGAGTCGTCTATTCCTGAGTCCCGGCCTTCAGAACTGAGCCCGAGTGGTTCCGGTGTGCGGCCACGGGACCCCACGGGTGGCGGAGAGACGGCGAGGTGTAGGTTGTCAGGGCCGGGGGTACCCCACAGGAGAGAAGGAGAACCTCGACTGAAGGACCTCTTTACCCAAGTGGGAGGAGGGGTGGGATGGTCCTGGGTCTGGGAGGGGACCAGAGGGTCGGACTGTACCTCGGTCTTCGTCGGTTTCTGTTCCTGTCGAAGGCTTTGATGTGCCACTCCTGGCGAGGGGCCGGGGTGGAGAGGACGGGACCGGGGAGTGTGTCGAGGTCCCCGGTGGGACAGGTGTCGAACCCCGGACCCTCTCCGTCCGTCACCGGGGGACCCACAGTTCCCGTCCCCAACCGCCCGACGGACCGACTGGGAGACCGAACGTCAGACCGGGCGAAGACCTGGCACAAAAACGGTGGATGTTCGAATACGTGTGAGCCGTCTGACACCTGAAGCAGTCCTCCTTCCATCCACCGGCTGAGGATTTGCTTCCGGGACTCCCGACTGGGACCCTGGTGTGACTGGAGAGGGAAGGACCGGGTCGTACGGGTCAAGCCCCCGAAGAGGATATTCTCCTACTGACAGTACCTCCGACACCTGTACGACCTGCCCGACCACCTACTCAGTCTGGGGCTGCACCTGAAGGGGTTGAGGAAGGTACGGAAGGTCTGCCGACTCCCGTAGGCCTTCCGGGTAGGTCTGTTCCCACACGAGGGGTGGACGGGACTGCCCACGACCCCTTCCTCCCAACCAGACCGGGAGAGGGTCATCCGGGACACAGGGGGGTGTCGGGGTCTAGACACGGAGACGGGGTCGGGGACGTGGGGTGATCGGACGGGACAGGGAGGGAGAGGAAGTCTGACCAAGGTGGAGCAGCCCGAGGACGTGCTGGACCCCTTCCAGGACCGAGACCGTCCCCTCGGGGTCCACTCCTCTCCCCACCTCCCGCCAGTCGTCCCGTCCCGGGCCCCGTCAGAGGCGAGGTCCGAGACCTGTGGGTGAACCCCCAGTCCGGTCAATGCAGGTGGGTTCCGACGGGTAGGTAGGCAGGGGTCACCCGTCAGCAGCCTCTGTGGAAGGGTCAGCCGACGGCAGGGGTCCGGAGACACCAGAAGGCACTGACGTGGAAGGTCCGGTTGGGACTGGAGGTCGTGGGGGACATGTCCACGCCGAGGGAACGGGAGGGAGCGGCACCAGGGGGAGGGAGGAGGGGGAAGGCCCAGGACGAGGACTCGGGGAGGGGAAGGCAGGGCGGAACGTCGTGCCTCGAACCGTACATGGTCGGAGTGACACCCGAGCTCTTGCAGGAGTACAGGACCCCGGTACTGCCACTCCGGCCAACCCCCGCCCCTGCCGCCCCTGGTAGACCTCGACGGGGAGACCCACGGGCACCACTGGGCGGGAGAGGGTGTCTCATGTACATGGCCTACTACTTCAAGTTGTTTAAGCGGGAGGGTGGCCTCCATCCTCCCCCCACCCCTGGCTCGGTTCCAGATCGGGGCGTGGCGGGACGGGCGGTGCGGGGGACGGTGCGGGGCGGACGGCGGGTGGTCGGGCCGGGCGGCGCGGGAGTCGGGGCGGGTGGCGGGTGGTCGGGGCGGGTGGCGGGAGGTGGGGCAGGCCAGGCGTCAGGGGCGTCAGGGGCGTCAGGGGCGTCAGGGGCGTCGGGGCGTGGCGAGCGGCGGGGGGATCGGGGTGGGCGGTCGGGGCAACGGCGGGGGTGAGGTCGGGGCGGGGCGGGCGCCAGGGGTGCGGGGCGGGTGGCGGGAGGTCGGGGCGGGCCGGGCCGCAGGGGTCGGGGCGGGGCGGCGGGGAGTACCGGTCGGGGCGGGCCGGGCGGCGGGGGGTCGGGCCTCGGACTCCGGACCGGGGGCGTCCGGAAGATGTAGCAGGCCAAGGTGAGGAAAATGGGGACCGTGTTCAAGCCGCTGATGGTCGTCGACACGTTGCTCGTCCTGGACCGGTACGACGGGACCCACGTCCTTAAGTTCATGCCAGTGTCGGTGCCAGCACGGGCCCTCCCCCCCGCCGAGCCCCCCGAAGTGCCCGGCCATGCCAGTGCCAGTGCCAGCACGGACCCCCCCGCCGAGCCCCCGAAGTGCCGGTGGCAGGGACACGACGTCGTTCAAGCTGGAGATGTGGTTCTCGAGGTCGGACGGCCTGCAGCGGCGCGACGCCGGCATGATGGTCCCCGAGCAACTGTTCATGACAGGACCGCAGGACACGACCACTGGCGGGCGGGTGGGGGAGTGGGCGACCCACAGGGCCCGCGTCGGTGACAGGCCTCGTGACAGCTGGCGGCGTCGGGAAGGCCTCCAGGGGTGCCCGGGTGGACGTGCCGGACGGGCCGACCGGGGAGAGGGACGACCGTTATTTCTGGGACTTCGCCGAGCTCTGGCTCCGCACAACACCACCCCGTGGGTGACCCCATGGTCACACCTCCACCCCCTGGGGACGAGACCCGAGTCAGAGGGATTTCTTTTGTTTTTGTAGACGACCGATCTTGTGTGATGTCCTTTGGGGCACCATTTGCGTGTCCGATTGGCACTACTTGCGCTGGGGACTCCTCTGGGGGTCCGCGTCGGGAGAGGAACCGGTTTACACGCGGGAGTGCGCCGTCGCGACGCTTTTCGACGGGTAAAGAGACCCCTGAAGGGCAGTCCTAAAACGACTAACGTGGGAGAACCCTAGAAAAGTACAAAAGGAACCATAAAGAACGATTGACTATTGACTCGCCTCCGACTTAGTCTAAGTGCAAACTGAATCCCCGGTCTCATGAGATCTCCACCCCCGAAAGCCTCTTGTGGCGACAGGAGTCGTACCAGTCGACCGGTGCACCACCAGAGTCCAGACTCTTACGGGAGGTGGCCTACCTCCCTCTGAGTGGGGTCTCTGGTCCTCGAGGGGAGGGTCAAACCAATCACGGATACGTCCTTCCCCTTCATGCACGAGGGTGGAAAGAGAATTAGTCAGACATTCTCGACGAAGGCGTCGTAGGAAGCTTGTGTTAGTTCAACAGACAACACATAGTTCTTGTGTGTCTAAGTCGCCCAAACTCGAAGGTACGCGACAGTAGGAAGGAGCACGAGTCTGTCCCGACCCCTCCCCGAGACGTCACCCGAGGACCCGGGAAGGCTACTAGCTTCAACCAGAGACCCTACCCTGCAAAGTAGGACCACATTGTCCTACGGGTCTGAGACAATTAAAGGACACAGACGACATTGTTTGACGGTATTTGACCCACTGAACAACTTTTCTTGTACCAAGAAGAGTTCATGACCTTCCGTCTTCGGACTCCAGTGCCACAGGCGTCACGGAGGAGGTCCCGTAGACAAGGGTCCACCACCGGTCGTGGGCGCCGAGCACCGACCGGCTCAGAAGAGTCGGAAGTGTGACGACGGAGAGGCACTCGGCGAGGCGGGGAGAGGTATTTCCGCGAACACTGTCGTGAGTCACCCGCGGGTCTACTAGACCCTGCTGGGGGAGTAGAGTGCCGGGCACTAATATCGGTGTCCCACGAAAAAGGTTCACTCCGATACGTGTGCAAAGTGTTCAGCCTACATCTGGTGAAACGCCCCGGCAAAGGTCACCTTGGCCGGGAAAGAGGTCCTTGAAACCCTCACCCTTTCACCTTAAAGTTTGCGTGCATGACGCCCGACTTCTGGGTTAGTGAAGAACTTGCAGGTACCCAACACTGGCACCTCCACCGCGACGGGGGACGGAGGGACGGGACGACGGGTCACTCTGGGGGGGGCAGGGCGAGTTTCGGGAGGACTCGTGACGTCGGGTCGACGTGGGACCGTCGTCCTCTCCTGGCCAGTTCGCACCGGTCTCCGAAACGGACCCTGAAACGACCAACGGGTCACCAACGTCCTCCACCCCAAGAGTGGGGACCGACCCACGTGTACGGGTCTCGTTCGCGCACCACGCGAGCCCTCGGGCACCCGACTCGAGGTCGGCGTCGGGTTCACGGAATTAATTTCTCGTTCCGTACCAAGTTTCTTCTAGGACGTACGTCGGTTGGTTACTCGTTTCGGGTGTACACGCGTGTGTGCGTATCCTTTGGCCAGACGGGTCCGGGAGGGGTGAGTGAGGAGGACCTCGGGAGGACGGACGGGTCCCGAGGGAGTGTGGTCGGAGTCCGGGGGAAGGGGCGACACCGGGGAGGGTCTGACACTTGAGGCCGTCCCTCCACGTCCCGTGGTTCCCCCGGGAAAGGGATCTCACCGAACACTCCACGTCCCCCGAGACGTCCCCGTCCGGTTCCCGAGACTCGGACCTGACGTACACCCGTCGCCCCGGAGAGACGGAAGGACTCTCACCCCTCCTCCGGTCAGAGGCTCCTCCACTCCCCCTCTGTGTTCTCGGAGTCTCGACCCCCGCCCCCTACGATATTACTGACAGACCCGGGTTTCAGTAGTGGGTTCCCCCCCGGAGGTGCCACGTGTCGTCCCCACCGGTGGAAGTGGACCCCGGGATCCAGGGGTGCGGAGAGACACCGGGACGTCTGACATTGGACCGGCAGAGGTTTGTCCGGGGTCCCAATCCTTCCCCCGGTCCCTAGAGTACAGGATCAGATGGGTGCCTAACGGCCAGAACGACCCCCGGAGTCCCGTGACCCGTTGACTCCTCGAGCGTCTCCGTTCCGAACCGAGATGGAGGTCTGACGTGACCGGTCCGAGGAGACGGGCACCCGTAGAGGTCCGTTCTTGCGTCCTTACCTGATGGTAAAGGAGGAGGTCCCCTAGAAGGGCTGGGTCCCCAACTTGGGTTCAGAGGACGTAAGAGGAGGACGTAATGTCCGCCTAATAAATGACGACTCGGTAGCTTAAAGGGAAATTTGCTCGGTCAAAGAAGATTCTCTCACCAACGTTCGTTCTCAGAATCTCCTTAGATCTTAAACAATAGCCCGGACAGACCCCAACTTTCAACCCTTGCGGACTACCAAGCACCGGGTGTCCTCACCCCGTCTATTAGTGCCGGAGTCAATGAGACCGGTCGAGAGCCCCCATCGTTCGTCCACGATCTCCTTCCGGCACCGAAGATGTCCGTGACTACCGGATTCCGTCCTGTCGCCACTCAGGTCGAGGACTTTGGGTCCTGGTTCGGACCTGGCCTTCTCTGGTAAGACACTGAACGGCCTGAGACGCTGAACGGGTCTTGACACTGAACGGGTCTGGCGTCGGGACTCCCGTACCAACCGCCGACGGGTCGACGGGGCCTCTGAGACCCGACAACCCCTGGTACTCCAGTGACGACGAAAGTGGGTCTCTCCAGCTACGGAATTTTCCAGTCAAAATGAGTTCTTCCAGAAAAAGATAAAAAAACGGCGTGACTCACAACACACCCTAGAGTCAAGAGGCAGGTCCGTAGCTTGGACGTGGGGACGTCTCCTTCGTACTTCAGGACTGGAGACTCGGGGGTAGTTTATTATAATTGCTCATTTATAAATTTCTTAAGGAGTCCAATTAAAGGTTGTCATTTATGACTGTCTATGTTGTGAGCATTTATCTTCGAGAAACCCCAAGAGTTATCGAAAATTCTTGCACTCTGGTCTACCGGACCACTGAAGGAAACCGTCTTTGGGGTTTCGACGGAGACACCCGAGGGAACCCCGGCTTCACCTCCGGGACGACAGTTATGCCGGCGGGGTCTCGGGTGCCGTACGGGGAGGGCCCCTCAGTGACCGGTGGGGGTACCCGTGGTGGACACAATTGCCGTCGGTAGACAGTGGTGGTCCGGGAACACGCGGACCTAAACGATGGGACGGGGCACGGAGGAGGCCGTGACAGTAGGGGATTGAGTGGGTCGCGCCGGAGACTGGCTCCGGTCTTACGTCTCCGACCTCGGACGTCCGGGGGTCTGCGGGGTGCTGGGGTTTAGCTAGCAGACTGCCTTACCGCCGTGGTGGTCAGTCTCGGGGTCGATGTCACAGACGAACCTACACCCTACACCAACGCCTCCTTCGTCCCGAAGCGGGGTCTCCGTGCCGCTACGGAGGAGGTTCGGCCCGCTCCGGCCGACGTGACACGAGGCTCCGACCTACTCCTCCGCCCCCTTCCCCACCGGTACTCCTTCTCCGCCGACCGCGAACCGACTCTCCGGTCCCCCCGTTGTTCGAGGACCTCTGGCACCGGCGCGTCTTCACGGCTCGTCCTCGGCCGAGGCACCTTCTGTCGTCACGGGAGTGTCTACCCGACTCCCGAGTGTACGGAGGTCTGCCGCTCGCACCCCTCCGGGAAGGTCGGGGCGAGCACCGACTTCGTCCTTGTTCGCGTTGACCATGAAAGGGACGGCAGGACGTGCATAGAAACCCAGTGACTTAAGTGGCAAGTCACACACCCTGCGTCAAAGCTAGTCCCTGACGACTCGGGTCCCCACCCACAGGCCGACGTCGGACTTTCACCACACGCACGTCCTTTCCTGGTCGACACCCACCGGGGCGGACGCCACTCGTGTGCCAAGACCACTCTCCATGGTACCGACGGAGCATAGCCACCCTGTGTCACACCCACGTCTCCGTCGCACTTAGTCCTTCTGCCTAAGTAGTCCCCGGTCCCGTGGTTCCTCCTCCACACCCTCGTGGAGGCGACGTTCTTCCCGGACGGAGAGGTCCTCAGTCGCACCCCGACCGCGTCGAGGAGGGACGGGTGGAGAGAAAAACCTTCGGTTCTGCCTCTCTTTTAGCCACGAACGGGTCGTCGGGATCCCGGGTGCAAGACCGGTGTGAATCTGAGACGTAAACTTCGACCTCCAGTCGGACCC
The DNA here is from genome assembly GCA_006410555.1 of Capra ibex. Lineage (NCBI taxonomy): Eukaryota > Metazoa > Chordata > Mammalia > Artiodactyla > Bovidae > Capra > Capra ibex. The sequence continues at coordinate 96,680,357 of SJYO01018757.1, forward strand.
CAGGTCCGTGACCCGCAGGAGTGGTCCGGTCCGACGTCGTCCAAAAACGGGAACTAGTCAGAATCATTCAAATAAGAACCATTTCCCTGTAAGTTCTCTTACTACCCGAGGAACGTGAACATACAAATAAGTGAATACCCAAAAAAACTTAGGACCTTTCTAACACAATCCAGTCCACTGATTTGTCAATTTCTTATTTAATTTAAACATTACGTCAATTCATACAATCCGTAAATCTTAAATATTTACCTGGGGAAGTATCACTGACGATTTTGGACGAGCTAAATTTGTCTCCTCTCTTTCACTTTCACGTGCCGGGCCCTGTGACAGTGAGTCTTCTGTTGTGTCAAGTGGGACTTGTCGAGTCTAGACTTGCCCTGGTGAATGTGCAGCTGAAATCAAGTGATTTATGTATAATGTCGTGATGCGTTGGGAAGTGTCCAACTTAGACACCTACGCCTTGGAGCCTGTACCTCCCGTTTGAGATCCAATCTGAGCGCAAAAACTGACCAATCTCAGTCACAGAAATTGGAGCCGTAACGACTTCCCGGTTGACATGTTGGTTTGACTAGATGTCTAAGGTCCGTTAGAAATCCTTTTAAGGTTACCGTAACTAAAAGTCTTTATTTTTTTGTAGATTTTAGAGTTCCCTAAGGTTTATCGGTTTTTTAGAACTTTTTCTTCTTATTTCGACCTCCTGAGTAGGAAAGGTTAAAGTTCACTTTTCACTTTCTCTTCAGGGAGTCAGCACGGGCTGAGAAACGTTGGGGTACCTATCATCGGACGTGGCCCGAGGAGGCAGGTACCCTAAAAGTTCCGTTCTCATGACCCCACCCAACGGTAAAGGAAGAGGTCCCTTAGAGGGGCTGGGTCCCTAGCTTGGGTCCAGAGAGTGTGACATCTGTCTGCGAAGTGGCAGACTCAGCGGTCCCTTCGGGGTTAAAGTTTTGAGCGATATTTCGACACTATTAGGTCAGTCACACTGCGTACGGGGGTTCCAATCCGGAGTGACGAAGGTGTCGTGCCCCCCACGCAAGTCAGGGACCAACCCCTTGACTCTAGGCCGTCCAGTGAGTCGTACTGGCTTTTTTCCCCGTTTCCTGAACCTATCTGCGAAGAGGTTTCTCCTGTACGTTAACGTTATTCGCGTACTTTTATGCGAGCTGCAGTAGTCGGTGTGTGTTCCGCCCCACTGAAGTGAGAGTGAAAGTAGTCGGTAATCATCGTCACCTTCACAATCGACGAGTCAGCACAGACTGAGAGACACTGGTGTGCCTGATATTGGGGGGTCCGAAGAGACAGGTACCCCAAGAGATCCGTTCTCATGACGTGACCCATCGGTAAGGGAAGAGGTTCCCTAGAAGGTTTGGCTCCCTGACTTGGGACCAGAAGACGTAACGTCTTTCTAAGAAATGGTAGACTTGGTCGTCCCCTCGGGTTAATCCGTTTTCGTTTCTAGGAGACCTCTTTCTTTACCGTTGGGTGAGGTCATAAGAACGGACCTTTTAGGGTACCTACCTCCTCGGACCGTCCGATGTCAGGTACCCCAGCGTCTTTCAACCTGTACTGACTCGCTGAAGTGAAAAGAATACGTTTAATTTTAGTGTCAACTCTATCACAAACATAAAGAATGGGGGGTCCTGCCGAAAATAACCACTTCCCTCTCATGATTCGTAGTCACTGTTGCACTCCTTTGGCCCCGAGGCCGTGTAGCGACCTCCCCTCCACGCCGAAGACCCTATTTCCAGACCACGAAGGAGTTGTACACTTAGGGGTGCACAAAGACGTTGACGTAAAGGCCCCTATGTGGGATTCCCGACTTACGTCCCTGAGCGGTCCGCGAACACGTGTACAAGTGTCGTAATGAGTGTTGGCGGTTTTACACTCCTGCTGTGTTCCCAGATGACTACCCGACCACCTATTTGGTCTTGCACCGTCTTTGTGTGTTACGGTACAATAAGCCGGTGTTTTTTCTTCCAGTAAGACGGTGTCCGATGATATACCTATATAGAACTTTTATGATACGATTCAGTTTCTTCGGGCTGTACGTTCCCGTGTTTAACATACGAAGATAAATACACTACAAAGTCTTATCGATTGAGGTACTTCTGTTTTATACCAGGTGACCTCTTCCTTTACCTTTTGGTGAAGTCGGAAGAACGGAACTCTTGGGTTACTTGCCATACTTTTCCGTTTTTCTATCCTGTAACTTTCTACTTGAGGGGTCCAGCCATCCACGGGTTATACGAAGACCTCTTCTCACCTCTTTATTGAGGTCTTTCTTACTTCCCGACTCGGTCTCGTTTTTGTTACGGGTCACACCCACACTGACCACTACCTTCACTTCTGACTACTGTAGTCAGACGTATCTTTACGACGTATCTTTGGACCTTACAGTCCAGGTATTTAGTTCCGTTTAATCTTCACCAGTTTGTCCTCTACCGTTCTCACTTGTGACTGTAAAATCCTTAGTCACTTGATTTTATCTGGTCTTCCCTTGTAAATTAAGTCTACTGGTAATATAAATGATGACACCCTTTCTTAGGGAATCTTCTTAACTTTTCGGGAGTATCAGTTGTTGCTTTCTCAGACTTTACATCATGAACCCACGTTAGAGTTTTTACTGTCTTACTAGAGACAAGTAAAGGTTCCGTTTGGCAAGTCATAGTGTCATTAGGTTCAGATACGGGGTTGGTCATTACGACTTCTTCGACTTCAACTTGCCGAGATACTTCTGGATGTTCTGGAAGATCCTGATTGTAGTTTGTTCTACAGACAAAGTAGTATCCCCTGACCTTACGTTTTTATCCTTCAGTTCTCTATGTCCCTCATTGTCCGTTCAAACCGGAAGTTCATGTCTTACTTCGTCCCGTTTCCGACTATCTCAAGACGGTTCTCTTGCGTGACCAGTATCCTTTGTGGGAGAAGGTTGTCGTGTTCTCTCTGGGATGTGCACCTGTAGTGGTCTGCCAGTTATCTATCAGTTATCTATGACTGGTTGCCCACCAGTTATAGTTTTAGTCTGACTAATATAAGAAACGTCGGTTTCTACCTCTTCAAGGTATGTCAGTCGTTTCTGTTCTGGTCTCGACTGACACCGAGTCTAGTACTTAACGAATAACGGTTTAAGTCTGAATTTAACTTCTATCATCCCTTTTGGTGATCCGGTAAGTCCATACTGGATTTAGTTTAGGGAATACTAATATGTCACCTTCACTCTTTATCTAAGTTCCCTAATCTAGACTATGTCACGGACTTCTTGATACCTACGTCCAAACATTGGAACATGTCCTCCGTCACTAGTTTTGGTAGGTCTTCTCTTTCTTTACGTTTTTCCGTTTTACTAAGAGACTCCTCCGGAATGTTCATCGACTCTTCTCTACACTTTCCGTTTCCTCTTTTCCTTTCGATATGGGTAGACTTACGTCCCAAGGTTTCTCATGGTTCCTCTTTATTCTTTCAAAGGGATTTACTAGTTTCGTTTCTTTATCTCCTTTTGTTATCTTGCCCTTTCTGATCGCTAGAGAAGTTCTTTTAATCTCTATGGTTCCCTTGTAANTCGACTCTTCTCTACACTTTCCGTTTCCTCTTTTCCTTTCGATATGGGTAGACTTACGTCCCAAGGTTTCTCATGGTTCCTCTTTATTCTTTCAAAGGGATTTACTAGTTTCGTTTCTTTATCTCCTTTTGTTATCTTACCCTTTCTGATCGCTAGAGAAGTTCTTTTAATCTCTATGGTTCCCTTGTAAAGTACGTTTCTACCCGAGCTATTTCCTGTCTTTACTATACCTGGATTGTCTTCGTCTTCTATAATTCTTCTCCACCGTTCCTATGTGTCTTGACATGTTTTTTCTAGAAGTGTTGGGTCTATTAGTGTTACCACACTAGCGAGTGGATCTCAGTCGGTAGGACCTTACTCTTCAGTTCACCCGGAATCCTTCGTAGTGATACTTGTTTCGATCACCTCCCCTACCTTAAAGTCGACTCGAGAAAGTTTAGGACTTTCTACTACGACACTTTCACGACGCGAGTTATACGGTCGTTTAAACATTTTGAGTCGTCACCGGTGTCCTGACCTTTTCCAGTCACAAGTAAGGTTAAGGTTTCTTTCCGTTACGGCTTCTTACAAGTTTGATGACGTGTTAACGTGAGTAGAGTGTACGATCGTTTCATTACGAGTTTTAAGAGGTTCGATCTGAAGGTTGTCATGTACTTGACTCTAGAAGGTCTACAAGTTCCACCTAAATCTTTTCCGTCTCCTTAGTCTCTAGTTTAACGGTTGTATACAACCTAATATCTTTTTCGGTTTCTCAAGGTCTTTTTGTAGATGAAGACGAAATAACTACTGTGTTTTCGTAAACTGACACACCTAGTGTTGTTTGACCTTTTAAGGATTTCTCTACCCTTATGGTCTGGTGGAATGGTCGGAGGACTATTTAGTCATACGTCCAGTTCTTCGTTGTCAAGCTTGACCTGTACCTTGTTGTCTGACCAAGGTTTAACCCTTTCCTCATGTCGTTCAGACATATAACAGTGGGACGAATACATTGTTTACGTCTAATGTAGTACACTTTTCAACCCGACCTCCTTGGTATTCGACCGTACTTCTAACGTCCCTCTTTATAGTCATTGGAGTCTATTCGTCTACTGTGGTGGTAAGACCGTCTTTCGTTTCTCCTTGATTTCTCGCAGAACTACTTTCACTTTCTCCTCTCACTTTTTCGACCGAATTTTGAGTTACAAGTTTTTTGATTCTAGTACCGTAGGTAAAGGTAGTGAAGTACCGTGTATCTACCCCTTTGTTACCTTTGTCACTCTCTGAAATAATAGGACCCGAGACTTTAGTGACGTCTACCACTGACGTCGGTACTTTAATTTTCTGTGAACGAGGAACCTTCTTTTCGACTATTTGGATCTGTCATATAATATTTCGTCTCTACAATGAAACGGTGGTTTCCAGCAATATCAGTTTCGATACTAAAAAGGTCATCAGTACATACCTACACCCTCAATCTGGTGTTTCTTTTGTCGTGATTTCTTAACTACGAAAAGTTGACCCCACAACTTCTGAGAACTCTCAGGTTCCCTCAGACGTTCTAGTTTGGTTAGTTAGGATTCCCTTTAGTCAGGACTTATAAGTAACCTTCCTACCTACGACTTCGACTTCGAGGTTATGAAACCGGTGGACTACACTTCTTGACTGAAGTAATCTTTTCTGACACTACGACCTTTTCTATCTTCTGTCCTCCTCTTTCCCAACTTTCTCCTACTCTACCAACCTACCGTAGTGGCCGAACTACCTACTCAAACTCGTCCGAGGTCCTCAACCACTACCTGTCCCTTCGGACCGCACGACGTCAGGTACCCCAGCGTTTGTCAACCTATGTTGACTCGTTGACTTGACTACTTCCTTTTCCCGAAGGGTACACCGAGTCTGTTCTTTCTTAGACGAACTTTACGTACTCTAGGCTCAAGTTAGGGAGCCAACCCTTCTAGGGCAGCTCTTCCCGTACCGTTGGGTGAGGTCATAAGAACGAACCTCTTAGGGTCCCTGTCTCCTCGGACCACCCGATGTCATGTCCCCCAGAGTTTCTCAGCCTGTGTTGACTTGCTGATTGTGAGAGTGAGTACTTCTGTTTTTCATCTAATCACAAAAAAATCCAGTACCCTTCCTCTCCTGCCTTCTATGGTAGGATCCTCTTACCCCAAAGAAGAACTCTGCTATTTTCTAACTGATACCGCTACCTACACGTTCGGACACTTCGATGACTCTCGGTGGCTTAGGAAATTCGTCCACTTGAGATACCGGACACTTAACATAGAGTTTCGACAGTGCCTTGTACTTTGGTGGGGGCGTTTGCTCTAAGTATGTGACTCGAATCTTCGGATCCTTTTCGTTATGCAGAAATTCAACATTGTATACTGTCAGAGGGGAGGTAGGTTCCCCCTAACGAAGGTCCTCGGTGATGTCCGTAGTTCGAGGGACTGTATTCTACCTCGTCATAAAAGTATTTGGATGCGAGTGGGAGAGTGTATGAGATTGAGTAGAGATCTAATGAATATGAATTATGGTCCTTCTGCGATGCATCTGTCAACGGCTAATACGTCGTTTAAGTTCGAAAGGGAAAGCCTTGAAAGACGAAAAAAAATAAAAAATAAAAGTTAGACTCTCTCCAACTCAGGCGTCTGTACCTTCGACTCCTATCTCCCGACTTGTGAGACTTCGGTTCGAGTGCATATCTAGTGAAGTAGTACAGACTGTCGTGGGTTTCCGAGTCCAATGTCCTGGGGAATTCGGGTACACTGACACCCGTGTCCGACTCGTACCCCGTGGCAGATGAACCCAGTCAACCTCCCCCTGGGTCACTGAACGTCCCTCTCCGACCCGTGTAGCCCCCCGACACGTCTCCAGACCCTCCACTGTCGCACTCCCCGTCTCCGACTCCTGCCTCGGCCGTCGGAGGATGAGTACTCGGTGCAGGTCTGTGGGCCCGTCGTCGTGGAAGTTGCGGACGAGGACCCTCACCGGTCTCCGTGATTGGCGGCTGGGACGGGGACCGGGTCCCGGAGACGAGGAGGGAGGAGAGGGGTGGGTGTGGGGGAGAGAGAGTCGACGTCCGACCTGTTCAAGGGACTGTCCCGCAGGTGTGGCCGGGACGGGTGGAGGACAGAGAGGAGGTTACGTCGGATTCGCTCTACGTCGCACGCCTGGGACGTGACGGGGGCTCTACTCCTTCGCCTCCGTCCTCGTCCCCCCCGGTCACAAGACCGGTTGAGGGGTTGGAAGTGTACCGGGGTCCGGGGTGTGACGTCGAGACTAGAGTATCGGAACTGTACGCCTCGACTGTCCAGCCGGTCCGGTACGACCTGACGCCGAGTCCGTCGTGGTCCGGCCCGGCAGCACAGGTAAAGTGTCTACCCTTGCAACTCCTGATCTGACTCTTCCGTGGGTCCTTCAGACCAGTCGCTAGTCGACCTGACATACACCCGACACAGGTGACAGTCTCCGTCTCTCCGGCTGACGGGAGTCCGAAGGGGTACCCTTCCTTCGCCGTCCTTGCACCAGTCTGTGTTAACGGAAATAACCAAGTGCCTAGACCTACACGTCTGTCCGACGACATCTCCTCTGGAGCCCCGCAGAAGGCAGGAAAGGTGTCGTCCAATCGGAGTAGGGTGGGGTGGAGGTTGGGCACGCGTCCTCGGCCCCAGCCCCAAGGCTGAGTCTGGGGACGTCACGCCCGTCTCCCGTTCCCAGGGGCTAATGGTGCAGACCCCTGTCTGGGACCCGGACCAGTGTGTACCCGGAGGACCCGGCGCCTCGTCCGGTCTCCCACAGGACCCTGGCCTGTGCCACCCCCAACCCCCTACGGGAACTTCGTCTTCCCGACCGCGGGGGTTGTCCGGCCGTGGGACTCGACGCAGACGCACCGTCGACCGATTCCGTGCCACCGACCCGCCAGGACGCCGTCTCTCGGTCTCCGTTCGCGCTGGGACTGGGAGAGTCCTGCGCACCGAGTGCCGCTGAAGAAGGCGGCTCCCCAGACCCTCGACGACGACTACAACCCCCGACCCCTTCGAACGAACGACCGCCGATGGCTCAGGAGGACCCTCCGACCGAACACGAAGAGGAGGAACGAGGCTCCATCCCTGACGCCCGGGTCGTCCCGGACGTACTGGAACTACCGGGGGTGTCGGGGATCCTCGGGGGTCTCGTCCCGCCCCCGGAGGTCCCCTCTGTCGACAGAGGCATAGGTCACCTCCCGGACCGAGTCCCACAACGACCTCGGCGCCCGGGCCCCACCCGAAAACAGGACGTCCTGTCCTACCTCCTTCCAGGCCCCCCAGCAGGGACACCCGGCCTCAGTGGGGCGCCGGGTGGGGTCGGACGGACTGAGGAAGGATGGACTTCCGGTTTGACGGGCTCGTCGTACAGGTTACGACCCAGGGGCTCCCTGTGCCTACCCTTCTTAAGAAGGTGGGTGACCGCAGCGGTGGTGGCCGACGTTGCCGTACCCCCCGAGTCCACCCCGGTCGAGCGTCTGGGGGCGTGGGGAGGACCACGGGTCTGAGTGGGGACGAGGGTTCCTACACTCTTGGTCATGAACATCGCGACCCGGGCGTGTATGCACCCACCGACGAACACCTTCCCCATTGACCCGCACACCAAGACCTACTCCGCCTAGTGACTCCCGCGTCCCCCGTGTCGAGTTGCAGGCGGGAGGGACTCCGGGGGGAGCCCAGAGGGTCTGCGGGGTGTCCGAGGCGGGGAGGTGAGGCGGAGTGGTCCGCGGAACGGGACGTCGTCCGCCTCGTGGTCCGACCGCTTGGTCCCCGACACGCACACGCCCGGGTCCCGACGCTTGGTGTAGACGGTCAGCTCCGCGCCGACCACCCCGTGGTGCTACCCCCCGCCGGCCGAGTCCAAGGGTCCAAACATGTACTTGAGCTAGAGGACGGCCCGTCCCAGGGGAAGTCGTGCCGACCGAGGGGGAAGAGAGGGGTGGGTCCGGACACCCCAGCAGTCCGTGGGGCCCGTCCCCGGAGTGGCAGGTGACCACGGGTAGTATCGACGGGAGGTCGTGGTGGAGGCCGGCGGGTGGGTCCGGGCAGTAAGCCGCCTTTTCCGGCATCCTCAACCGGTCGACGTCCACGAGGTGCCACGGTTTGTCCGCCACCCGGGGCCAGGTCTCCGCGGGTACCGAGCTCCCGAGGTACATCCTTATCCCGTGGACCTCCGTCCGTCTCTGAGTCGTTACTGGAAGGGCGACAGAGGACGGAGGGTGGGGACCGAGGTTTCCTGATGGATGGTCCGACTAGTCCTTGTTTCGGTGGCACCGTCACGGTTCCTGCCTATCGCCGTGCCGTCGTGTCTCGAAGACGTCGCTGGGAGCGTGGACGTGGGTGGACCCCGCCTCTTCTCTTGACGTCAGTCCGGGCGGGACGTGCCGACGTGGGTGAGAGGACGTGGTGTATGGAGGTCTCCCGCCAGTCGTCGAGGGTCCGGTCTCTCCGGCGCGGGTCGGTGTACCACCCCTCCCAGTGGTAGAAGTCGGTGACTCTCTTGACCACCTTCCACTTCCGACGTCTTTCTTCGCCCGCACTCCTCCCTGCGGCGTCGGAGGTCGGAGACTCGGGGGTCGGCCATGAGTGACCAAGACCTGGCTTGCTGCACGACGAGGGTCAGGTGGAGGTCCGGCTTCGTCACGTGGTGCGGCATCCGGTCGTCGGGCATCTGCCGGTTGAGGTCGTCGTCCCGGTCGTGCCGGTCGTCCCGGAACCCGGTCCGACACCCGGTTCTGTCAGTACCCAGCCGACCCTCGTCCCGACCTCCCAGATACCGGACCCCCGACCCCGTCTCGTTCCGGTGGCCCGCCCGCCGTGCCGACCGTCAGACCCCGTCCGCGTGTGAGTGTCGACCCGCAGGAGAACGCCGCCGACCACGATCTGCACCGTCGGTCCACACACAGTAGGTCCTCCCGCCACCGCTCGTGGTCCCACTCGTTCAACTTCTTCAATATCAACGGTCACTACTACTAGTCCTGAACGTCGTTTTGGACCTCTGCCAGACGTGAGTCGAGGGCCCCGGCGGGGGAAGGGCCCGGGAGGTCTAGAGGGGGCGGCTCGAGAGGACGTCCGGGGACACGAGAGGCTCAGCGGAGGACCGGAGACAAAAGGGTGAGGTGAAAGGGACGGAAGCGAATGGGGGAGCTTCCGAGGGTGGTCGTGAGGGTTCGAACCGCACGGAGTGTGCCGGGAAGGAGTCGATGGGGACGGCTGGGTCTTGTCTGTAGGAGGTGTGTCCGTGTGGAAGTGTGGGGTCCGATTACTCGAGGAGACGGGTGCTCCGGGAAGACTGACGGGCCGTCGTCTGTGGGTAGGGGTCACCTCGGGAGACCCGTCACGTCTCGTTCCAGTGCAGGACGAACAGAAAGACTACCGATTCCTGGGGTAGCTGGACCCTCATCTTCCGTCGGTTGGCGTCCGCCGCTTGTCCTCGCTTCTTCTCTCCCCCGTGGCGTTAGAGCTACTCCTTCCACCGGTGGTGCGACTCGAACACGTCGGTCTGCCCGTCCACCACCCGTTTGGTCCGCCGGCCGCACCCGTCCGTGACTCAGAGCATCACCATCCACTCCCGACGTCCCCTGTCCGCCCGCCAGTCCCGACCCGTCTCGGGGGTTGTGACGGCGTGTAGGTCCCTCCCTGGGAGTGGTCACTCGGGGGTGGTACGCCCCGTTGCCGATCAGTCGAACTGGTGTGGGCTCCGTTTGTACTCCGCCTTGTCGTTGGTCGCGTGCTCGGTCTTCCCCTCCGGAAGTACCCCCCTCTGGGGAGGACCGGACGGGACCCCCCGGACGAACACCAACTCCCCGTCGGGGTCTCCCCGGTGGTCGTGCCGGTCCTTTGGACAGAGGTCGTCGTCCCTTAGGGATACCCCTCTTTTTTATCGTGTCTCCGGGAGGAGGGGTAGTTCCGACGAGGGGATTCCCCTAGGAGGACCCTCTCTGTTTGTGTAGGGTCGGGTAGAGTGGGTGGGTTGGAAGACATCGGGGTCTGGGTTGTAAGTGAGTGGTGACCTTTATTTCTTTGTGGACCGGGTGGACGTCCCTCTTCCCACCAGTCCTTCGAGCCCGACCCCTCTCCCGCCCACCCGGACCTCCTTCGACCTCCGTTCCCAGGGGTCACCGTGTCGGAGTGAACGGACCGTCTGTCTGTCCATCCGCCGGGTCTCGTCGTCCATGTGCTCCCCCACCGCGTCGCACGCGCAGTCGTCCCGTGGGTCCCGGTCGTGCCACGGGTCGTCCGAGTCGTCGAGGTCCGGGACCCGTCACAGGTCGGGGTCTTCGCCGCGGAGGGTGTCGTCGCACCCCCAGAGGGTGTCGACGACGGTCGCCGGGAAAGGGACCCCGGCGTCACAGGAGGCCCGTCCGTCATACGGGAGACCCGGCATGTCCGGACACCCTCCTGTGTAGTCCCGTCCGGGTCCTTTACCGGGCGCCTCTGCTCTGAGGGGGGTGGTCGGTCCCGGACGCCTAGACGGGAGGGGTTCGGTCCAGCCCTGGGCGTCTAAGAGGGAGTGCTGTTCAGTTCCGGACGTCTGGGAGGTCTGGGAGGGCGGCTCCAGTCTTGGGTGTTGGCACGACTTTTACTGGGGACGTGCGGACGGGTGCCGGGTGTAGGGGCGCTGAGCGTCCTGTGTTTGGCGTCGGGGGCTGGGGTACGTAGGCCCGGACCTGGAGTGACGGGAATGTGTAGCCACACAGCCCGCCCCTCTACTCCCCCAGTGTCCTGGGTCCAACCCCTCCCCCCCAGGGCGGACGACCGTGGGCCGAGAGCCGCGGGAGTGGGCCCTAGACGCACATTTCCCTTCGCTTCCGCTTGTACTTCTGCCGCCGGTGCGGGACCTCTTTCTCGACGGCGCCCTCGGCTCTCGGGCGGTACAGGCGATGCGCCGCCCGACCTGTGCTAGGGGCCCAGGCGGGCCGGGGCGGGGAGGCGGCCGGGGCGGGGGCGCGGCCGGGGCGGGGGCGGGGGCTCGGCCGGGGCGGGGCGTGGGGGCGCGGCCGGCGTCGACGTTCGGGGTGGGGCGGGTGGCGGCGGCGCCCGGGGCCGGGGCGAGTGCGGGGCGGAGGCCGCGCAGGACGCGCGAAAGGCCGCACTCCTCCGGCGAGACGCAGTTCAACACGCGCGCAGCGACGCGCGATGCATAGAAGGACCCGCCCTTGTCGTTTTACCGCGGTCTTCATCACCGCCCGACTCGCGTGGCCGGGCAGCACTTCGGCCGCGACGCCAGGGGCCCGGCTAGGCCGAGGAGGGCTTGTACCTCCTGCACCTCCGCGCGAAGCGGGTGGAGAACGACGGGTAGGCGCTGGAGTGGTCCTTGACCCTCCACCTGCACCGCCGGGTCGACCCGCTTATAGAACTCCTCCACTCCCGTCGGGGCCCCTCACCGCGCCCCGCCCCCGACGCCCCGAGACGGCGGAGAGCCCGCACACGGCGGAGGCAGACCGCGAGACTGACGTGAGTAGACGTCCGAGGAAGCGAAAAAGGATCGAGGCAGAGAACCGGGAGCTTTAGTGGGGAATGAACTAATCGGACCTCGACAGTAATCTCTAGCGAAAGACAATTACTCGGAACTCCAGCTAGATCACTCACCGCTGGTCGTGAAAAGACATTATCTCATCTTCTCTTAAACACACGTACACACCGACACAGTCTCCAGACCCAATGCTACGTCCTCTCTCTAGAATACAATCTGAAGGTTCGGTCACGAGGTGGCAGTCGTAAATTGGGGAGGGAGTATAGACTGTCATACAGGTCTGGAGCAATTTCTCGACAGGCGAGGTAAAGACGCAAAGTGAACGTGACGAATCGGGAGAACCTGACGAAAACGCAACTAGTTATTGCTGAAGGAAGGGTGGTGTAGGTCCCCAGTGGTCTTCTCAGCAGAACAAGTCGAGTCGTCGTAAACTACTCAACCACCGTAGGAGAGAAACCTTTGTCCAAAACAGAGGACAGATCAGAGTGACAACTTGAGGAGTCCCGCACCGGACTCGGTAGAAAAATGTGTAAAGGGGATTTGGTGAAGTGAATAAAGGTACCAAAATTCATGGTGAACATACTCTTGTCAACGACCCAAACAAATAAATGAGGGGGGAGGGAGCCAAATATAAAGGTAAGGTCCGGAAAAAGGACTAAGACCAAACGCATAGGTCGAAGAATTAGAACTGTAAGAACGAATCCACAGTGTGGTCGTAGAGTCCAAATTATCTCAATTTCCTTAACAGCAACAACAAGTGAGCGAATAAGCACAGACTGAGAAACACTGGGGTACCTGACGTCGTACGGTCCGTAGGCACAGGAAGTGGTAGAGGACCTCGAACGAGTTTGAGCCCAGGTCACTCAGCCACGACGGTAGGTTGGTAGTGTAGGAGACAGCAGGGGAAGAGGAGGACCCCTCCCCAGAAACATTACTTAGCCGAGATACTTAGTCCACCGGTTTCATAACCTCGAAGTCGAAGTCGTAGTCAGGAAGGTTACTTATAAGTCCTGACTAAAGGAAATCCTACCTGACCAACCTAGAGGAACATCACGTTCCCTGAGAGTTCTCAGAAGAGGTTGTGGTGTCAAATTTTTGTGGTAAAGAAACCTTAACTAGTAGTTAAATTTCCTCTCGGGGAAAAAAGGACCAGTTTCGAGTCGGAAAGACCAGAACCATGTGTCGCGGTTACAAGGAGTTTCACTTTCGAGTCTCGAGCCCTTCGGACTGCGACGTGTGCTCGAGAGGGTACCAAAGATAGTCGATACAGTGGTCTTGAAGTCAATTAGAGAAAAGGCAAAAGAGTCTAGGTCCGGTGTCCGACCGAGGGTAAGTACAATTTTGGAAGTAAGAACCTGAGGGATGAGAATAAAAACCGAGATAGGTTAAGTGCAAGGTGGGTCGTCGTTCACGCTGTGAAATCTTAGTCCGGCGTCGTGACGGGACGGATTATGGGGAAAGCTAACGAGGGTCCTATCTTCGGTCCGAAGGAAAAGACTTAGACCGAGACGAGTGACAGAATCGGAACAGAATCCGAGAGGAGGACCTCTTCTTTTACCGTGGGTGAGGTCACAAGAACGGGCATTTCAGGGCACCTGCCTCCTCGTACCATCCGACGTCAGGTACCCCAGACTTTTTCAGCCTATGCTGACCCACTGAAGCGAATCCGAGAAGAGGTGGATAAGAAACTTGGTTAGTCAGACGTTGTGGGTCCGAGTAAGGACCGACGTGAAGTGTGTGTGTGTGTGTGTGTGTGTGTGTGTGTGTGTGTGCGTGTGTGTGTGGGGTTAGTCAGACGTTGTGGGTCCGAGTAAGGACCGACGTGAAGAGTGTGTGTGTGTGTGTGTGTGTGCAAAAGACATGAGTTACCGCTTTGAAAAAACGGGTCAAGAGAAATACTGACTAAGAGAGAGCAGGACACGCGGAGTCAAATTTACAGTCGACTGACGGAACAGATTTTATCAAGAGAGACAATATCATGGAAGACATAAAGTCTTACAAGTAGAAGTCGACCAGAGATTGAACAAACACCAGAAAGGTGTGATCTTAAATTTAAGACGGACCCGTCCTTGATGGAAGTAAGAGAGAGGGAAAACGAATTATCTTACGGACCGTGTGTCACCCACGTCTTATTTACAACTCACCTGTGAACTACACTGCTGACTGGAGACGAACTTGTGTGTCGGAGGACTCTCCTACGTCTCCTGACACGACCGACCTCGACGCAACTCGCCCCACGAACCCCACGGACCACTTGGACGAACGAACCAGACGAGGAGAGGACGAAGCATACAGGCGAAGGGGTTTGCAAAAGACAGGGGACTTCGGGAGCAAAGAGACGGAGATCAAAACGGAAGGAGGCGGAAAGTAAAAGGTGTGTCGACGGTCTTGTAAGAAAGAATGGAATCTCTTCGACCAAATCTACCCAAACCCCTAACAACCGTACACCAACCACCTGTGTCTAAATTCCCCACCACTCTTGGCCCAGAGTCCACTCCGACCCCCAGTCCTCGACGTCTCCTTCCCCCTACTGCATGAACCTTCACAAAGGACGAGCTTCCTAACTCTGGGGTCGTAAAACGGAGAGAGAAGGGGTGGGAACTCCCAGGGGGCAGGAAGACTTCACCCCAGAAGGACGACCTCAAACCGACTCGACCGGGGTTGATCCCACCCACGTCACGCTCGTGGAGACCTCTCCTCGACCACACATCGAGACCGGCACACACCCAGTACGTGAGATCCCCGGACGCAGAAGGTTTTGTGATCCAGAATCTCCAATGTCCTTCAGCCCCTTTAGTGTTTCTGGATAGAAAGGGGAGGGTTTTTTGCCTGTCGACCGCTCGGGGTCCGTCTCGGCCTCGACAAGCCTTCCCGACGTACACCACTGCCCGTGGAGCCCGGTGACCGTGACCCACCCCTCACCCAACGCCCAACGCACCTGACGGTCCTCCTCCCACACATCTGAAGGGTGACAGGGAGCAACACAGAACGTCGATCTGGTCTAGACGTAGAGAAAACTGTTTCCGTTCTGGTGTTACTTGAAGTAGCTCCGTCGCGACAACTAGGTCCCGAGGCGAACGCAGATGTCATTCTTCCACCCGGGCGGACCGACGCCAGACCTGCGTCACAGACGACCCCGGTTCCAGACGGCAGAACGACCCCGCCCACCGTCCGAGTCGGGACAGAGTCAACGGGGTCGTCGTGGAGGGTGGAGGAGGAGGTTCAGGAACGGGGAAAATTGTGTCTTCTTGTCTTACCCAAATGTCATCATCCCAACCCTTAAGGGACCACCAGGTCGCCAATCCTGAGGTACGAAGGCCCCCTGCCCAAACGAGGGACCCACCCCCTGATCCTAGGACGGACGGTACGGTGTACCGGGGGGTGTTTTCTCTGACAGTTATTGACTCAGTCACTGAGAGTTGGGTACGAGGTCAGGTTTCTCAGTGGTCACGGACCCGGAGTAGGTGTGAATGGTTCAGTCTCAGGGGCCCACCACCTCCAACCCCCTCCCTCCATCTACAGACCTACAAACTTGATAGGAGTCACTGTCAACCACAACCTTTGGTACCCTCCCCCGCCCCTTTCCCCTCGGCCCTCTCCCCACACCTACTTTGTGTCGTCTCCCCTTCGTCCAGCCGTCGCGTCGACTGCCCGAACGGCACCTCTCTTTTCTGTGGAGAACCCTGCCACGGTTCTTCTGCCCGGGTCCCCAAACGTCCCGGGTGCGGATTCCGGGGTCGAAAGTGTGCTCCGTGCACTCAGTCGAAGACTCTTGGTCGGTGACATATTCTTTGAGCCTCTCACTCCACACCGATTTCTAGTTGCGACACCTCCCTTTGCGCTTTATTTTCTGCTCAACTCTCGTGGCCGTCAGGTCACCTCCACTTCGCGGGGAGCGAGAAACGGTCCCGTAGACACGCGTACGACCTCTAAAAGGAGGTCACCGTGACGGGACGGGTAGGAGGTCACCTCTTCGTCCCCTCTCACCCGGTGTCGTGACTAGGTGAGTCGACCGTCAAATCACCCCCGCCCCTTGCTTTCCGTGCGTCTTCCTTCTCAAATCTTTACACAACTCCTCGAGCCATGACTCTTGGGGAGGCCTGCCTCCTCCCCTTCGGTGGTCGAACGTCCAGTCGACCGTGTTCCTGGGTGGAACCCGTCGCACTCAATACTTCTGCCAAACTCTTAAGTAACCAAAAACAGAGTCTACTCGGATACTTTAGCCTAAGAACACAGGACGTAAACAGGGGTCTTCCTTATAACCGTTAATTAAAACCTTCGTGTTTGTATTCGACGCGGACACCAGTTTATGCATCTACCCGTCTACACTCGGAGGTCGTCCACGTCACTTTACAATTGCACTTCAGATCCTCCACACTCCCCTCGCGTACGACATCCGTCGAGCCAGAATGACCAGAAGGCTCGACTACCTTTAGAAGACACTAGACTATGCACTCGAAGGACCTGGGAACTTTACACCGTACACACTGACTCCTCAGCGAAAAACGACCGAAAGACACAGGGACCACGCCCAGGATCTGGGTAGCGACCACCCCGACGAGGCTAAGAGACTCAGAGCCAAGTGGAGCAACTGTCACTCCTGTCGTGGCCGCGACTAGGCTCACTACTCTGGCATACCTGGTGTCACGCCACGCTGTCTGCGAATCCTCGCGAGGGCCCGGAGCAAAGACCCCGCACCCTAGGCACGGGAGCCCCGTGCAACAGGACAACCCGCGACAGTGGTCTCCCTCCCCGAATCCGTCACGCACAGACGTAGGACGACCACCCACGAAACACCAGTCCTAGACCTCTTAGGGTTGCGAGTGGGGATCGTCACCCCGGGGTGTCCGATACCGACGTGGCACTACCCGGCCGTCTCTGGGCGCCGCGAGGGCGTCCACCCCCGACCAACCGCTCGGAGTACTTCAGTCTGCGCCGACTCCCACGCCCGACGTCTCAAGCCCATCGGCGTCGACGCCGCCACACCTCACTCCCACGCCCTCCCCCGAGGTCGACAAGCCGTCACGACCCCTCCACACCGCCAACCCAACCTCGTCCCTAAAACCGTCGGCCTGCCCGTCCTCAAGCCTCTCTTGTGCCCGCAGAACCGTCGACCCGCTCAGTACACCCCCGAGGCCCTCGGGGAGGCAGGAACGGGAGTGACGACCGAGACCAACGGTCCACCTTATGGAGATGAGGGACCAGATGGTCCGAGAGCTGAAGTAGAGACCGTTCTTCACTCATACGTCCCCCACGGGCGCACAGGGGACACGCACACCGGGCCCGCCGGGAGTGGACGCCACGGGGCGCGACCAAGAGAGTCCGTCCGGTTCGTCGACAGGAGGTGCGGCCTTCTGCCCTGGCAACCCCTACGGCCGAGCTCCCGGGGGGTCCTCCGCCTCGTCTTCCACTCCGAAGGACCCACAGACCGCCACGGGTGACACGGTCGACCCGGGGGGACTCGGGAGACAGAAGGGTGTCAAGGCCCGTAACCTGCTGGAGAGACTGAGGACACGATTGCACCTAGAGTCCCTACTGGTCCAGGAGTCACACTCACGGAGAGGACGCAACTCGACTGCCCCCCACGTCCCACGACAGCACCGGGTACCCAAGGGCGCCAAGTGGGCGAGAACCGGAGACACGTCCCCTGGGAGTAGGGGGAGGACGGGTTGCGGGACCAGCGGGGCCTGCTCTACCTCTTCTTGTCGTTGGGGGACATGTCCACGCCCCGCCGCGGACGACCCGCCCGCCCCCCAACGACCCCTTCCCAGAGACGTCGCGGGTACAAAACGGTCGACAGTCCCCCTCCAGGACCGGTCGGCCTTCCTGAAGTCCCACTTGTGCACGTGTGGCGTGGGGTCTCCGTGTAAGGACGACCTCGGCGACCCGCACAGGGAGTACCTCCGGGACGTTGGCACCTTGGGCTTCCCACTCCTGGGCCCGCCCCTGCTCCGCCCGAGCGCGGGTGACAAGCCCGGACGGACGACCCGCCCCGGAGACGGGTGTCGACCGAGTCGGGGTCTCCCGGGCGCCGGACACGACCCGACACAAGGGACAGGGGTCAAGACCGGCGCACCCCGGGCCCTCCCTGGAACATCCCCCTCGTCCCGACTGGCTCACGCTAGGGACGAGAGAGGGTCTCGGACCTTCCCGGCTCCTCGTCGGGTACCTTCAGAGACACACGCCCTCAGGACCGGGCCGTGAGTCGTGGAGGGTCCTCGGTCCACTCTTCGCTCGAGGGTCCGCCCGGACGCCCCCGCCCGACCCCTCCCGGAGACGCGAGTCGTGGGTGGGACAGGTCGCGACGTCGGACCCCCCGATTCCGAGCCCCCGTCCGGAGGCACGGGGCCCGGGTGGAACCGGTCGACACGACAGAACCAAGTCACCGACGGGGGTCTGGTCGAAAGAGAGACTCGTCTGTCTCCGCCGTCGTAAATTTCTCCTTTTAATGATTTTTGATTTCACTTGGTTTGTCTCGTCGCCACACTGCGCTCACACGGCACGTGACGGACGAGGGGTGTCCACTGCGACGCCGTCCCTGTCGGGGAGTAGGGGTCCGCGTCAGGGGCGACGGACCGGAAGACCGAGGGCTCCGACTGACAGAGCACAGGGACGGTCCGAGGAGAGGTCTGCCGGGTCGCGGGTCTCCACCCCCGCACCCTCTCCTGGCTCTCCTACGTCTTCCCCGCCACCTCGGGGGACTCCGGAGTCGTGAACTCCAGGGATACCTCGGGGGCCTCGGGTCCTCGGGACTCGTCCACCCTGGGGCTCCCTCCGGACGACTCGGGGGTGGGAGTCGGTCCGCTCGGGGCCACCCCTGCCGCGCACGCACCCCGTCCGCCAGGGGACCCGACGACCGAGAGACCAGGAATACGCGGTCCCGTCACCCACACAGGCGGTCGGCCGGGGGCGGGGTGTGGGACGGGAAAGGTCGTCGTCGAAAGTGCCGAGGGAGAGACTCGTCTCGTCGACGACGAGAAGTCCCCACCTGACCACGGGTCCCCGTCGTGGGTCTTACCGTGACCAGAGGTCTCGACTGAGAGCTCCGGTCTCCGGTCCGACCGTTCTCACCTGCCCGGACAGTCCAAACTAACCAACAAAAACGACGCGAATTAACGACAGTGCAGGCTGAGAGACACTGGGGTACCTGACGTCGGACGGTCCGAAGAGGTAGATACCCTAAGAGACCCGTTCCTATGACCTCACCCAGCGGTACGGGAGGAGGTCCCCTAGGAGGGCTGGGTCCCTACCTTGGGTCCAGAGGGCGTGACGTCCGCCTAAGAAGTGGCAGACAAAAAGAGAAACTCCTTCATAGAGCGCCGGTGAGCAGATCAAGGATAGAGGATTTAAAAATGATCGAAAATTGGAAAAGCAGCAACTTGAAGGACGGGGGTCCCCCAAAGACGTCCCAAGGGGTACAGACCGGGGTCTCGTCTCGACGACCCCCGGACCCTAGGACCCACCTCCTCCTCTCCCCTTAGGGACCAAAAGGAAACGTCTCACGACGCGTCGGGTCCTCCACATGTGAGGCCCTCGCCTTCCTCCAGGGCCTCGGGCGTAGGTCCGACGTCCACTCCCCGCCCGCCGGACCTCGGGCCGCCCCCCACCCCCCGCGGGAGCCGTCACGCAGAGAACTCGTGAGAAGGAGGGGGTCGCGACCCGGAGGGACGACGTCGAGGTCCCACGGGGGAGGGGCTCGAGAGTTGATCCCCTCCCACGCACAGGAGGTGGGAGGACACAGACGAACACGAGTCCTGTGGGGTCTGGGGACCGTCCCGGACCTGGGGAAGTTGAGAGGTCTAAGATTCGGGAAGTCCTTTCCATTGCGCCGCCCGTACCGGGGACCCGTGGCCCCCACCCCCGACCTAAGTGGGCCGAACTCACCTCCAACCCCGAGGTGCCGGACACCCGTGCCCCTACCGGGACCCGACACCGACACGAGGCCCTGACGGACAGACGGGGGTCCATCCGGGATGAGGCACGGGGGGGCGCACCTCCTCCGCGGTCCTGTCTTCGCATTCTCCTTCCCACGGCAGTTCGACGTCCTAAAGGTGGTCACCATGGACCGACGGACACGCACCCCGGGCCCCGGCCCGCGCCGACACCCGGAGTCGAGCCGAGGACGACTGGGCCCGAAGAACGTCTACGGCTGGTGTGGCTGTCGTCCTCCAGGGCCGCTTTCCCGGGAAGGAAGCGTCCACTCGGACCCCGGACCCCGAGAAACTCCCTCCGACTGGGGTGCAACGTGGCGGGGGGAGTCGGACCCCTCCGGCCTCCGGCTCACCTGAGCCCACCCGGACCCGTCCTACTCCCTCGGGGGAGTACTCCGAACACACGCGTCTGTACCTCCAAGACATGACCTTCGTGCACTTCCTCGTCGACGTCTACGAGGCCTTCTGCGTCTCCTCCCTCCGTTCACGGCCGGTGGTGCACCCGGGGCACCCCGGACCACCCTCTGTCGTCGCGCAGAGTACCCGGCAGAGACGTGTCCGCCGACTCGCCACCGACGGCTCCCGACTCGTCCCCGACACCGGACACCTCCTCCTGGCGGACCTCCTGAGCCACCTTCTGGACCCGCGGCGTCCACCCCGGAGGCCCCCGTCCGGCCCCGTCCCGAGTCGCGGGTGGCGTCGGATTGACCGGAACACGGGCCCACGAGGGAAGAGTCGTCTACTGAAGGACCTCGGACTCCTCATGCGTCTCGGGCTTCCCCGTCTCGGGCCCCTTCTCCGTTTGTACCCATCCAGACCCTCACCCGACAATCGGACTCCTCGGGACTTCTGCCCTCCCTCTCTGCGAGTGCCGGCGTGAAAACGTCTTCGCCTTCGGTACGGTCGCAGAGACGCGATACTCCTCGACCAGGTTTCCTTACACCATCCGGGTCCAGTCTCACCCCCGTCGGCCCGCCCCGCCCCCGCCCGGGACGTGGGTCGACGACCAGGGCCAGGTGGGGGTCCTCGAGAAGCAGTGGTGGAGCTTCGTCCTGCAGAAGCACTGGTGGAGCTCCGTCCTCGAGCAGGTCCTCTGCCTCGACTTCGTCGTGTAGTCCCCGACCCTCCTCCGGTAGGTCTGGGACGAGGTCCTCGTCCACTCCGCCCGACCCGCCCGGGGACCGCCTCCTACCGCAGGGGACGGCGGACGGAACCCGGTCGGGTCCTGGGAGGGAAGAGGAGGCGTCCTCCTCGTGCACGGGAAACTGTAGGTGTGGATACCCCTGGTCCACCAGAGGGCCAAGTCGGTCGAGTTGGTCACCACAGGGAAGCGCTTCGACCACCGTCCGGTCGGACGGAAACTTCACACGGCGAGGTACGACCGGAGGGACGTCGACCACTCACCGGGCCCGTAGACCCTCCCTTCACCGGGGCCGGAGACGACTGCGAACCGCAGGATGTCCGGTTGCTGATGTGTCACCTCTAGTGGGTCGTCGGCCCCGACCTCCGCCGGCACCTGTGGTACAGGGACTCCGACGAGTGCGCGGTCGCCCGGGTGGTCGCGAAGGTCTGGATGCGGCGGGGGAGGTGTCGCGTCGGGACTCGTCCCTCGGGCGCGGGGTACCTGGGGCCCACACGCAGACGCGGCAGACGAAGGACCGACCGGGTCGGATTATTTCACAACGGTAGGGTGGTCAGGGAATTTTGTTTGGGAAATGGCTTGGCAGCACAAATCCCCTCTCCCAACAGACAGGGGACGCGGGGTCCTCCGTCGGTGGTCCGGGGGTCGGGGGGCGGGCGGTCCCGGACGTCCCCGACGGTCATGTCTAGAGTGCGCGTGTGCCGAGGCAGTGTCGGGAAATTACCGGGTCGAGTCGCGTCCTGCGACGCCTTCCGTCGGTACACCGCGGCGTGCGACAGACACTAGACGAGCCGGCTGGCCGGGGACGACATCATCAGCCACTTCTCCGGCAGTCCCGACTCGTCCATCTACCGCTACCTCACCAGGTGCTACATCAGGACCAGAAGCAGGAACCCCGGTCGCGACATCATGTGCGCCATCGACGCCGAGTGGACCCGCTAGACGAGCCGTCTCGGTCAGTCCGGGTCGTCGGAGCCCACCTTCAGGACGTGCATCGCCCGGTACCGCCGGTGCCACAGGGCGAGCCCCAGGTGCCACTACTTCTCCCCGACATGGCCCCCGTCCGGCCCGAGGCGGAGGTCGACGGCGTGGTGGACGTGGTTGAAGAGGTCGAGCAGCCCCGTCTACAGTCCCGTCACTCACTTCGGCTTCATGTCGTCGTGGGTGACCGGGGCCTTCAGTCGAAACGTCGCGTGAACCGGGGCCACCAGGTCGTCCGACTTCAGCGGGACCGGGTGTCGTCGGACGGCGTCCCGGAGACAGGCGACGACGACGGCGGTGGCGAGGAAGAGCCGGGAGTACCGGTCGGTCCGGGGTGGGTCAGGTCGGGGTTAGTTCCGACACTGTTCGTTGGACCAAGCGTCCGGTCCTGGGACCCCGACCAGGACGGACGGACAGAGACGTCCCGGACCGCAACTCTTCCCGACCATAGAGTGTACGACCCGGAACGGAGGACCCCAGGGTCCCTCCCGGTCTCCGAACTCGACTTTCTCGGACACGGTTCGAAACCCACGGGCTCGGTCGTCGTCGTACCTGGACTACGAAGACCTTTTCTCGTTCTCACAGTCTTCGGTCTTCACGGGGGTAGTAAGTCCTCTAGGGACTGAGGTGGACCTCCTGGTCGGGATGTGTCTGAGAGGACAGTCGTCGACGAGTGGATCGTGAGTGGGGCCGAGTTGGCGGAGTGGAGACTTGGGAGTTTGGGGTCGAATCCCAGTGGTTCGCAAGTACGAACAGGGAGAACAAGAAGTCGGACTCTCGGACAGATAGGGTAGGGTGGACCGGGGCCGTCGAGATTGTTGAGTCAGCAGCGGACGTAAACTCGACTGCCTTTCGTAGGGTACGTGTGCGGAGTCGGCCAAAGAACCCGTATAAATAAACAAACGTTATTTGTGGGTAAAGAATTCTCCTCCACCCACTTAAAGACCGAAGTTGGGAGGGTTCTGGCTGCGGAGACCGGGAAGACGTCGGGAAGAGGACTCCGGTGAGGACGGTGTCACGAGACCGGGGGCCGGGGCGCCTTTGACGCGGTGCGCGTGGTGTCAGACGTCGCGAGGCGGACCGGGGTTCGGGGGCGGTCGGGGAGCGTGCATGTGAAGGTCGACCGTCGGCCGGGCAATCTCTTCCAAAGATGAACGAAGCGCGGTTGAGAAGTGTCGGTCCATGGGCTGCCGTCGAGACCTGAGTACAGGACGGCGACGAGGCCACTGGAGGCACGGAGAGAGTCCTCGGAGACCTCTAAACGGCCCTCCTCTAGAATCTTAGGGGGGAGTGGACAAGTCCGCGAGGACCCTCCTAGGAGAGCTTCTGAGGATGTGCAGGCCGGAGACGGGCAGGCTGCCAAGGAGCCGACGTGCTGGAACCTGTGCAGGGAATCGGACAAGTGTGGTGGCAGGAGGGAATGTTTTGTACGAGGTTCAACACGTATGCCACCCGGACGTCTGGGTCTGCAAAGGTCGGGGGAGAGGAGGCACTCGGGGAAAGTGTCGTTGGAGGGCCTTGCGCGGACGCTCAGAAGGTCCACGAGGGGCGAGTGGAGCGCGGTCCCAGCCCCTCCGGTCAGAGCTCTACGACGGACCCGCCGTGGCGCCTGATGGGCGGGTCGAGCTGCAGTCGCGCGTACGCAGTTGCTGTTGCGCGAGCGCGTCTGCCGGCACACGCGCCCGGCCGCGGCCCGCCACGCGCACGCGGTTTCCGCCTCCGGGCGGCCTTCAGTGCACACCCTCCGCCCCGAAGGAGGCACCGGCACGGGAAGGCGGCGCCGGCGCGAGCGAGCCGCGGCAGGGGTCAGCGGCCTACGCCAGTGGACAGCAGGCCACACCAGAGGCGGGGCGAGGGATCGGGCCGTACGGCCGCGCGCGTACCGACGTCCGGAGAGCCCGAAGCAACGACACAGGTCGCCCGGCACTCGTCGACCCGGGCCCTCTCTCCCTCAGAGGCCCGCATCCCGACTCGGCCCCGCCCCCGTAGAGAAGAACAGGGGAGGGCCTCGCGCCACTGGGGTCCGGCAGGTCCTCGTCGGCGCGAGGGAGTGAGGTCCGGCGCCGGATGCCGCCCGACGGGCACCGCCAGTCTCGCCGCCGGGGCGCGGTCGGACGGCTCTGAGCCAAGCCGCACCTAGGTGAGGCGCAGAGCGCACAGCAGTCTGACGTCGGGGACTACATGGGAGCCAACGGCCCAGGGGACCTCTCCCTCAATGTCTCCGAGCCCTCCCCCGCCCTCTGTAGACCTCGCCGGCACTGACTGAAGTCGCCACCCCCAGGCCTTCTCGAACAAGCCGCCCTCCCGGGACTCTCAAAGGGGTCTGGGCCTGGTCCAGCCGGAACGAGCCTATTCCCAGTGGCCCACCCTCACCTCGCCCCTCCGACCTGGGACCGACGCCGTCCCATTCTGTCCCAGTCCGATGGGCTCGATGCTCGCCTCTATTTCTCCAGGCACGGTTGTCTCCGGCGTCGGTGAGCCCCTGGCGATACCCCTCCGATGTGTCCGAGGTCCCGGTCACGGGTCGATCCCTGACGCCGGAGAGAGATGAAGGACGGACGGTAGAAACGTCTGGGCGACAGGTGACGACACCCCCGATACACACCCGCCGATTCCCCAGACGTCCACTACCTCTAGGACCTCGAAGCACCCTCCACACCCCCTCCGACTGTGAGCCTAGTCAGTACTCCCTAGGACTTGTACCTGCCAGTTCACGGGATACACTACCCTACTGTCCACGTAGTCAGTTCAGTGGGAGAACTCACCCACCAGTCCGTAGGAGACTACACCCTGTGACTGCGACCGAAACCCAGTCTAGCGGACACCGACACACAAGTATCCAGTCCCCAGAGATTGTAGGTCCTCCGTTTGGGACCAGTCCAGGAGACACTGCTTACCGTCCGACAGCTACCACCGACAGCGTAGAGAACAAAGGACGTCCTTAGGCAGACGTCCTTGGTCGAAGGACTGGTGTTATGTCGTGGTCGTCGGGTGAGTGGGGCGTTGGGAACATAGACCGGTTGGAGGGGACGTTATCCCGAGGGTCACTGAGAGTCACCGGAGATTAGTCACTGGGGTAGTAACTGGGACTGGTTCCTAAGTAGTCGTTGGAACTGTCTACAGGTTTTAGTACTGGTTACTGTCCTGACCAAGACTATTCAAGAGTGATCATCGGGTAGTTTATATACCTAGTTGCGGGATACCGGGTCATTACTAACTAGTCTCCG
This sequence comes from Capra ibex, assembly GCA_006410555.1. NCBI lineage: Eukaryota > Metazoa > Chordata > Mammalia > Artiodactyla > Bovidae > Capra > Capra ibex. The sequence goes on from SJYO01018757.1 coordinate 96,705,674, forward strand.
GGTAACCAATAAATTTGGTTCAGGGATAATCACTGAAGATAATTTAAAGGTAACTACCAGAACTGGTTTCAGGTCACTGGGTACTCATTGACTAGTTATAGGAGGGATCACTAGGAAGTCTTTAAGACCGGACACAAAGGGTAGTTATTGGTTCTAGTTACTGGTCAATCATCGGACGGACATGGACGGAACCAAAGACCCATCGTCACTTAAGTACTTATCTGAGGTCGAATAGGTTCCATGGGGGTACATGGGGTAATAGTAGTGTAGATAACGATTGGATGTGTCCGACCCGTTCCTACGACTCATGTGGACGTCTCAGTGAAGGGGTGGGGGTATAAAGAGGAGTGGTAGGGACCAATCCGGAGTCGACCTCAATTCGTAAATGACCAAAAAGGTCATTAACACATACCTACACTCTCAACCCTGATATTTCTTTCGACTCGTGACTTCTTACCTACGAAGACTCGACACCGCAACCTCTACTGAGAATCCTCAGGGAATCTGTCGATCCCCTAGTTTGGTCAGGTAGGATTTCCTCTTGTCAGGACTTATAAGTAACCTTCCTGACTACTTCGACTTCGAGGTTATGAAACCGGTGGACTACGCTTCTTGACTGAGTAACCTTTTCTCGGACTACGACCCTTTCTAACTTCCGTTCTCCTTTTCCCCTACTGTCTCCTACTCCACCAACCTACCGTAGTAGCTGAGCTACCTGTACTCAGAACTCATTCGAAGCCCTGAACCACTACCTGTCCCTTCGGACGGCACGACGTCAGGTACCCCAGTGTCTCAACCTGTGCTGACTCGCTAACTTGACTCGTCATATCACCCACAGGTCGACTCCCTTACCTTTTATTTGACAGGACCACGGATAACGACCCCAGTGTTCGGACCCCCGACTTCCCTCTCCTCATGGGTTGAGAAGAGAACCCTCAGGACAGACCCCTTGACTTCCTCCTCTTCGACCTATTGAACGAGGACAATAACCCCCGACTGCACTTCCCTCTAAGTCCAAGACAGGACCCCTAACTCTTCGGACCCAGGACGGAAACCCCCGAGACAGACCCGGTCCGAATCCAGTCCTGGACGACCACCAACGAACGGAGAAACTCCAGTCTCCAAGACGGGACCTCTCCTTCAAAGAAGATTGGAACGTCGGTGTCGGTCGGTCCCGTTCACGGTCCTGAGACGGGAGTCCCGTAAACAGGGGTCCGATAACCGTGGTCCGAAGACCGGTACGGTCGACGACGGGTCTGAACCGGTCTCGACCCCAGTCGTGGTGTTAGTGGTCTACCGGTTCTCGTACCGGGTATCCGTACCCATCATTCCACCGCCGTCGTGTCTCGCCCACAAGGCTGTCGTTACCCAATAGGAGTCATAGTTCCTGTCACCACCCCGAGACGTCGCTAGGACCCCCGTCCTTTAAAGACCCGGACTGGAGACACAGCACTCCACCGGTGGGGAGGGGTGTATTCCTAAACGCGCGGGACGCATGGGTCAGGTCCAGTCATGTGCTCTTCGGGAAATACAGAGGAACGAAGTCCACCCAGTCGGGGCCGTCGACGAACCTGAGACCGAGGGAGGAGCCCTGACCAGTCGTCCGCGCCCTCCCCGTCTACCCCGGTCCCCCGGACCCCAGTGACCCCGACGACGATGAGACCCGACGTTGTGTGTGGACCATGGACAGCGGCGGGACGCAGGCACAGCGACTGCGGTTCACGTGTCCAGGGCTGGGGCCCGGGGAAAGAGAAGACACAGGGGGAGAGTCACAGGCTCAACCCGTGCGGAGAGGTAGAGTGTCAAATAAAAGGCAAGGGAGAAGTGGACCTAGGGACCAGAGCCGGAGTGTTGGACTGGGGCCCATCCTGGGGACAGGACAAGCCACCGGGAGCAGCCAAGAAAAGCCTAGGGTCAGCCCAGACGGACCAGAACGCCGCCCACTCTCGGAGCCCGGACTAGCGACTCGGACTCGGCGCCTCCCCGCCCCGGGGGGCTGCACGCCCCGAGATCCGGTTAGCGGCGGAGCCCCTCCGCCCTGCTGACTGCGTGAAGACAGGACTGGTTAGCGCTCCCGGACGCCCTCGGACCTGAGGCGGGCGGGCGGCAGCGATCGTGTTTCTCCGGCTGTGCGACGACTGAGGTCTCCAAAATTCTTTGTAGACGCCCCGTCGCGGGCGGGTCGCCCAGTAGCAGGCGGAGCCAGTCGTAGCCCCGGTTCATCAGGCTCACGGCCTAGGGCTTCCAGGTCGGCGCTCCGAAGGTCACGACGCCTGGTTCCTCTGCAGCGACCGGATCACGACAGACGTCCGGAACCCGAGGGCCGGGGGTTTGAGCGGGGAGACTGGGAGCTAGGGCTGGGCCAGGGGAAATGGGCGGAGGCTGGGAACTGGGACTTTGACGTCTGGTGGACCAGGTGCAACATCCGACGTCCCGGCCCTAAGTTCCACAACGGAACTCCCTTGCTTCAGGCGCCGTCGTAGCTCTTGACCCCCCGGGCCCCGAACATCTGGGGTCCCAAGTGGCGCACCATCCGCGTCCCGGGCCCACAGACGCATCCCACCCCTGTCCTCTCCGCGACACAGGTCGAAGACCCGGGAGTCTAGCGGTTGGGGAGCGGCGCGGGGCGCGGTTGGGGGGTGGAGGGGCTGGAACGACTCCAGGAGCGTCTTCGACGGGTGGCGTGACGCCGGCATCTACCTCATTAAGCCGCGGCTCTGAAACGGCTGATGCGCGCCCGGGTCCTCGCTCCCGTATCACATCCAGGGCCCCGGACGCCCCCGGTCACTCCCACCCAGAAACGCCTGATCGGCCACAGGGGGGGCGACGGGCACGTCCCACCCGGAAGAACCCGAGTGGACCCCAAACACTGAGGTCCGCCTCCGGGGTCAAAGCCCCTCGCTACCACACGGCTCCGCGCGACCCCATGCGGCGCAAGGGCCGAGCGAGGCCCTTCATGGACGGACGCCCCGTCTGGCCCCGCACCCGGTCTTGACCCAACCCCTGGATCACCCCTGGGCGCGGTCTCAGGTCCCTAATCCCCCTTAGGCTCGGTGCTATACTGTTTCGGGCCACTCCGAACCTCGACAAAACTCCAGGTCTTCACCCGCCCCTCCCCCTGACTTAAACCTTACAATCCGACGGGTTCCCCCTGAGCCCCGCCACCGCCCCCGCCAAGGGCTCCCCTCCGCTGATCCGCAAGCCCTTCGGTCCCGGGGTCCAAGGACTGGGCCAGGCCCTCACTCCTTCCCGCGGCGCACGGAGCCCGCCGGCTTCTACCTCATGCGCCCCCGCGACAGATCCGGCGCGTGCCAGTACGCTCGCCCGTGGTCCACCGGACCGGGCCCCGACGTGCTACAGACGACACGGCCCTCCGCGCGCGGCTTCCACTTCCGGCCCCGCGCCCCGGCGCTGCCCAGCACGTACTACATCGGACGGCCCTCGGGGTCGTAGTGGTCCGCGGCCGGCGAGGGAACGGCCTGTCGGGGGCGGCCGGGGGGCGGGGGCCGGGCGGCGACCATGGCCACGACCCACCATCGAACATGAACCCGGGGCCCGGCGACATCTCCCGAGGCTACCCCGGCGCCCCGGCCACGCCGGCGGTGCCCGGCTGGGTCTGCAGGCTCGGGTACCGCGCCACCCTCGCGACCGCCGGCCGTTGTGGACGCCTGTTTTCCACCGCCGAGGCCGGGGAGGCGGGGCTGAGGCCCCTGCGCGAGGGCCAAGGGAGGTCTACCCGGGCTGAGGCCCCGCCCCGGGCGCGCATAGGGTCTATGGTCTCTTTGTTTACCGTCGAAAGGCCCGAGGTCTCACCGCGCCCCGTTCCTGTCGAAGCTCCGGTAGAGGGCAGGGGGTCGGGGTTTTACTCAAATCATCCCCACATACACGCGCGCGGTTGAAACCTGCGTCGTGACGCCCTCACCTTAAGGGTCCCCAAGGCCTCTTGACTCTACAAAATCCTTGTGACCCCCTCCTATTGCCCCGCTCCCCCTCTATTCCCCCATGGACAATGGGCTCCCCCCGGGCTTCACCTACGTGACTGGACAAGGACACAGAGGACCGATCTTTCCGTTCCACCCCACAGACCTAGGGGTGACGACGTCCCGGGTTGAGGGTCTGGGGTAACACAGGCCCAGCGCGGAGGACCGTTGGCCTAACTGGCAGGGTGGGCCGGGGCGGGGGTCGGAGAGGAGGACCTCAGGCACCGTCGCCGTCCGCAGGACGTCCGACCCGGCCCTGGTCTTGAACCAGGTGTTGCCGAGGGGTCCGAAGTCACGAGGGTAAGACCTTTATTCAGACGTCTGTTTTGGTTCACACTCTTCTTTCTTTAGTTCGAGTTAAATTAACGATACACATCTCTCTTGCAACGGAGATAAATTTGCGCACCTTACGTTTTCGTTAGTACATGACCCGGTGTTTTTTCGTGTGTGTTAATCATCTATATTTGATAATATATATCCCACCTATTTGTGTTCCAGGAAGATCTACCGGGTGCCTCGGTATAAGTCATAGGACACAATTTGGTATTACCCTTTCTTACATTGGTTTTTTTCCTTATAGACACACATCAACTCAGTGAAACGATACTTCCTCTCTAACCGTGTCGTAACATTTGATTGATATGAAGTCAAATTTTTTTCTCGGGTATGTTCAACTTATTTATCCATATTATCCTGTGTACTAAACTAGTGTTAAGTTTTGTCAAGATTCGTTTGTCATATTTTACAAAAATTTTTACCAATTTATGGATCTTTAATTGTTTAATAAAAACTTTCGATCGTCGGTCCTCACGACTCCTTCGACCTCCCGGCACCGGGAACGGCCCCTGGAAGGTCGCCCGGGTCCCCGTCCTTTCACCGAACTTCAGGTCGTGTCCGTATAACTTCGTGTAATTTCCTAAGTTATGCTGCGTGTCTTCGTCTTTTACGGTTTTACGTTCGCGACCGGCTACGTGTGAGTCACTCACCCCGTTACACGGGAAGAGGGCGACGGCTCTACCGCCCTTAATCGACCTCCACAACCAGTTACTCTCTCCCAGGGCCTTTTTACTTTCTCTCGTGGTGGTTCACGACTGGACCTTGTTCCTAAGGTTCTTCAAAGTTTACGACAACACTAATACTCCAAGGTCTCTCTTTGCGACACCGTCCTTCTGTAAGGTCAGTTCTGGTCGTCGAGTAGTGGAATATGTCAGTAGAGGGAAATTCGGAGACCGTGATTTTAGTGGTGGAGGACACCAATACGATTCACTTTCTGTCGATATAAAAGACTTAAATCTTTCTGGAGGAGGTTTGGGAGTCTTTAGACACGTCAACCATTCGATTTTTCTCTAGTGAAATACTCTCTTTTACACTACACACGCACTATTCACTGAAGTCAGCACAGACTGAGAAACACTTGGATACCTGACATCGGGTGGTCCGAGGAGACAGGTACCCTAAGAGGTCCGTTCTACCTCACCCAACGGTACGGGAAGGGGTTCTCTAGAAAGACTGGGTCCTTAGCTTGGGTGTAGAGAATTTGTAGAGGTCGTGACCGTCCGTCCAAGAAATGGTGATCGTGGTGGGCCCTTCGGTTTCTTTCTTTTACGACAACCGGCTTTAACTGTCGACCAGTCTTGACTGAGGTATGGACACAACGGACCACCCAGACGACGACGGTGAAGACTGGGAGTAGAACTGTGCCAGGCCACACGTAAAGTTTATATCTATGTCGCCGACCTCCTTGAAACCTACTGCATTGAGAACGTCCGCGTCGAAGTAATTCTACTGTCTATTTGACTTATCTAGATGTTGAAGACCTTCTCTTCTTGTTTCCCGACGATTCTCTCTTTACCGGTACATAGGTTAATGACATCATGAGACCGACGAGTTGTCGACCGAGACCAAAACGACGAGTTAAGAGTTTGTTATAACGGAGGTCTCGACCTTGATATCTCTCCGACATCTTCAGAGACCAGAGCGGAAACGTACCACACGACAGAGTGTCGGACGTGGAACGTCTACACAAAGAGAGTCTTTCCTCCCCTCCTGCTGGAGATAAACGTCTTCACTTCCACGTAAGGCAGTGAACCGACCTAAAGGGAAGTTGGTCAAGACGGTACGACGACGACGACGACGACGACGATTCAGTGAAGTCAGCGCAGGCTGAGACACACTGGGGTATCTGCCGTATTGTGGGTGAACTTTAAGAGGGAACCGTACAAAACATTTATCCTCGATCCAAATTTTTTTTTAAAAAAATTCCTTAAAAAAAGGGAGTCGTCAAACGTGTTTATTAAGATACTCACCCTCTCTTTCACATATCTTTTACCTAAATGTCTTCACAGACAGACATTTCCTTTTTATCACGAAACAAAACAGGACAAAGAGTTTGTGATACTTTGTTAAATCAATTATCTGTAAAAACGTAGGTGCAAAGTTGTAATTTTGAGGACTTCAGTACCGGACGACAGTCTAAATTACTTTAGTTCGGTAGAAAACAAAGTGTTAGTGGAATTCATTTCATTAAAGATTATAAAACTCGTCGAATACATTGTACCCGTTTTACACGAAAAATTAAAAATAAAATCAAAACGTCTACGATTCACGGTTCAGCGAAGTGAGCACAGGCTGAGACACGCTAAGGTATCTGCCGTCGGGCGGTCCGAGGAGACAGGGACCCTAAGAGGTCCGTTCTTGTGACCTCACCCAACGGTAAAGGAAGAGGTTACGTACTTTCACTTTTCACTTTCCCTTCAGCGAGTCAGTACAGACTGAGAATCGCTGGGGTACCTGACGTCGGATGGTCCGAGGAGGACAGGTACCCTAAAAGGTCCGTTCTCATGACCTCACCCTACGGTCAAAACGTCTACCAAAAGATATTTCATGTAAAAATGATTCAGGTACACACTTACTAATTACTAAATTTTTTAATGGTTTATTTCATGTTTATATCACATAAATTATTTGACAGTTGGATTTGTTTTTAGGTCGTTAGTCACTCTGTCTTTTGGTTCTCCTCGACACTCCAAAAACAAAATTTTTCGACGTCTAAAAGACGAATTATAAGAAATCTTCGACTCCTTCCGATCAAAGAACTCCGACTACTTTACCCTGACGACTGATTTTGTCAATTTGAGAGTTTATTTTTTCTACTCTCCTGTGTTCCCACCGGACGTGTCTCCGTGTGACTTCAAAAGTTATTATAAAGTTAAATTTAAAAATTTTTATCCACTAAGACAAAGGAAGCGTTTCCAAGAGGCTTGACATCGAGGACGTAGTATACAAGGTAACGATTAAAGAACTCCTTTGACATGACAAAGGGTGTGACCGGCGTGGCTAAGTGTAAGGTGGTTGTCACGTGCTCCCGAGGAAAAGGAGGTGTAAGAGCGGTGAGAGTCACAAAGAACAGAAAAAAAGAAAGGAACAGAAAACTATTCGGCAAGACTGTCGACACTCCGCTGTGACACCCAGACTTAACGGAAAGGGACCACTACGTACTACTGTAGCGGTCCACCAGTAGTGCCTTTAGTCCGACTAATGCAAGAGACGTCGGTTTCTACCTCTTCGCGATAGTCAAGTCAAGTCGAGGCACGTCAACGAGTCAACACAGGCTGAGAGACGCTGGGTACTTAGCGTCGTGCGGTCCGGAGGGACAGGTAGTGGTAGAGGGCCTCAAGTGAGTCTGAGTGCAGGTAGCTCAGTCACTACGGTAGGTCGGTAGAGTAGGAGACAGCAGGGGAAGAGGAGGACGGGGGTTAGGGAGGGTCGTAGTCTCAGAAAGGGTTACTCAGTTGAGAAGTGTACTCCACCGGTTTCATGACCTCAAAGTAGAAATCGTAGTAAGGGAGGTTTCTTTGGGGTCCCGACTAGAGGAAGTCTTACCTGACCAACCTAGAGGAACGTCAGGTTCCCTGAGAGTTCTCAGAAGAGGTTGTGGTGTCAAGTTTTCGTAGTTAAGAAACCGCGAGTCGGAAGAAGTGTCAGGTTGAGAGTGTAGGTATGTACTGGTGTCCTTTTTGGTATGGGAACTGATCTGCCTGAAATCAGCTGTTTCATTACAGAGACGAAAAATTATATGATAGATCCAACCAGTATTGAAAAGAAGGTTCCTCATTCGTAGAAAATTAAAGTGTCGACTTCGAGATATGTCAGTCATTTTTGTTCTGGTCCTCGACTGACACCGAACCTGGTACTTGAAGAATAACGGTTTAAGTCTGACTTTAACTTCTTTCATCCCTTTGGGTGATCTGGTAAGTCCATACTGGATTTAGTTTAGGGAATACTAATATGTCACCTTCACTCTTTATCTTAATACCCTGATCTAGAATGTCTGTCTCACGCACTACTTGATACCTGTATCCAAGTACTGTAACATGTCCTCTGTCCCTCGTTCTAGTAGGAGTTCCTTTTCTTTACGTTTTTTCGTTTTACCGACAGACTCCTCCGGAATGTTTATTGACACTTTTCTTCTCTTCGCTTTTCGTTTCCTTTTTTCCTTTCTATATTCGTAGACTTACGTCTCAAGGTTTCTTATCGTTCTTCTCTATTCTTTCGGAAGGAGTCTCTAGTTACGTTTCTTTATCTCCTTTTATTGTCTTACCCTTTCTGATCTCTAGAGAAGTTCTTTTAATCTCTATGGTTCCCTTGTAAAGTACGTTTCTACCCGAACTATTTCCTGTCTTTACCATACCTGGATTGTCTTCGTCTTCTATAATTCTTCTCCACCGTTCTGATACGTCTTCTTGACATGTTTTTTCTAGAAGAACTGGGCCTATTAGTGCTACATACCAGTGAGTAGATCTCGGTCTGTAGGACCTTATACTTCAGTTCACCCGGAACCTTTAATAGTGATACTTGTTTCGATCACCTCCACTACCTTAGGGTCAACTCGAGAAAGTTTAGGACTTTCTACTACGACACTTTCACGACGTGAGTTATACGGTCGTTTAAACCTTTTGAGTCGTCACCGGTGTCCTGACCTTTTCCAGTCAAAAGTAAGGTTAGGGTTTCTTTCCGTTACGGTTTCTTACGAGTTTGATGGCGTGTTAACGTGAGTAGAGTATGCGATCGTTTCATTAAGAGTTTTAAGAGGTTCGGTCCGAAGTCGTTATGCACTTGGCACTTGAAGGTCTACAAGTTCGACCAAGATCTTTTCCGTCTCCTCGGTCTCTAGTTTAACGGTTGTAGGCGACCTAGTATCTTTTTCGTTCTCTCAAGGTCTTTTTGTAGATGAAGACGATAACTGATACGGTTTCGGAAACTGACACACCTAGTGTTATTTGACCTTTTAAGACTTTCTCTACCCTTATGGTCTGGTGGACTGGACGGAGAACTCTTTGGATATACGTCCAGTCCTTCGTTGTCAATCTTGACCTGTACTTTGTTGTCTGACCAAGGTTTATCCTTTTCCTCATACGGTTCCGACATATAACAGTGGGACGAATAAATTGAATATACGTCTCATGTGGTACTCTTTGCGACCCGACCTCCTTCGTGTTCGACTTTAGTTCTAACGGCCTTCTTTATAGTTATTGGAGTCTATACGTCTACTGTGGTGGGAATACCGTCTTTCACTTCTCCTCGATTTTTCGGAGAACTACTTTCACTTTCTTCTCTCACTTTTTCAACCGAATTTCGAGTTGTAAGTCTTTTGTTTCTAGTACCGTAGGCCAGGGTAGTGAAGTACCCTTTATCTACCCTTTGTCACCTTTGTCACAGTCTGAAATAAAACCCCCCGAGGTTTTAGTGACATCTACCACTAACGTCGATACTTTAATTTTCTACGAATGAGGAACCTTCTTTTCAATACTGGTTGGATCTATCGTATAATTTTTCGTCTCTGTAATGAAACGACTGATTTCAGGCAGATCAGTTCCCATACCAAAAAGGTCATCAGTACATACCTACACTCTAAACCTGACACTTCTTCCGACTCACGACTTCTTAACTACACAAACTTGACACCACAACCTCTTCTGAGAACTCTCAGGGAACCTGACGTTCCTCTAGGTTGGTCAGGTAAGACTTCCTGTAGTCGGGACCCTAAAGAAATCTTTCTTACGATTTCGACTTCGAGGTCATGAAACCGGTGGAGTACACTTCTCACCTGAGTAACCTTTTCTGAGACTACGACCCTCCCTAACCCCCGTCCTCCTCTTCCCCTGTTGTCTCCTACTCTACCGACCTACCGTAGTGACTGAGCTACCTGCACTCAGACTCACTTGAGGTCCTCTACCACTACCTGTCCCTTCGGACCGCACGACGCTAAGTACCCCAGCGTTTCTCAGTCTGTGCTGACTCGCTGACTTGACTTGACTTGACTTCTACATACTACGACTCACAGACAAGTCCAAGGACAACCGGTAGACTTATAGAAAAAACTTTTTACAAAGAGGTCCAGAAAACGTATAAAAAGGAATAAAGAAGAAAAGAAAAAATCTTTTAAATTCAGATCACCTAAATGTTATAATATAATCGAAGTCCACATGTCGTATCACTAAGTTATAAAAGGACGGATAAATTTTAAACAAAGCCATAACGTGTTCGACAAATATATAAAACCTATACTTAAGGAATAAATATACCTGAACGAATACCGAGTCCACCATTTCTTGGACGGACATTACGTCCCCTGGACCCAAGTTAGGAACCCAACCTTTCTTCGGACCTCTTCCCTTTCCGATGGGGAGGTCATAAGACCGGACGTCTTAAGGTACCTGACATATCCGGTTCCCCTAGTGTTTCTCAACCTGTGCTGACGCACTGTGAATGGGTGAACCAATACAATAACCGTTTATAAAAGAGGGTAAGTCATACAACAGAAAAATTAATTTTTTTTTGCAAAATAACCCCATATTAAATGTTACAACACAATCAAAGTCCACATGTCGTTTCACTTACATAATGTGTTTATGTGTATAGGTAAGAAATAGGTAGGACATACCCTTTCTCGGAAACGGGTATAGACGGCCCCAGGTCGGGGGCGTCCTAGGTCCCCGTGGGAGTCCTCTCTACCTCAGCCGCTTCTCTAACTCTCTCTCTATTTCTTTCTTACAACGTCTATTCTTTTATCTCCTCTCTTTCTCCGACTATAAGGAAACAAATGTGTCTTTCGGTTACTTCAGGGTTCTGTTCCCTGAACGAGACAAGTGAATCCGGTGTCCGCGGGAGGACCAGAGGGCTCCCTCACTTCTACGTCTCGCGGAAGGGCAAGTCCAGAATCTTCGGGTCCGTCCTTTCACTTGCGTCTCTCGGAGACACGAGGTTCCCTAGTCGGACTTTTTCTCTCATCCTCTCTCTCTCTCTTTCTTTCTTTCTGTGTCCCCTTGGTCCGAAAGTACCTTTGACCAGGACAGTCAAATCAAAAGTCCCTTCGAAAATATGGACCTGAACATGTATCTCCCTTTACTTTCTACGTTTCAGTACGTCTCAGTGGGGTTTGTAATGTAGACAAAACAGAAATAGCTTTGGTCCTAAGAAAAGACGTATTGAAAGGGTATTTGTTATAACACATGTAATAGAAGACCGGAACCTCCGGACACCTGTAAAATACTGGGAGAAAACTACTTCCGACGAGTTGGTCTTTTGAATAAAAGGGAACTTTACGAGAAAGAAATATAAAGATTAGATACAGTCGGAGTCTTTCATAATTTGTTTCAACGTAAGCGTGTCTCGTTTGCACGTCACTCAATGTTGTTTCTTTCTTGGTTAATCGAGTTTCCACACTACACCAATTAAGGTTCCGATGACGAACAAAAAGAATTTAAGGTTGATGTAATTGATAACGTGAGGGTCCACGTGCCACCTATTCTCTATACCCTTGAATCGTCGTTCGTAACCGAGTCGTTACTTTAGGATGTGGTCGTGATGAGATTATCGAAAATTGAGAAGTTTTCTGAGATTATAAAATCTTACAAAATCCGAAGGCACGGAGAGTGTCAACCCTCCGACACTTATTAGTGTACACATCGACGTTCTCATACCTATTTGGACAGTCCGTTCGATCTTACGATTGTCCCCCCAAACTTAACTTTATGAGGAAAGTACGGGTTCTCTGAATAATCGATCTCGGGATTCAACTAAAAGAGGTCTCTTTCCACCAGCCCCTATCGGACGACAATTACAGTCTTCTCAACCACTTTCCGTATTTGATCATGCTGTCTGTCTAAGGCCAAAACCTCATCTACGAGCTCGTCCAGGTCCCTCAGGGAACTTAGGACTAGACACAAACGGGCAGTCCAGACGAGGTGTGCTGGAAACAGCACCCACCCCGGGGGGCACCACCGAGGGCCGTGTGTAGCCGGTAACGTCTCCTGACTCGTCTCGCGGGACGCGACATCTCGCCCAAGAACACATACGTCAGAGCAGATGGTGAAGGGTCCACCGAGATCGTCTTTTCTTGGGCGGACGGTCACGGCCTCTGCGTTCTCTGAGTCCGTGGTAGGGACCCAGTCCTTCTAGGAACCTCCTGCCGTACCGTTGGGTGAGGTCATAAGACCGGACCTCTCAGGGTACCTGTCTCCGCGGACCCCCGATGTCAGGTACCCCAGTGTCTCAGCTTGTACTGACTCACTGAGTCGTGTGTGTACCGTTAGGGCCAGAAGGTCGAATAAGGAGGGCGGAGTGGGGGACGGGTCATTGACTTTCGAATAAAAGATGCACACACGTCATCGAAAACCAAAACATCTATTCAAGTATCCCTTGGAAAAATTTCTAAGGTGAGTATTCGTCATAGTATACTACAAGCAGAAAGAGACGGACTGAGTGACGTGAGCCGTACTGGCAGAGGTCCAGAGAGGTACAACGACGTTCACCGTAATAAAAGAAGAAGAAACTGCCGATTCACCGTGAGGGACACACCGACAGACGCACGGTGTAGAAGAAATACGTGGGGAGACAGCTGTCCACGAACCCGACGAAGGGCAGGACCGACGACACTTACCAGGATGTTACTTGGACCCCCACGCACACGGCAAAACCTAAGACGCAAAGAGACCTAAACACGGATCCTCACCCTGACGACCAGGTATACCGTCAAGATAAAAGTCAAAAATTTACTTGGAGACATGACGAGAGGTGTCACCGATATAAGCACACGTAAGGGTGGTTGTCACATTCTAGGTTGTAAATAGCAAACATCTAAAAAACTACTACCGGTAAGGTGGTCACTCCCCGCCACGGAGTAACATCAAAACTAAACGTAAAAAGATTACTAATCACCATGACTCGTAGAAAAGTTCACGAAATATTGGTAGACATACAGAAGAAACCTCTTTACAGATAAACCTAGGAGACGGGTCAAAAACTAACACTTGACAACAACAAAAAAGATTATAACTCGAGGTCCTCAATAAACATATAAAATGTCTAATTAGGGAACAACCAACGAAACAAACGTTTATAAAAGAGGGTAAGACTCCCAAAAGAAAAGAAAAACAAGTACCAAAGGAAACACCCGTTTTCGAAAATACAAATTAATCCAGGGTGAACAAAAATAAAAGTAATAAGATCCTCCGCCTAGTTTTTTCTAGAACTACGTTAAATACAGTCTTTCACAAGAGGGATCAAAAGCAGATTTTTAAAATATTATAGACCGGATTGCAAATTCCAAAATTAGGTAAAACTCAAATGAAAACAAATACCACAATCTCACACAAAACAAGAAAAACAAATAACTACCAAACAAAAATTTCTTTGACGGTCCGAGAAGGTCCCAGGACTGACAGTGGCAAAATGTAGGGTGCACCCTGAACCCGAAACCGGGGTGTCCGTCGTCCACCCCAGAATCAAGACACTGGTCCCTAACTCGGGTGTGATGGGCGTCACCTTCGTCCCTCAGGATTGACGACCTGACGGTCCCTTCGGGGTACGAGAGTTTCAACGACAATCCGACGACTCGAAGTGGGTGTAAGAACTAATTAATTAGGTAAAAGTGATTGATAGTCTGTTATGGTCGGTCACTGTAATCCGTGTCAACTGACAGTGTTTACTTAATGTCTACATTAATAATTGTCTATATTAGATCGAAACTCAATAATTACCTATATTAGATTAGAATTTATCGATGAATTTTTAAATATCTCAACCATATTTTGAGAATATCCTTTTGTATCCGTCTTGTGAGAGACTGTATTTAGTGTCGTTCTAGGATACTAGGTGGAGGGTTTCATTACCTTTATTTTTGTTTTTATTTGTTTACCCTAGATTAATTTTCAAAAAGTGTTGCTTCCCTTGACATTCGTTCCACTTTTCTGTCGGAAGTCTTGCCCTCTTTTATTATCGGTTGCTTCGTTGACTGTTTCCTGATTAGAGGTTTTATATGTTCGTTGAGGACGTCGAGTTATGACCTCTTTATTTGCTGGGTCAGTTTGTTGCCCGGTTTCTCGATTTGTCTGTAAAGAGGTTTCTTCTGTGTGTCTGCCGATTGTTCGTGTACTTTTCTACGAGTTGTAGTGAGTAATAGTCTCTTTACGTTTAGTTTTGGTGTTACTCCATGGTAGAGTGCGGTCAGTCTTACCGACGCTAGGTTTTCAGATGTTTTCATTTACGACCTCTCCCACACCTCTTTTCCCTTGGGAGAATGTAATAACCACCCCTACGTTTGATCATGTCGGTGATACCTCTTGTCACACCTCTAAGGAATTTCTTGACGTTTATCTTGACGGAATGCTGGGTCGTTAGGGTGACGACCCGAATTTGTGGCTCCTTTGGTCTTAACTTTCTCTGTGCACATGGGGTTACAAGTAGCGTCGTGACAAATATTACCGGTCCTGTACCTTTGTTGGATCTACAGGTAGTCGTCTACTTACCTATTCTTTCGACACCATGTATATGCGTTACCCTATAATGAGTCGATATTTTTTCTTGTGTAAACTCAGTCAAGATTACTCCACTTACTTTGACCTCGGGTAATATGTCTCACTTCATTCAGTCTTTCTTTGTGGTTATGTCATAGGATTGCGTATATATACCTTAAATGTCTACCATTGCTACTGGGACATACGCTCTGTCGTCTCCTCTGTGTCTACATTTCTTGTCTGAAAGTCTGAGACCCTCTCCTGCTCCCACCCCGTCGTACTCTCTTATCGTGACTTTGTACACGTAGTGTCACACACTGTATCCACTCGTCACGCTTAAGCGACGTACTTCGTCCCGGGGCGGCCGACCTCACCCCTCCGTCCGCCCTCCCCGAAGTCCTACCCCCCGTGTCCGTGTGGGCACCGACCAAGTACAGGTAGCTGCATCCCATTTTGGCGGTGTTATAACATTTCATCGATCGAAGGTTAATTTTAATTAACTAATTCTTTTTGATCGTTATTTTGATAGTATACTGGGTCGTTAGGGTGATGACCCGTGTATGGGAGTCCTTTGGTATTAACTTTTTCTGTGTACATGCGGTCACAAGTGACGTCCTGATGCATGTCTCACTTCATTCACTCTTTCTCTACTCGTTTATATATCATTACGTATATGTACCTCAGATCTTTCCACCGTGACTGCCAGGACAGACACCCCGCCGTTTCCTTTGCGTCTCGACTCCTTGCCTGAAGGCCAGGGTCACCCCTGCCCTCGCCCACCCCACTGAGCCCTCAGCATAACTTTGCACGCGACGGGACACACTTGTGTGTCGGTCACCCTTGGGCGCGCGGAGTCCCCACCCACCTGCCCCTTCCTCCACCCTGTCACGAAATTCTCCCTCCCGCACATGCATCTGGATACCGACTAAGTACAACTAACTGCCGTCTTTGGCGATATAACATTTCATTAACAGGAGGTTAGTTTTCATTTGATCTAGAAAAATTTTCAGTTTTTTATAAAAGAGGTAACTCCAGTGTAGACTTGCGGTAGAGACTCCGCGGAGAGATTTGGATACCAAAACCTGCTACGGTACGTTCTGTGGGTGGAGGCCTCCCGCGAGACCTGGACGAGACGAGAGGGTTGGGACGGTTCGCGGTAACGGCAAACAGATTGGCAAGTCCTGAATGGTAGTCACTTTAGAAAGCATTATGAACCGTTCCTCCTTTAAATCGAAGAAAAGTCAACAGAAGCAAGAATGAACAGCGTCTAAAACTTTGTTTACGAACACCATACTGAAGGTGTCCCCGACGGGACCTCCGAGCCTACCGACTCGGACGGACGTCGCGCCCTCTCGGTCCAAGGTAGGGACTTCGAGGTCCTGAGACCGGTGGACTACACTTCTCGACTGAGTAAACTTTTCTGGGACTACGACTCTTTCTGACTTCAGACCTCCTCTTCCCCTGCTGTCTCCTACTCTGTCACCCTACCGTAGTGTCGAGTTACCTGTACTCGAACACACTCGAGGCCCTCAACCACTGCCTGTCCCTCCGGACCGCACGACGTCAGGTACCCCAGCGTCTCTCAGCCTGTGCCGACTCGTTCACTTGTTGTTGTTACTGAAGGTGGAAGTCGTAAAATCAGTCACAGCACCCTTCGTGGGAGGAGAAGACGGCGAAACTTGAGTTACGAAGATTCATTTTTTATTAAAATAAAAAAGAGTTGATAAAGAAGAATCAATGAACAAATAAATACTTCATAATCAACAACTACAATTGTCAATCACATAACTAAGAATTTCCCTGAGGAGTCAACTAGCACTTGGATCTACAACGAAAGGAGAAGTCTTCCGAATCGTCTCTTGTGTGGACAGACCCGACACGGGAAGACAGCTCCCTGTGGTCCGGAACCGACTCCGAGACGACGGTCCTCGCAGTACCCGTCCGTGTGAGGACGCCCGACAAGGGCCCGGACCCGTCAGAAACTAAGCAAAGAACGAAGAACCTCTTTGACCGGTACGGATCAGGGAGAACTCCTTGGACGTTTACGTATTAGACTACTCACGAGGGTCAGTGGGAGCGACCACCCTGGAATGTGGCACAGAAATCTTGTAGCTGTCGGCCGGACACGACGTCTTATTACTGTCAAAACCCCTGTCACACAATTATAAATAGTAAAATTGGTAGACATTCTCCCCGTCGTCTTCTACTCTACCTACCGTAGTGGCTGAGTTACCGGTACTCAAACTCGTTTGAGACCCTCTGTCACTTCCTGTCCCTTCTGACCACGACGTCGCGTGCCCCAGTCGTTGTCGGTCTGTGCTGACTCGTTGGCGTGTCGTCGCCGCCCCCGACTAAGTCCCCGTAGTGCACGTAAGCACCACGGCACACGGGTAGTGGCGTCAGACGTGTGTCCGAAAGTAGTAGCGGCTCTATTTGAGACAAGGACAACCTGTGATTGAGGGGAGGGGAGAGGATCGGGAGTCATTGGAGAGTAGAGGAAAGACACAGACACTCAGACTGATGAGACCCCTGGAGGAAATTCACTTTAGTACGACATAAACAGAAAACACAGACCGAATAAAGTGACAGGTATTGCAAACGTTCCAAATAAGTGCGACATCGGACACAGTCCTAGGGGAAGGAAACTACTGACTCGATCACAGACATGTTCCAGTGTCATAAAATTTAGGTAGATAACTACCTGTATACCTGACAACAAAGGAAAATCGACAAAACTTATTACGACGACACTTTGAGATACATGTATATGAAGAGATTCATGGACAGAAATTAAGAAAATGGATATATGGATTTCAACGACCTAATATACCATCAAAGCACAAATCGAAAAACTTCTGGACTGTTTAACGAAAGGTGTCACCAACTTGTCAAAATGTAAGGATGGTCTTTATATACTCTTAAGATCAAAAACGTGTAGAAGTAGTTGAGTCCATAAAAGAAAAAAGTAATCTTCGTGTTATGTAAAGTTATTACACATGACACAAGGTCTATTTACTGGTGTTAGATGTAAGGTTTTGGTCATATAGGAAATTGTCCCTCCTCGGATTTAAGATCGAAACGTAATTATATCATGAAATATCACGAAGTATTCGAAAACTCTAGAACAAGCAACAAATGAACGACGAAAATATCAAGAACCGAGCAAGAAACGAAAAAGTGAAAAAAATGAAGAAAAAACGAATAAAGAAACCAACACGACCCAGAGACACTGACGCGGGTCCGAAGGAGATCGACGCCCACCGTCCGAAGAGTGACGCCACCGAAGAGAACGCCCCACGCCCGAGGTCGCCGCCGTCGCTCCCGAGCCCTGACCCCGAGTACCGGGGCCCCTCGCGTCCGCCGTCGTCTCGACCTCGTCCCCGAGTCACCAGGGTGCCTACACCTCAGAAGCTCCCGGGCCCTGCCTCGGACACGACGGACACAACCGGCCGCCTGAGAATAGGTGACTTGGCGGTCTCTCCCGGGAAAGAGGAAGAGAGCCGGGTGAGACAATACGAAGCTGTTCAAAGGAATCGTAAGAGAAACCTAAGCAAAAAGTAATAGAAGACATGTAGTCGATATCCGAAGACGGAAGACCAATGGAACTCCTTTATTAGAAAAAAAAAAAAACCAGTGTGGTACACCGTATGCCCTAGGGACTAATCCCTCATTTGGCACGAGGGGCGTCACCTTCGTACCTGCAGAATTACAAACCCGGTGGTCCCTTCAGGAAGATAGAAAATTTAAATATCGACAGGATCATTTACACTTCCGAAGGGTCCACGGCTATCACCATTTCTTTGACGGACGGTCACGTCCCCTACATTTTCTGAGTCTAAGCTTGGGACCCAGCCCTTCTGGGGGACCTCCTCCCACACCGTCGGGTGAGGTTATTAGAACGGACCTCTTAGGGTACCTGTCCCCTCGAACCACCCAATGTCAGGTATCCCAGCGTTTCTGAACCTGTCCTGACTTCGTCAAACCATCGTCACTTACACTTCACTGTCAAGTAACTCACACACACACACACACACACACACACACACACAAAATTAACTTCAGTCAAGTCAAGTCAGCGAGTCAGTACAGGCTAAGTAAAACTGGGGTACCTGACGTCGTGCGGTCCGGAGGGACAGGTAGTGGTTGGGGGTCTCGGACGAGTTTGAGTACAGGAAGTTCAGTCACTACGGTAGGTTGGTGGAGTAGGAGACAGCAGGGAAAGAAGAGGACGGAAGTTAGAAAAAGTCTTAGTCCCAGCAAAGATTACTCAGTCAGAGGTGTAGTCCACCGGTTTCATAACCTCGAAGTTAAAGTCGTAGTCAGGAAGCTTACTTATAACTCCTGACTAAAGGAAATCCTACCTGACAAACCTAGCGGAACGTCAGGTTCCCTGAGAGTTCTTAGAAGAGGTTGTGGTATCAAGTTTTCGTAGTTAAGAAGTTACGAGTCGAAAGAAATACCAGGTTGAGAGTGTAGGTATGTACTGATGACCTTTTCGGTATCGGAACTGATCTACCGGGAAACGTCGTTTCATTACACGACAGATCCAAACAGTATCCATAAGAAGGTTCCTCGTTCACAGAAGATTAAAGTACCGACGTTAGTGGTAGACGTCACTAAAACCTCGGGTTCTTTTATTTGAGCCAGTGACAAAGGTGACAAAGGGGTAGATAAACGGTACTTCACTACCCTGGCCTACGGCACTAGAAGCAAAAGACTTACAACTCGAAATTCGGTAGAAACAGTGAGAGGAGAAAGTGAAAGTAGTTCTCCGAAAAATCGAGGAGAAGTGAAAGACGGTATTCCCACCACAGTAGACGTATAGACTCCTATAACTACAAAGAGGACCGTTAGAAATAAAGTCGAATACGAAGTAAATCGGGTCGCAAAGCGTACTACATGAATCGTATCTTCAATTTATTCATCCCACTGTTATATGTCAGAACAACATGAGGAAAGGGTTAAACCTTGGTCAGGTAACAAGGTATAGGTCAAGATTGACAACGAAGAACTGGACGTATGTCTAAAGAGTCCTCCGTCCAGTCCACCAGACCATAAGAGTAGAGAATTTCTTACAAGGTGTCAAACAACACTAGGTGTGTCAGTTTCCGAAACCGTATCAGTTATTTCGTCTTTATCTACAAAAAGACCTTGAGAGAACGAAAAAGATACTAGGTCGCCTACAACCGTTAAACTAGAGACCAAGGAGACGGAAAAGGTTTAGGTCGAGTTTGTAGACCTTCAAGAGCCAAGTGCATGATAACTTCTGATCGAACCTCTTAAAACTCGTAATGAAACGACCGTACACTTTACTCACATTAACACACCATCAAACTTGTAAGAAACCGTAACGGAAAAGGAAACCCTAACCTTACTGTTGACTTCAAAAGGTCAGGACACCGGTGACTACTCAAAAAAAAAAAAAAAAGTGACGACTCAAAAGGTTTGAACGACCGCATAACTCACGTCGTGAAAATGTCGTAGTAGAAAGTCCCAAACTTTATCTAGTCAACCTTAGTGGAGGTGATCGAAACAAGCATCACTACGAAAGATTCCGGGTGAACTGAAGTGTGAGTTCTACAGACCCGAGATCCACTCACTAGTGTGGTAGCTCTAATAGACCCAACACTTCTAGAAAAAAAACATGTCAAGACACATAAGGACGGTGGAGAAGAATTATAGAAGACGAGGACAACCCAGGTATGGTAAAGACAGGAAATAAAAACGGGTAGAAACGTACTTTACGAGGGAACCATAGAGATTAAAAGAACTTCTCTAGAGATCAGAAAGGGTAAGATAATAAAAGGAGATAAAGACACGTAACTAGAGACTCCTTCCGAAAGAATAGAGAGGAACGATAAGTAACCTTGAGACGTAAGTTTACCTATATAGAAAGGAAAAGAGGAAACGGAAATCGAAGAGAAGAAAAGTATCTATAAACATTCCGGAGGAGTCTGTCGGTAAAACGGAAAAACGTAAAGAAGAAGAACCCCAGAACTAGTGACGAAGGACATGTTACAACGTTTGGGGACAGGTATCAAGAAGTCCGTGAGACAGATATCTAAATCAAGGAACTTGGATAAACAGTGAAGGTGACATATTGACATTCCCTAAACTAAATCTAGTATGGACTTACCAGATCACCAAATAGGATGATCTTGCCAAGATTCTTCTGGATGCTCTGGATCTTGATTGTTTGTGGTTTTTTCTACAAGAAAAGTAGTATCCCCTGACCTTATGTTTTTATCCTTCAGTTCTCTGTAGGACTCATTGTCTGTTAAAACCGGAACCTCATGTTTTACCTCCTCCCGTTTCCGATTGTCTCAAAACGGTTCTCTTGCGTGACCAGTATCGTTTGTGGGAGAAGGTTGTTGTGTTCTCTTCTGAGATGTGTACCTGTAGTGGTCTACCAGTTGTGGTTTTAGTCTGACTAATATAAGAAACGTCGGCTTCTACCTCTTCGAGATATGTCAGTCGTTTCTGTTCTGGCCCTCGACTGACACCGAGTCTAGTACTCGAGGAATAACGGTTTAAGTCTGAATTCAACTTCTTTCATCCCTTTTGGTGATCTGGTAAGTCCATACTGGACCTAGTTTAGGGAATGTTAATATTTCACCTTCAATGTTCACCTAAGTTCCCTAATCTAGACTATCTGTCTCACGGACTTCTTGATACCTGCCTCCAAGAACTGTAACATGTCCTCCGCACAAGGTTTGGTAGGGGTTCTCTTTCTTGACTTCGGACAACCGCGTGTCGTGACGCAAGAAAAGGTTCGTCGTCCCAATGAACGAATGTGACTGTATATGTACACGCAAAGGGTCTAAGAAAGGGGATAGCCGACAATGTCTTGTGACTCCCATCAAAACGTACGATATACCAACGACAACTCAGCGAACCACAACAACTGAGAAACATCGGGGCACCTGACGTCGTGCGGTCCGGAGGAAGAGGTAGTGGTCGAGGACCTCGGACGAGTCTGAGCACAGGTAGCTCAGTCACTACGGTAGGTTGGTAGAGTAGGAGACAGCAGGGGAGGAGGGCGAAAGTTAGAAAGGGTCGTAGTCCCAGAAAAGGTTACTCAGTCCAGAAACGTAGTCCACCGGTTTCATGACCCCGGAGTCGAAGTCGCAGTCAGAAGGACACTTGTAAGCCCCGACTAGAGGAAGTCCTCCCTGACCGACCCAGAGGCACGTCGCGACAAGTCACCCAGGAGGAATAGGCCAGTCAGGACTTAACCTCATATCGGCGCAGTGAGACAACGCGACCAGAAAACACGCACGGTGACACTTCGTCGGTATACGTGTGTGTGTAGGGGAGGAAACTCGGAGGGAAGGTCCGGTACCCTACCGTGAGTCAGTGTTTTTCCTTACGTCCACTGAATCAACTACACAGGTCGTGAAACAAATATATGAGATACATATCACCACACACATATAATGGGGATTGAGGATTGGGGGGTGGAAGGGGAAACCATTGACATTCACAGAGGTAGCTACTTAGAGAAAGTATACATTCAAGCAAACGTAGTGAAATTTTATCTCTAGGATATATACTCGTCACAGTATACTATAACCAGAAAGAGACACGCCAAGTGAAGTGAACCGCAACGGTAGGAAAAAAAACCGATTCAACGTGTCGAGAGCCCTAAGGTCAAGGAGCTGTTCCCGGTGTCGTACCGTCGCGGTGAAGGACTCGTGACCAGGGGACCCTCGTGGAATCCGAGTGGGTACAAAGACGTCCCGTGCGGTAAATGAGTCAAGTACCGAGTCCTCGTCGTACAACGTATACACACGGTGCCGAAAGATAGGTAGGAGACGGTCACCTGTAACTCCGACGAAGGTACAGAACCCCTAGCATTTGTCACAACGGTGCTTGTAACAACGACCGATCAGTGATTCAGCACAGGTTGCGAAAACACTGGGGTTTTTGACAGTGGGCAGTCCGAGGAGACAGGTTCCCTGAAGGGTCCGTCCTTGTGACCTCACCCAACGGTGAAGGAAGAGGTCCTCTAGAAGGGCTGGGTCCCTTACTCAGACGTAGAGAATGTAGCCGTCCACCTAAGAAATAGTGGCTCGGTCGACCCTTCGGACGGTACTTGTAGTCTTCACTTCACTTTACTTCGCTATCGACGAATCAGTGCAGACTGAGAAACACTGGGGCACCTGACATCGGGTGGTCCGAGGAGAGAGATACCCTAAGAGGTCCGTTCTTATGACCTCACCCAGCGGTAAGGAAAGAGGTCCCCTTGAAGGACTGGGTCCCTAGCTCGGGTCCGGAGGGCGTAACGTCCACCTAAGAAAGGGTCGACTCGACGGCCCCTTCGGGACACTTGTAGTCCCACGTGCATATAAAAACTAAATCTCAAAAGAAGTCTATATACCGGCCGCCACCCTGACGTCCTAGTATACCATCGAGACAAAAGTCAAAACTTCCGTGGAGGTATGAAAAGAGGCATCACTGACGTACTCAAGTGTAAGGGTAGTTGTCACATCCTCCCAAGAGAGAGGAGTGGGAGGGGTCGTGACTAGCGAACACCTCAAGAAATTTTTTTCTAACCAAATATAGACCGACGAGACCCAGACGTTCCCGAAAGAGATCACACTCCGACGAGAAACAGTTCCTCGAGTCCGAAGAGAACGGACTCGTGCCGAGTCATCAACACCGCGTGTCCGAATCAACGAGACACAGTACACCCTAGAAGGACCTGGTTCCTAACTTGGGTACATGGAACGTAACCGTCCGTCCGTCTAAGAATTGGTGACCTTCCGAATGAAGAGTCCCTTCGGATTGAAAAACTACCACCGGTAAGACTGGTCACAAACAACGTGAAGATATGTGACTGTTGTTTGAGAGTCTTTGTCTTTAATCCCTTTGTTAGGGTGAATGGTGACGTAGTCTCTCTTATTTCATGGACCCACCGAGTCTACCATTTCTCAGACGGACGTTACGTCCTCTGGGCCCAAACTAGGGACCCAACCCTTCTAGGGGACCTCTTCCTTTACCGTTGGGTGAGGTCTCTAGGTCGTGGTACGCACGACCGTCCGTCCACTGACGGAGGTATGGACAAAACACAGTAAAGACTCCATTAGAACGGACCTCTTAGGGTGCCTACCTTCTCGGACCGTCCATGTCAGGTACCCCAGTGTCTCCCAGCCTGTGCTGACTCGCTGAAGTGAAAGTAAAAGTTCCTCTGTTTTCTGGACGTAACACTTTTGATCTACAACTACTTTCTTTAATTTCAACTGTCTTTGTCTACCTTTCTATACACGAGAACTAATCTTCTTAATTATAACCATTTTACTGGTGTCTCGGGCTCCGTTAGATGTCTACGTCACGTTAGGATAGTTTATGCTTCCCGTAAAAAAAAAGACCTGGACCTTTTTTTTTGGCACACCTTTGTGTACAAGAGAAGTAGTAAGAGTATAACAACTTACGAATACACAAATTCAAAAAGGTAATGTTCATTGTAACACAATAGAAAATAAATAATTTAAAAAAACGTATTTGGAAAGGGAGTGAGTGTACCTAAGGAATTCTCCATATGGGACAACCCATACTTACAATTTAGACTCTAAATATAAAAGATTCGGAATTTACAATAAGATCTAAATAAATATACATATATGAGAATTGTATTTCACTTTCACTTTCACTTCAGCGAGTCAACACAGACTGGGAGTCGCTGGGGTACCTGAAGTTGGAAGGTCCGAGGAGGCAGGTACCCTAAAAGGTCCGTTCTCATGACCTCACCCCACGGTAAAGCAAGAAGTTACCTACTTTCACTTTTCACTTTCACTTCAGCGAGTCAGCACAGACTGGGAGTCGCTGGGGTGCCTGAAGTCGGAAGATCCGAGGAGGTAGGTACCCTAAAAGGTCCGTTCTCGTGACCTCACCCACGGTAGCGGAAGAGGCTGAGTTGTATTTGTATATACTACAATACCCGAACGGTCCACCGTGACCACAATTTCTTGGAGGACGGTTGAGCCCCTGTATTCTCTGTGTCCAAGCTAGGGACCCAGTCCTTCTAGGGGACCTCTTCCCTTACCGTCGAGTGAAGTCACAAGAACGGGTCTCTTAGGGTACCTGTCTCCTCGGACCGTCCGTTGCCGGATAGCCCAGTGTTTCGCAGTCTTTGCTGAATCGTGCGTCCGCACGTATAGTACATCACAAGAGACCAAGTGTAGTAAAGACTAGTGTGCTAGAAAGAACTGATTATCCTTTCGGGCCGTAAATCACTCGAGACGACGAGAGACGACGGAGTACGTATGATCGGTGGGTACCCGTCGACCGAGAGGTCACCCCATTACAGAGGTAGAGTGATCCGCAAGGAGGTCGTGTACAAAGGCTTTCCGCGGTCCACGAAGACACGGCCCACGGTAGGTCGTGTCAGGCCCGAGTCACTGGGTCGCCACCCCCCAGAACGAACCGCGACCGTGCCTAGTCGAGTGTGCACCTACCTAAAGGGGTGAAGAGTCCGGGAGTCACAGGTAACCAGTGCGCACGACCGTCCGTCCACTGAGGAGGTAAGGACAAAACACAGTAAAGACTCCTTTATCCTAGAGACCCAGGTATCCGGGTTCAGGGAGATAAGAAACCTCCCTTATCCAGTCCCCAGGACGACGTCTCCGCTACCCCGTGTCCCGAGATTCCTCCGGTGACGTCCGGTCTGAACGGGCCCCGGGCAAAGGAACTAGAAATAAAAACGGAGCTACCCTCTGACACGATCGATTCGGTGCTGCCGTGTCGGTCTTGTCAAGGAGCGCACAGTGTCAGAGACACCCACTGGGGCCCGCGAAGACTGCGGACAGTGGAAAGGTCGTGACGGCGCAAAAGTGAGAGAGACCTTTCTATTCTCCCTTTATGAAGGTGACAAACCTTCCACTGTGCAGAGGTCCGTGAAAGGGTGTCCCTCAAAGAGGAACGTCCCGTCCCGAACGGAGCTAGACCCAAAACTTTTCAGTCCACAAAGGAAAGGGGTCCCCTCCCCGGACCTGGGAAGGAACCGGTCGACACGGGGACCCTGGGTAGGGTCCGGAGTCGTGGAGCACTTCGACCACAGGATTCCACGGGGACCACCTGGGCCGATCCCCTGGGCAGACGAGAGACTGGTGTCGGACCGCGAGTCTGCTACCGTGCCAGAAGGCCACGACCCACCTCCACACCACCCATGACGTACCGGACATGACTCCACGTCTACGACCCTAGTAGAGGTAGGAACGTTCCAGCGACCTAGGGTCTGAATGGGTCTGTGTCTCGGACCCCGGGGACCGACTCCAGGTGGAATTCCGTCCCGGGGAACGAGGGAGACTGACAGTGAATTATGTGGACCGCGCCCCCCCACCACCCTCTCGTGCCCACCCACTCTGCGGACTCCGAGTGGTCCCGGACCCGCCCCACGGTCCCTGTCCGGAACCGGGAGAGTGACGGGATCAGTCCCTCTCAGGAGACGGGGGTCGCTGCTTGTTCGTGAACACTGCTCCACGGACGGGAACAGGGTCCTCGAGGTCCGAGAAAGACTCAGACCGGGGTCGACCGTGGACAGGACTCTAAATGAGGAGCCAACTTCTCTCCTCGTCTGCCTCCTCTGTTTCGGACACGGGACTCGTCGGTGCACGACGCCCCCGGACTCAGGACCTCTCCTCCCTCCCCGTCCCACTCTCCTCCGACCGTTCTGGTCCGACTACCCCGCGACCCCGACCTCCCCCCAGGACCTCCAAGGTCCCGACCGGTCTCCCCGGAGACCGTCAGCTCTACCGGGTCTCTCCGGTCCTCCGAGACCTTCCAACGCTACTCAGTCCGGTTATTTCTCCTTTTGTGTTGAAAACCTAGAAGGAATGAAACAGGTGAGTAATGAGAGCTACCGAATTTTTACGGAAAACTGTTGTCAGGGTAGAGACTTGAGTCCCAGTTCTCCCAGGTCTCCGTCGACCTACCTCCCCTGACCCTCGGTGAGAGGGCTCATGGGGCAGGGGTCCTCACCCCGGTGCCGAAGTCCGGACGCAGGGAGGGGCGACGGGTAGACGCACACCTGGCTCGAACCCTCAGTCCTGGGGGTGGGGTAGGGAGAAGAGTCCCTCTGCGGGGGTGGGGACGTCTCGCCTTGCCAGAAGAGCCCAAGGGTCATTGAAGTAGTCCCGGAGGAGCACAACGACGTCGATGTCTATTGTAGAGGGACACCCATTGAGAAGGGACCGTCTCGGGGCCTCTGACCGGGCTCGAGTCGCCTCCCTGGGCTCGACTCCCAGACAACCCGTCTTGCTCACCGACCCGACGGCCCCGTCACGACTGCCCACGACGGTAGGCGGGGACCTGGGCGTCTTTCTCCCTCCCCGCCCCCGCCCGCCCCCGCCCCGTCCCAGCCCCTCCGGGCTCGAGGACCTCGACGCCCCTCAACAAGACTGGGGGACGAGCTGCCTCCGAGTGGGAGAGCCCAGGCGCCCAGGCGCCGCGCGGGCGTCCGTGTCGGAGGAATCGGTCCGTCGAGAGACCCGCCCCGTGCAGCGCCCGGGTAGACGCCGTGGGCCCTCCCGGACTTCGGGATCACAGCGCGTCGTGCGTCGAGGGTCGGACGACGGGCCGCGGAGAGTGGCCCAGCCGCCGGGTCTGGTACCGGGTCTCGCGGAGTCTCCGACCGCCGGAGCGGACCCCAACCCTGCCCCTGCACCTGCTTCTGACCCTCCCGCGGCGCGACTGGGACGACCGGGACCGGCACCACCGGCGGTGCCGCGACCGAGACGTGACCAAACCGAGACGCGTCCTGGTCCTTCAGGGCCCTGGTCGGGAGGCCGGAAGCGTCCACCCTCGTCGACCCGGTCGGGATGGGGACTTCGTGTTCCAGTCACCGCGACAACTCCCAGTGCCGAGTCCCGTCCCTTTCGGTCCGGGACGTCCTGCACCGGTCCCATCAGGTCGACGTCACCCGCGGGTCCTAGTCCTCGGGGACCCGTCGCCTTCAGACCGACGACGTCGGAGGGGAGGGGAATTCTACGGTCGTCCCCTCCCCCGGTCACCTCCCCGGAACCCTGGGGGACTTTGGGAGGTTGCATTTCCCTTCCTCCGAGCGTCCAGTCCGAGACGAGAGGGCCCACCCTCGTTTCGACTTCCCAGTAGACGTGGGGAGGACTATGTGAAGTGGGGAGCCCTAGGACCGTCTCTTCACCTCCACTCCCCCCTCCGTCCCCCACGGGCTCCGTTCCGGGGACAGGTGTCCCGTCCTGCCCTGTCAGCGGGGACCGTTGTTCCCGCCCCCAGTGGACGGAGCTCCCCCGTCTCGGGGCCGTCGGCCACCCCCGTCCACCTGAGTCCTACCTCGCCGACAGCGGCCGGTTTCGACCTGCGGGACAGAGACCCGAGACACCTCTCGCACACCCTGTGACGCCCACGTCGGTCGTCGGACGGGCGCCCGAGGGCCCCCGAGGACAAGGGGGTCCTCGGCGGGGGTAACACGTCGGACGTCCGATCCGGGAACTACCCACGGAGTCTCTCCCCCGAACCCCTCTCGCCGGGGGTTCGGCGGGTTCCGGATCGAGACCTGAGCCGTCGGTGTCGGCCGCTCCTGTTCCTCCGACGCTGGGACCGGGGGTCCCTCAGAGTCCCCAGGGGTCGACGGTGACCTCCGACCGGGACCCACTCTTCCCTCCAGGACCAGTGGCCCTCGAAGTCGGTCCGGGGCCCGGGACACTCGGATAGTGGTCTCCCCGGGGTCCCCCCTGCGGGAGAGAACAGGGACCACGTCTCCTGGTGTCTCCGGACGTGACACCCTGTCCAACCCCGATTACCGAGGCCTCTAGTGCAAAGGAAGTCAAGTCCCGGACCTCCCTGTTTCCTCGTTCCCTGGGTGCCGTAATCTCTTCCCTCTCCCAGGGACGCTCCGGCCCACCGGACACCAAGACGTCTGTAAACGTCGATGTAGAGGAGGGGATCGAGGAGCCGGTGCTGGGGCGGTACGTGGGGATTTGGGGAAGGTGGGGGTCCCAGGGGTGGGCGTCGTGTGCGGGCGGGGTCAGAACATGGACCTCGGGGCTAAGGAGGCTAGAGGAAAGGAAGTCTGAGAAACGGGGAACCTCACTCGGTCTCAGGACGACGCCCCAGGAGGAGGGGTCGCGGCTGGGGACGGGGGGGGTGTCCACGGGGAGGAGGTCGTGGTAGGCGACGGGGACGTGGTCGACGTCGGGGGCGCCGACGATCACCTAGTTCCGAACGTAGAGCCCTCGGCTCACAACAAGAGACGTTCCTGGTAGTCGTCCCCGTCGAGAGTTGGTCGACCCCTTTGGAATAAAGCTACCAAGAGTCCTCAGTGGGGAAAGGGTCCGGTCTCTCCTGGGTTCCCTCTCGGGACTCCCGGCGAGACCTCTCAGGGTCGGTAGGCCCGCGTCGGAGTGGGAGACTCTAGTCTCTCAGCCGACGAGGGGGTCTCCTCCTGTCCGTACCGTGTCTCCCCGACCGGTGTTCCCACCCAGGTCCCCGGGACCTCCTCCGACCTCGGGTCGGTGTCGTCGCAGTGCGACTCTGACTCCCCCGACGACGACGTCCGTGGGGGAGTCCGGACTCTCCCCTGTCTTGGCTCCTCTTTATAGGTCTGAACGACGACTCCCCTCGGCGTCTCGGGTACCGGGGGAACGGCGGGGGTCTCGTCTAGGTCGGACCGAGAAGTGGGACAGACCGATGTTCCGCCCTGGGGGTCGGTCAGGGCGCCGGGGCCTTTGCGTCGAACACACTTTACAGGGTCTCGGGGTTCGTCCTCCGGTCGACCTGCCGGGGTCCCGTCGTGGTCCCTGCCCGCAGGCTCCGTCCCGGAGCGGGAAGTCCGGGACCCGTCCCGGAGCCCCTCTTCGTCCTCCTCCGGGCCTTTGAGTGCCCCAAAGACGTCTCCGGCCCTCCGACCCCCCACCACCTCCCCGGGGCCTTCAGGTCCCGGAGGCGGCACCGAGACGGCGCTACCAACCTGAACCCGTCAACGGACCTCCGTGACCGGAAACGGGTCGTCGTGCCCCTGGGACCGAACCGGGTCCTTTGGATACGGACCTACTCGCTGTTAGACGAAGTGCACGACTCTCTCGGCTTGGAGATGGCCGTCGACTCACCCCGACTGGCCCTCGCGTAGCACTCGGACGCGTGGCCGGCGCCGGGCCGCCACGACCCCCGGGACCACGACGGCCCGGAGATGCCCCGCTCGGCGAGACCCGAGTGTGCCCTGAGGGGACACCGCCTCCGAGAACGGGACCCCGGGCGCCGGGACGGAGGCGGGCGTATAGACGTGCACAAGGTGGGGCCTCTCTTGTCGACCGCCGGCGACTGGTCCCACGGAGTCCTCCGGGGCGACGCGCCGACGCCGGAGACGTGGGACGTGTTGATGGACAAGGACCGCCCCCCGTAGGCGCCGAGACCGCGGCTCCGGCAGACGAGGTTGCTCCACAAGACGATGTTGGGAGACTGGCTGCAGACCTCGGTCCACGCCGGGTACGTCGTCCGCGCGCGGGTCGAGTTCGATCACCGCGACCTGCCCGACGAGATGCGGTAGCCCCCGCTCACAAACATGTCGTACCTCACGATGCTGGGCGCGCGCCTGCGGACCTGGGGGGCGCGCGGGGAGGGACGCCCGCGGAAGGGGCACCGAGTGCTCCGACACCGGACGGTCCCCCTGTAGATGCAGTGGCCCCCGGTAGAGAAAGTGGCCGACGAGTCCATGTCAGGGTGCTTCCTACGCACCCTACTTACGGGGATGTCACGGTCGGTGGCCGCCAGGCCGCTGTACCACCGAGACCCCCCGAAGGACATGGCGAAGCTGGAAGACGCCCCGCACCCGCGGCGCCACTACGCGATGTTGGGGCACTGCTCGAGGACCTCGGCCCGGCGGCGGAACGGGGACGGGCGGGGACGGGGCGACGCGACGCGCCGCGACCCGTTGTGGTAGATGACGGAGTTGGTGGTTCAGTGTCGGTGGAAGTGGCAGAGGCTCCCCTGGCGGGTCAAGGTCCGGTTCCTCGACGTCGGAAAGGGGGACCCCTGGTTTCCCCAGGAGACGGGCAAGTGGGACTGAGACGGACGGTCCCGGGGTGACGTCTGACGGGAGACTGACCGACGAGAGGGTCCTCTGGGACCCCGCCCAGACGACCCACCCTCCGCGGGACCCTCCTCCGACGCCGGGTCTTGCGAGACGACGACAAGGACCCTGTTGAAAGGAAAAGACAAGATTACTCGGAGGACTGAGGGGGAAGGAGACCCGGACGAGGGGGAGTCTCGGGGCCGGGGGTCGCGGACCCTCGACCAACGACCGTAGAATGGAGGGTGACCTGGGTTCGACGAAGGACAAATTAGGAAGGGACCGGTGGACCCCGGAGTCGGGCGAGTGGGTAGGCAGGGGGTCCGTCTCGGGGAGAGTGTCATTGTGGGGTGACGGACTGGACTGGGCCCCCGAGGTCCGGTCCGTCCCTCGTGAGTTCCGCCACTCTTCCCTCTGGTCTCCTCAGGGGTCCTTTCGTGGGAACAGAGACCCTGAAAGATGGACCGGACTCCGGAGGCCTCAGACCGACCAAGATAGAACCTTGTCGAGACTTCGGGAGAAAACAGACTAACTGGAGTCCCGACTCTTAGGAACAGACACTCACAGGACGACCGACATTGGGGACGGATCTGGGAACGGGTCCGGCCGGCCCTGGTGAGTCGAGCACGGCCAGACGTCGAACCACGGCGGAGAGGGAGACCAAGCCGGGGACCTCCTCGGACGGGGGAGGGGGGTCGGGGAGTGAGCGGCACACCTAACCTATCTGTAGGTGGTGCCGAAAAGAACAGACTTTACCCCAGCACCCTTGGATTCCCGTGTGGGCTCACGGGTCGTGTCGCGGGGTCTGTACGTCGGCTCATTGCTGCAAGAGGGGCAGGCGAAACCTTGAGTGACACCCTTCCGTTTATTTGGGCGGACTTACGACGGGCACAGGGTGGACAGACCGAGGAAAAGACCGGAGAATAAGAGTCAAGTCGCGGTGACCGTGACTCGAGAAGACGGAGTGGTCTCGTAGGCGCAGAGCGGGCAGAACACACGAGTGTCCCGGACTTACGTCGACCCACTCTGTCTTTCCTAGGGCTCCACGAACTTTTGTTCAAATAACTCTTTGTTCGAGACACGGGTCCGGTGCTCAACCCCAACGACGCCGAGGTGGGCCCCCGGATGACGCGCGCGAACCGGAGTGACTCGTCGAGGACGGTGAAGAAGAGGTAGAGGAGGAACGTCAACTCCTTCCGCAGGAGGTCGGCGGCGTACCTGAGGCGGTCGCGCCCCAACCACGCGTAGTGGTGGTACAGCATCCGGTAGGTGCACCGGACGTGACGTTGTCGGTCTGTCCGGGACCAGTCCGGTGTCCCCACCGACGTCGCGACCCGGGGGACCGCTCCCGACCCACGGAGACCAGTGCGGGTCGTAGGACCCTGTCCTACGCGACTCGGTGGGTTAATGAGATTCCTCTCTTTCGCCCAGCCGGTACACAGTCTCCCGAGTATTGTTGGGGATAATTTAGAGGAGAGATGTGTCTCGTCCTTGCTTGGACGGGATTAGAGTGGTTCAGAATTGAAGCCTTATGTGGTCGGGTGTCGTGATTTTCCAACCTACCGTCAGACTGTACTTTACAGTCCTTTCCACTTTATGTCCAGGAATGGGTAGACGTCAAGTGTCGATCTCCGGCGTCCCACTGAGGGTCCTTCACGAGGAGGTGGGTTCGAGGGTACGAGTCCGTCCCGACGGGTGACGGTAAGGACACTCCGGACTCGGGGCCCAAAAGAGTACGAGTACCCGGACCCTACGGACGGACGGAGGTCGTCCCGTGGGGAGACGAAAGTGACTCCGGTCGGGTCCCCGAGGAGGAAAGTACTTCCAAACGTACAAGTACAGTCACAGGGAACCACGAGTGGTGACCTGACTGACTGAAAGAAAGGGAGACTCTCGTTGAACTCCCGTCACGGGGACCGGACGTCCACTGGGACGCGAAGGTCATGCTTAGGTCACGACACACGTCTCTGGGGTGGAGTGGGGAAGGGAGACTCGTGTCGGGAGGTGAGCACACCAAGAGGGGAAATCTGGATTCTTATTCTCCCAGTAGAGACACACGTCGTTTGTGTAGGGGAATCTTGAAGAGGCCCGACCCGATCGTTTTCGACCTATGAAACCCTTTGATATAGGAAGTCCTTTAATTGGTGTCCTCTCTGTCCGTCCCTTAGGGGACAGTCAAGTCACCCACCCGAAGACATGAAAGTGACGGCTCCCACGTTCAAGTCGGGGACCAGTCCCTTGATACTGGGACGTTCGACGTACCACGACGGTTTTCCTTTTTTTGTCCGTCTACTGATTACTGCTTGCGTGTGCGTGCAGACGTACGTCGTGTCTCCTCGTCGCGCTGTCTGGACTTCGAGCTGTCTTTCGGTGTCGACACACCAGTCCCTCGTCAATCTCTTCTGCGTGCGGCACGCGGAGTCGTCTGTCCCGTACGCTGGTAGACGGGTGTCCCCGGGAGGTCGAAGACGTCGTTCTCAGAGAGCCCTGTGGACACTTGCCATCTGTCGACCCGGGAGAGTTTCGAGTTTCTCCGAGAATGCATCACCCGACCCTTACCACGGGTCCTTGGACGTAGAATTGTTCGTAGCACCCATTGAGACGTCCTTCGAGCTTCTGGTAGTACAGTCGGTGGACCTGTCGTCCACCTCGTACCCGGACTCCGGTTCCGAGAGATGAGTGACCGGCACACTGGACCTCAGTCTCTAAATTTGGTGATTGGAGCAGAGGAGTGTACAGTTCCGGCCTGTTACAGGCCTAGAGTGTCGAACGACACTTCTAATTTGCCTACTACATGTATTTGACGGAACGTATATAATTCACGAGTTCTTTCCTCTTTGAGGACGACATTTTATTTATTGACTCCATAAGTCCTGTCTCTTGATCCCACCCATTTTGTTTTGCTTTGGTTTTTTTATCGAGTGTCTTTTGTTCGAGGATGTCTGGATGTCTTGTCGACTTTAATATCGGGACTCAGAGGACTCCGGCTTCGTTTCTCCTTTCGCACGAGTCAATGGTCTGAATGACTGGCCCGAAGGAACCGCCACGTCGCCCACTCCCAGGCGGACGACCGCGTCCAGAACTCGGACGAGACCCCTCTGAGGTGCACAGAACCCTGTTGATTCAAACGCGGGGTATTGGTGACTACGACGCGAGATCTCGGACGTGCGACGTCGATGACTCGGACGCACGACGTCGAGACCTCGGACGCGTGGGCCGGACGCACGACGTTGTTCTCTTCGGCGGTGTCACTCTTCGGACGCGCGACGGTGCTCTCGTCGGGGACGAGCGGTGTTGCTCGCGCGGTTTCGTTTCGTCACCTCTAGGTCCTGTCGGTTTTTAATTGTTTATTTTTGCAAAAATTTTTATCTTACGACTTTTAATAAAAAATTTTTCTAAGTCACTCGCATTTTATTTTTGTTTGGGTAACAAATACTGTGAAAATAGGATTCTTTCTTAAAAGGATATCCATATAAAGTACTCTCCATACATTATATCAACTTTTACAGGAACTGTTGTAGGAATGAAATTTACGTTTCTCCCTGAAAGGGTCACCAGGTCTCCGATTCTGAGGTGCGAGGGTCGCACCCGTCGGGTCCAAGCTAGGGGCTAGTTCCTTGATCTAGGGTGTACGGTACGGCTTTGATTTCTAGGACGTACGACTTTGATTCTCGGTCGGATCGGTTTGTCTGTTTATTTTTGTTGTGTAAGAGGACACAGATGTTCACATTAGTGACTATTTTCTTTCGACCCCCGTGTCATGGTTTCGTGTGCAGTCTTTTCCGTCAAGTCACTCTGTAATCTTGTAGCATAGTTCCCGTGTCGAGGGACATTAACCTAGGGTCCCTCTTTGTCATGTCTATCGTCTCGGAGGGTTAGTAGGAAGTCTTTGTACACAGAGGACTCAAAGGTAAGTCAGTCATAAATAACTCGCGCACGGGACACGACCGTAAAGTGATTCCGTCGGGACTACTACGTCGTCAGATATTCCGACCTACGTGGGGGCGGGAGGCCTCGCAGAGATGATCGACGTCACCCTCCTCCGTCTATTTGTGTGTTCTGTTAATGAGTAGCACTTGCCTTGATACGTCCCTTGCTCGTCGTACATGACACTGTCTCTTTACTCCATCCTTTCGGAATAAAATCTGGTCCATCACTCCCGTCCGGGAGAGTCTCCCGAAAACCGTTCCGGTCGTCCCATCGTTTCGGTTCCAGGATAGAGACCAAGTCAAGTCAAGTC
Organism: Capra ibex; assembly: GCA_006410555.1. Classification (NCBI taxonomy): domain Eukaryota; kingdom Metazoa; phylum Chordata; class Mammalia; order Artiodactyla; family Bovidae; genus Capra; species Capra ibex. The sequence continues at coordinate 96,740,732 of SJYO01018757.1, forward strand.
AGCGAGTCAACACATGCTGAGACGTTGGCGTACCTGATATCGTCTCGTCCGTAAGGGTAGGTAGTGGTTGAGGGTCTCGGACCAGTTTGAGTACAGGTACCTCAGTCACTACGGTAGGTTGGTAGAGTAGGAGACAGTAGGTGAAGAGGAGGACGGAAGTTAGAAAGGGTCTTAGTCCCAGAAAAAGTTATTCAGTCAAGAAGTGTAGTCCACCGGTTTCATAACTTCGAAGTCAGAGTCGTAGTTAGGAAGGTCACTTATAAGTCCTGACTAAAAAAAAAAAAAATCCTAACTGACCAAACTAGAGGAACGTCAGGTTCCCTGGGAGTTCTCAGAAGAGGTTGTGGTGTCAAGTTTTCGTAGTTAAGAAGTTATCAGTCGAAAGAAGTATCAGGTTGGGAGTGTAGTCTACCTGGAAACAACCGTTTCATTACAGAGACGAAAAATTGTACGACAGATCCAACCAGTATCTAAAAGAAGCTCCATCGTTCGTAGAAAATTAAAGTACCGACGTCAGTGGTAGACGTCACTAAAACCTCGGGTTCTTTTATTTGAGACAAAGGTAACAAAGGGGTAGATAAACGGTACTTCACTACCCTGACCTACGATACTAAAATCACAAAACTTACAACTCAAAATTCGGTCGAAAAAGTGAGAGAAGAAAGTGAAAGTAGTTCTCCGAGAAGTCAAGAAGAAGTGAAAGACGGTATTCGCACCACCATAGACGTATAGACTCCAATAACTATAAAGAGGGTCGTCCGGACTAAGGTCGAACACGAAGTAGGTCGGACCGTAAAACGTGCTACATGAGACGTATCTTCAATTAATTCGTCCCACTGTTATACGTCGGAACAGGATGAGGAAAGGGTTACACCTTGGTCAGACAACAAGGTACAGGTCAAGATTGACAACGAAGAACTGGACGTATGTCTAAAGAGTCCTCCGTCCAGTCCACCAGACCATAAGGGTAGAGAACTTCTTACAAGGTGTCAAACAACACTAGGTGTGTCAGTTTCCGAAACCGTGTCAGTTATTTCGTCTTCATTTGTCCAAAAAAAATTAAGAGAACGAAAAACATACTAGGTTGTAACAACCGTTAAACTAGAGACCAAGGAGACGGAAAAGATTTAGGTCGAAATTGTCGACCTCCGAGAGTCAAGTACGTGACGACTTCGGACCGAACCTCTTAAGACTCGTAATGAAACGATCGCACACTGTACTCACGTCAACACGCCATCAGACTCGTAAGAAACCGTCAGGGAAAGAAACCCTAACCTTACTTTTGACTGGATAAGGTCAAGACACCGGTGACGACTCAAAAGGTTTAAACGACCGTATAACTCACGTCGGGAAATTATCGTAGTAGAAAATTGTAAACTTTACCGAGTTGACCTTAAAGTAGTGAAGGTGATCGAAACAAACATCACTACGAAGGATTCTGGGTGAACTGAAGAGTAAGGTCCTACAGACCGAGATCCACTCACTAGTGTGGTAACACCAATGGACCCAGTACTTCTAGAAAAAACATATCAAGAAGACACATAAGAACGGTGGAGAAGAATTATAGAAGACGAAGACAATCCAGGTATGGTAAAGACAGGAAATAACACGGGTATAAACGTACTCCACAAGGGAACCGTAGGGATTAAAAGAACTTCTCTAGACGTCAGATCGGTAGAGACTCTCCGATCAGTCCCGAGACGGTGCGTGAGACTGGTGGGTCATGCATCCGAGTGCAGGAGTGTGTCTTTTAAAAAAATTTACCAGTTCTACCCGTGGATCTTTGTCCCAAGTCAAGTCATTTCCTACTTCTATTTCATAAGGTTTTAGACACATCCTCTCCCCTCCTGATTACTCCCTCCGTCATTCGTCTAAATAAAACTGTCAGGGTCTCCATCCTCGTCTCTTGTCCTTACTACTCCGGTCAGTTCGATCCGTCATTTCCCTACTTCTGTTCGGGTGTCCGATTAAGTGTAGTGTCCGTTTTATTTCCTTAGCTGTAAAATTTTACATTTACCACTTCCAGATGGAGGAGTTTGGAGTCCAGGGTCTACCGAAAAGTCTACTTAAGATGACTTGAAACTTCTTATCAATTAAGAATAGACGATACTCATTAAAGTCTTTAATCCTTTTCTCCCTTCTGGTCATCCGACTGACATACTGAAAATTTCCTTTCGTAAACTACCTACGTAGAGTCAATGTGACACCTTTTGGACTCTTATCTCTGTTCGTTTTTACTTTTGTACTAAAAGGGATTCCACCGAATAAAATTTTCTTTTCTAATATAATTCGTTTTAATATCCAGACAGAGTGTACCTTGATTTGTGTTTTAGGATTTATATCAAATTGGTTTAAATTGTTATACAATTTTATTATACAATACTAGTTCATCTTAAAAATTTTCTTTAAGTTCCTATCAACTCATAGTCTTTTAGTTAGTCGAATTAATTTGTGTCATTATTTTTCATTATTTTCTAACGTCGGTACTTTAATTTTGTGCGAATGCGGAACCTTCCTTTCAATATTGGTTGGATCTGTCGCATAATTTTTCGTCTGTGTAATGAAACAGTTGTTTCCAGGTAGATCAGTTCCGATACCAAAAAAGGTCATCAGTACATACCTACACTCTCAACCTGATATTTCTTTCGACTGGTAACTTTTTAACTACGAAAATTTAACGCCACAACCTTTTCTGAGAACTCTCAGGGAACCTGACGTTCCTCTAGTTTGGTCAGTTAGGATTTTTTTTTTAGTCAGGACTTATAAGTAACCTTCCTGACTACGACTCCGACTTCGAGGTTCTGAAACTGGTGGACTACGTTTCTCGATTGAGTAAACTTTCCTGAGACTACGACCCTTTCTAACTCCCGTCCTCCTCTTTCCCTACTGTCTCCTACTCCACCAACCTACCGTAGTGGTTGAGTTACCTGTACTTAAACCCATTTGAGACCCTCAACCACTACCTGTCCCTCCGGACCACACGACGTCAGGTGCGCCAACGTTTCTCAGCATGTGATGACTCACTGACTTGACTTGACTTATTTTCCTCCTTTAGTATCATTATAGAGTCAATTATGTTTTTTCGGCAATCGTTTTAAATTATGGATAATGGATAGACACTAAAATCTTTTATTTTTGAGATTGTCTAATCCTTGTCTTCCTCTGTAAAACTGGATCATTTCCATTATATAGTTTTTGAATGTCGTTTGCAATATGAATTACCCCTTTGACCTATTTAAGGAAACCATTAGTTTGTTCCGACGGAGATTATTATAACGACCATAACTTCTACGACCATTTACCTCAAATTCTTAAATTTTCTTTATTCTCCACATTCTATTCTCTATTTTGATAGTCAAAAATCGTCGAACACCCTAGAATCAAGGAACTATTCCCTAACTTGGATGTGCCAGCCGTCACTTGCACGTCTCAGAATTGGTTACCCGGAGGTCCCTTAAGGGATTTCGTAAAATTTTTTTTATCACACCATGTCTGTTGTCTGGTTACCTTCTTTTATTTAAGTCTCTATCTGGAGTCACATATACCTTAAATCATATACTACTTTTATTATGGTTTTTAGTCACTTTTTCTATTCATATACGGGATACTGAATTTGTGTTTATACTTTCTATTTTATTGTAGATACCTATTTTTAAATCGTCTAATAGACGCTGGATCCCTGACGTATTCGTAGTCTCTAGTAGTCCATCTTATAACCACTTGATCAAAGATTGTCAAATTTACGGAGAGAAAGACACCGACGCGGTGTAGCCGTGGCACCGTGAGCCCCAGAAACACCCCAGTGTCCGCACGAGTGACACCGTGCGCCCGACGTCTCGGACGCCCGGAGCCGTCGGCGCCGTGGACCCACGAGACGGACACCGAGCACCCGAATCCACGAGACGCCGCACACACCAGAGTTAGGGGGCTGGTCCCTAGTGGGGACGTGGGGACGTGACCTTCCGCCCAGGGATCGGTGATCCAGTGGACCCCTCAGGACCACTTAAACAAAAATAGCTTTATAAAAAAAGTTGATTCCTGTTGTGCCTGTTTAAAAAGTATGTTTACTGTCTTAACATGTTAGGATCTTGACTATTACTCAATCACAGATCTGATGTTCTTTGATGAAGTTTAGTTATTTTCTTTAGGTCATTGTTGTTGTTTTTTTGGACCTTTTATTGTTCACAACGAGTCCTACACCTATTTAATCTTTGAACATGTAATGACCACCCTCACATTTTACTCCGTGGTAACACATTTTGTCAAACTCTAAGAAGTCTTTCGATTTGTATCTTAATGTACGGATCGTTGAGGGGAGGATCTTTCATAGGGTTTGTTATCTCTCACCCGAGAGTGTGTTTGAGACACGTCCTCACAAGTACCCCGTGGTCCGTGTTGTCAATTCGCGCGCACATGAGTCAGCGAACACAGGGTGAGAGACACTGGGGTACCTGACGTCGGGCGGTCCGGGGTGTGTCCGTTCTAGGACCTCACCCGAGGGTACGGGACGGGGTCCCCCGGAGGGACTGGGCCCCGGACTTGGGTTCAGAGAGTAGAGAGGACGTGACCGTGACGACTCAGCGAAGTCAGCACAGGCTGAGACACGCTGGGGTACCTGTCGTCGGGTGGTCCGAGGGCGCAGGGACCCTAAGAGGTCCGTTCTTGTGACCTCACCCGACGGTAAAGGAAGAGGTTACGTACTTTCACTTTTCACTTTCACTTCAGCGAGTCAGCACAGGCTGGGAGTCGCTGGGATACCTGACGTCAGAAGGTCCGAGGAGGCAGGTACCCTAAAAGGTCCGTTCTCATGACGTCACCCACGGTAACGGAAGAGGCCGTGACCGTGATCGTGGTGGACCTTTCGGGTTGTCCATTTGTCATCCTGTGTTGGAGTTATATGTAGTCACCTACTTATGTACTTTGTAATAAATCGGTATATTTCCTTATGTCATGAGTATATACGTTGTCATACCCATGTGGAACTTTTATTGATCCAATCCATTTTTTTCGATCTTTGTTTTACGATGTATAATATACTAAGAAATTTACTTTATAGGTCTTATCCCTTTAGGTATCTCTGACCTTTGTCTAACCACCAACGGTCCCCAACACTTGTCTCTCCATACCCTCACTAACGAAGTGTCCATTTTTCATGGAAAAAACCCACTACTCTTACAACACCTTGACAATGGCTTTGACGTCAGACGGACGACGACGGGTTTTCGGTCATTTCTCCGGTTCGACCACCCTTCCTTTCAAACGAAATAAGACCTACGGTCGTAGGTCCCTCCTCCCTCCCGTGTGTAGACAGGTTTCCGGTTACGGAGGACTGACTGTCAGTCACCCGTTCTCGAAAATAACTGTGTCTCTCGATGGACGTGTGTTTTTTCATGTCAGTCGTGGCTGTCAGTAGAACTTTAACCCGTAGCCACTACACTGGTCGTAGTAGAACCGACGAAATCCGCATGAATCAGAAGTCAAAGTCCCAGGTAAACAGAGGTGAAAAACTCCGTCTAATAACCCTAACTCCGTCGAATACAGTACCGACGTCAGACCGGCAGGACATCAATTCAAGAAGGTGGAGCACCCCCAAAGTCATCGATACTCCGTCGAGTGTCCTATGCCGAGTCTTATAATAGACATCGAGTGCTTTCACTTTCAGCGAGTCAGTACAGGTTGAGAAAGGCTGGGGTACCCGACATCGGACCGTCGAAGGAAACAGGTACCTTAAGAGGTCCGGTCTTATCACCCGTTGACAAGGGAAGAGGTCCCCTAGAAGGGGACCTTCCCCTTCCCTAGCTCGGGTCCAGAGGACGTAGCGTCCGCCTAAGAAATGACGGACCCGGTGGTTCCTTCAGACACTCCTCCTTGACTTTCGGAAACTGACACGAGCCACTCCGGGACACTGACAAAAGGAAACAAAGACGTACAAGAGTGGAGAGACTAATATGAATAAGAAACCGATTGCAAAAAGGTATCTGTTTTTCGTCCGACTCCTGTACCTCCCCCGATGTCCCAGGACAAGACAAAGTCTTGATCTACCTCGAACACCACCGTGTTTTAATACTTACATAACATACGGTAACTTACACACACACGTACACCAGTACAGACTGAGAAAAGTTGGGACACCGGACGTCGGGTGATCCGAGGAGATTGGTACCCTAAGAGGTCCGTTCTTATGAACCCACCCAAAGGTAAAGGAGGAGGTCCCCCAGAAGGACATGTGACAGTAAATAAGGTGAATCATTCTGCAGGAGGTCTAAGTAGTAGGTACAACAGTGTCTGTTGTCCGAAAGGAAGACAAATTCCAACTTCTGACAAGGTGACCCCACATACGTTTACACAGTGTAAAGGAAATACGTAGGTAGACAGTTGTCTGTGGATCCGACGAAGGTATGAAACCGATAAACACTTATTTCGACGTTACTTGTACCTTTACTTCTATAGAGAAACTCTGTGACTAAAGTAAGGGAAGTGAAGGACCTATATATGGGTCTTCTCCTTAACAACTAGTATGCCATCAACATAAAAATTATAAAACTCTTTGGAGGTTCGACCAAAAGTATTACCGGTATGGTTAAATATAACCACAACAACAAGTCAACGATTCAGTCCAGACTGGGAAACGCTGGGCACTTGACGTCGTGTGGTCCGAAGGGACAAGAAGTGATAGAGGGTCTCAAACGAGTCTGAGTACAAGAACAAGTACAAGAGTTTGAGAACGAATTTGAGTACAGTCACTATGGTAGGTTGGTAGAGTGTAATATGGCAAATGTGACCAAGACACTAGGATAAAACTGTCACGTATCTTATAGAGGCCTCTTCCGTTACCGTGGGTGAGGTCATGAGAACGGACCTTTTAGGGTACCTGCCTCCTCGGACCTTCCGACGTCAGGTACCCCAGCGACTCCCAGTCTGTGCTGACTCGCTGAAGTGAAGGTGAAAAGTGAAAGGACGTATCCTCTTCCTTTACCGTGGGGTGAGGTCATGAGAACGGACCTCTTAGGGTCCCTGCCCCCTCGGACCACCCGACGGCAGACACCCCAACGTGTCTCAGCCTGTGCTGACTTCACTGAATCGTCGTCTTATAGAGGTGGAGACATATTTAGACCGTGAGGGTTGAGTCGTAATAGGTATTGACTTGAGTGAGAAGGGGTAGAGGACAATTTGGACGAGACTAAAGAGATAAGTCTTTGAGAAGTCAAAAGAGGAAACGAGAAGGTAAGTTGATTGAGTACGAGTATAAAATCAGGATCAACTCTTCGTTAAATAAGATCCTCCGGAAAGAACCGAGAAATATAGTTTAATCCAAGGTGGAAACCGATGAATATCGAGGTACATCTAATAAGTGGGAAGTAAAGTCAAACAAACGAGTCACCACAAACTGAGAAACACTGGGGTACTTGACGTTGTTGCGGTCCGAAGGAACAGGTAGTGGTTGAGGACTTCGAACGAGTTTGAGTACAGGTAGCTCAACCACTACGGTAGGTTGGTGGAGTAGGAGCCAGCAAGGGAAGAGGAGGACGGAAATTAGGAAGGGTCGTAGTCCCAGAAAAGTTCACTCAGTCGAGAAGCGTAGTCCGCCGGTTTCATAACCCTCAAAGTCGGAGTCGTAGTCAGGAAAGTTACTTATCAATCTTGACTAAAGAAATTCCTAACTGACCAAACTATAGGAACGTCAGGTTCTCTGGGAGTTCTCAGAAGAGGTTGTGGTGTCAAGTTTTCGTAGTTAATAAACTACGAGTCGAAAGAAACACCAGGTTGAGAGTATAGGTATATAATGATGACCTTTTTGGTATCGAAACTGATCTGTCCGGAAACAACCGTTTTATTACAGAGACGAAAAATTATACGACAGATCCAACCAGTATCGAAAAGAAGGTTCCTCGTTTGCAGAAAATTAAAGTACCGACGTCAGTGGTAGACGTCACTAAAACCTCGGGGGGTTTTATTTCAGACAAGTGCACATGGGATTACAAGTACCGTCGTGACAAATGTTATCGGTCCTGTGCCTTCGTTGGATCTACAGGTAGCCGTCTACTTATCTATTCTTTCAACACCGTGTATATGTATTACCTCATAATGAGTCGGTAATTTTTACGTACACTTAGTCAAGATTACTCCACCTACTGTGACCTCGGATAATATGTCTCACTTCATTCAGTCTTTCTTTTTGTGGTTATGTCATATATATACCTTAAATCTTTCTACCATTACTACTGGGATATACACTCTGTCGTTTTCTCTGTGTCTGCATTTCTTGTCAAGAAATTTGAGACACCCTCTTCCACTCCCACCCTACTAAACTATCCCATCGCAACTTTACACATATAATAGCATACACTTCGTCTAACGTCAGGTCCAAATTACGTACTCTGTCCCACGAGTCCCGACCATGTAACCCTACTGGGATCCCCTACCCTACCCTTCCCTCCACCCTCCCCCTAGGACCTACCCCTTGTGTACACGTGGACACCGACTAAGTACAGGTACAAACCGTTTTTGGTGATGTTATGACATTTCATTAATCGGAGGTTAAATTTTTTTATTTAATTAATTTTATTTTTTTATTTTACAAACCCTTTCTTTTGTTTTTATTTTTATTTCAGAGAGTGACAAAGGTAACAAAGGGGTAGATAAACGGTACTTCATTGCCCTGGTATATGGTACTAGAAGAAAAAAACCTACAACTCAGACTTCGGTCGAAAAAGTGAGAGAAGAAAGTGAAAGTAGTTCTCCGAGAAATCAAGAAACGAAAGACGGTATTGCCAACACAGTAGACGTATAGACTCCAATAACTATAAAGAGGGACGTCAGGACTGAGGTCGAACATGAAGTAGGTCGGACCGTAAAGCGTACGACATAAGACGTATCTTCAATTTATTCGTCCCACTGTTCTATGTCGGAACTGTATGAGGAAAGGGTTAAACCTTGTTCAGAAATCAAGGTACAGACCAAGATTGACAACGAAGAACTGGACGTAGGTCTAAAGAGTCCTCCGTCCACTCCACCAGACGATAAGAGTAGAGAACTTCTTACAAGGTGTCAAACAACACTAGATGTATCAGTTTCCGAAACCACATTAATTATTTCGTCTTCATCTACAAAAAGACCTTAAGAGAACGAAAAAGATACTTGGTTGTCTACAATCTTTAAACTAGAGACCAAAGAAACGGAAAAGATTTAGGACGAACTTGTAGACCTTCAAGTGTCAAGTACATGACAACTTCGAACCGAACCTCTTAAAACTCTTAATGAAACGATCACACACTCTACTCACATTAACACACTATCAAACTTGTAAGAAACCGTAACAGGAAGAAACCCTAACCTTACTTTTGACTGGAAAAGGTCAGGACACCGGTGACGACTCAAAATGTTTAAACGACCGTATAACTCACGTCGTGAAAGTGTCGTAGTAGAAAGTCCTAAACTTTCTCGAGTCGACTTTAAGGTAGTGGAGGTGATCGAACCAAGCATCACTACGAAGGATTCTGGGTGAACTGAAGAGTAAGGTCCTACAGACCGAGATCCACTCACTAGTGTGGTGACATCAATAGACCCAGTACTTCTAGAAAAAACATATCAAGAAGACACATAAGAACGGTGGAGAAGAATTATAGAAGACGAAAACAAACCAGGTATGATAAAGACAGGAAATAACTCGGGTTGAAACGTACTTTGTAAGGTAACCATAGAGATTAAAAGAACTTCTCTAGAGATCACAAAGGGTAAGATAACAAAAGGAGATAAAGAAACGAAACTAGTAAATCCTTTTGAAAGAATAAAGAGGAACCATGAGAAACCTTGAGACGTAAGTCTACCCATATCGAAAGGAAAAGAGGAAACGGAAAGTAAAATTGTGAATAGTTTTAGACAACATTGATGAACGAGTCAATAAAAAGAAGAAATGCACTAGTAGACGAAGACCTTGTCCCTGGGGTGTTATCATACCGACTTCTGACTTGAAACCCCTTTCCCTTCATTAGTCTAGAAGACCCTTAAGGATCTATGACCTAGACTTGACTGTGTTTAAGGACCCCTGGGTTTCGTAACAGTGGTCGTATCACCAAGTGGTCAGTCGTCTGTCTCCGGGCCAATGGGTACCTCGAGATCGAGTGTCACCCGAGTCACCCAAAGACTTGGGTATGGCACCATTAAAGGGGTCAAGGTCCTACCTATTAACTTTATATGTATGAGTTGTTGACCCTCTTAGGGGTATAAATGAGGGATTAGGTGTCTCACTCCCAATAAACCGTCCTTTCTGGTTCACCTCCACTGATCTTGACGGAGATGGACACTTTCTTCATTTGATTTTCGGTGTGACGTGAGGACTTCCCTGACGTCTCTAATAATGATGTTAATTGTTGAACTTTCTGTGTCCTCTATCAAGGGTGGTGTCAAAGTAAGGTGAACGGATAGCCCGTACCTGTCTTCTGTTTAGAATTCTCTCTTACTGTCACCTAAACACATTCGAGTTAGTCCTCCACTGTGGTTAACGTCCACGACGATGTCTACACAAAAACAACAAACTTGTTTATTTGTATAGGGGACCATGGAGCGCATAATATGTTGGATTTACATGTATTATAATGTGTAGTTAATATAGAATTATTTTAATCTTTTTATTATGAACTTCCTTTCTTTAGACCTCTTTTTATGACGTTTTAGGAAACTCTGTACAATTTATTATAAACTTATTAATCTCTCTTTATGGTGTAAAGACGGACTCTTACTTCACTTCACTTCACTTCACTTTCAACGAGTCAGCACAGGCTGAGAAACGCTGGGGTACCTGATATGTCAGGTACCTGAAGAGGTCCGGTCTTGTGACCTCACCCATCTGAAAGGGAAGAGGTCCCCTAGAAGGGTTGGGTCCCTAACTTGGGTCCAGAGAACGTAACGTCCGTCTAAGGAATGGTCGAATCGGTGTTCCCTTCGGACGGACTCTTATAAATTACAATTTTTGGAGAATAAGTCCTGAAGGGACCAGTAAGTCACCAATTCTCCGGAAGAAGGTTACGTCCTCTGTGTCCAAGTCAGAGACCAGTCCCTTAATTCTAAGGTGTACGACGTGCCGTTGATTTCGGAGCTCGGCGTTGAGGACCTCGGACACACGAGACGTCGGGTACCCGGTGGGTCAATCTCTCGGCAGTCCGGTGTCCCTTCTCGGACAAGCACTGTTACTCTCTAGGACGTACGGTGTCGATGGGCTGGGCCGGTTTATTCATAAAAAAATTTTCTATAGTAAGAAAGGTACAATCACATATGTAAATTGTGTTAAGGTTTATTTTATAATTTGCTTAACTCATAAGTAGACCTCTTATTTGTTCACTCTTTTCCACTTTTCTTTTTCTTTCTTTCTTATTACTTCCCCCTTGAATGACTAATTATTATTACTTTGATCACACTATTTGGTTTTTGGATTGAATAATATTTTGTTCAATCGATAGAGACGGGACGATATACGTTTTTTAAAGTACTCATTATTTGTTTAGCGAAGAGTTGATTATCCTATCCTACCCTATCTAAACCCCGGCCCCACCCTTTGGGTCAATCTTAGAGAGGAGGATGGACTCTTCAGAGTGTAAGAGTCCCGAGTGAGAGTATTCAGCACGTCGGTTTAAACATGACCCTTTAAATAGGATCCAGTACTAAACTGAATTTCTCTTGTCTTTCTCTTTGAAATTCGGAACTTCAGTTCTCCTAAACCGAAAAATTATGACAAATTTTATGCGTAGATATAAACATATTTATACGTGTAAATATAAATAAACGACCAACCACGAAAACTATCAACTACTGCGAAGAAACCACTAAAACAAACCGGACACACCAGTGACCTTTTTACCCAGTTCTCGGAAGGGTCCCCGTTGTCTTCGATTTCTGAATACACAACCCCAAGTAAAGTTTAAATTGGATTTCCCATTCCAACATTCTAAGTAGGACCAGATTTTAGTACAATGAAGAAAGTTGTTATAAACAGAATTGGACAGGATCGCTGTGATACTGTTTTATCAAGACAACGAATGCGAAGTCCATCTTTTTATAGAATCACAAGAATTGATAATCTAAACTTAGGTACCCGGGTTCCTGTTTAATAAATGAAACTCTTTGATATTTTTCATTTGAAATGTTTTGTAAAATTATGATAAATTAGACACCAACGAATATACAACTATTTTTGTATTGAAATAGTCGACTATTTAGCGATTTCGTTCAAAAATATTCTAAACTAACGGGGGGTTTAATCTGTTGACACGTCTTATAAATATATTTTTGTCCCAATATTTTCTCCTTTTATACACGTTGATTTTACTTCCTTTCTTATTGCATTTCCCTTTTATTACCTAGAATATGGTCAAGTTCCTTACACTACGCCTTTTCGTGGTTTCCCTCCCCTACATCTTAGTACACGTTGTCTTGGGAGTAAGTACGGTTCGTCTACGTCCGATGTAAACAAAGTAAAGACACTCCTTCTTTCATGTTTTCGGAAGGTTCTACACGTCGACGAACTTAAGTTATCGACTTACATAGTTTATTAAAGTCAAAAATGAATCTTTTAAAGTTTCTGTTTAAAATTTTTAGTAGTTTCGATTCAAAAAAGACACTGAACAAAGTTATATTTATGGACAGTTGGAGTAGAGATACCACTCTCTCGTAAAAAAATTTATGTTGTGATAATGGAATCATTATAGTTGAATTAATAATAATGAATTATTGAACTCGGTTTCGGAAACTGACACACCTATTCTTGTTTGACACATTTTAAGAATTTCTCGACCCTTATAGTCTGGTGGAATGGACGAAGGACTCTTTAGACATAGGTCCAGTTCTTCGTTTCAATCTTGACTTGTACCTTGTCGTCTCACCAAGGTTTAACCCTTTCCTCATGTAGTTCCGACCCATACCAGTGAGACGAATACATTGAAGATACGTCTCATGTAGTACGCTTTACGGACCGACTCAGTTCTGACCTCAGTTCTGACGTCCCTCTTTATAGTCATTGAAGTCTATACGTCTACCGTGGTGGGAATACCGTCTTTCTCCTTGATTTCTCGGAGAACTACTTCCACTTTCTCCTCTCACTTTTTCGACCGAATTTTGAGTTGTGAATTTCTTACTTCTAGTTCCGTAGACCAGGGTAGTGAAGTACCGTTTATCTACCCCTTTGTTGCCTTTGTCACCCGAGGTTTTAGCGACGTCTACCACTGACGTCGGTACTTTAATTTTCTGCGAATGAGGAACCTTCTTTTCGATACTGGTTGGATCTGTCGTATAATTTTTCGTCTCTGTAATAAAACGGTTGTTTCCGGGCAGATCAGTTTCGATACCAAAGAGGTCATCAGTGTATACCTACATTCTCAACCTGGTGTTTCTTTCGACTCACAACTTTTTAACTACGAAAACTTAACACCACAACCTCTTCTGAGAACTCTCAGGGAACCTGACGTTCCTCTAGGTTGGTCAGTTAGGATTTCCTTTAGTCAGGACTGATAAGTGACCTTCCTGACTACGACTTCGACTTTGAGGTTATGAAACCGGTGGACTACACTTCTCGACTGAGTAAACTTTTCTGGGACTACGACTCTTTCTCACTTCCGTCCTCCTCTTCACCTGCTGTGTCCTACTCTACCAACCTACCGTAGTGGTTGAGCTACCTGTACTCAAACTCGTTCTAAGCCCTCAACCACTACCTGTCCCTTCGGACCGCACGACGTCAGGTACCGCACTGTTTCTCAGCCTGTACTGACTCCCTGACTTGACTTGACTTGACTTGACTTATTGAATGAATGGATGGTGGAATTAATAACAACCTTATAAATGGTTTTTCTCTAAGGTCACTTAGATTTATTTTTACGTCATGTCGAACTAAGGAAACCGTGTGGTCTATCAAAACTTAATTTACAATTTTTTTTGTTGTGTGATTTTGGTGTTTCATCTCCTTTTATATTCACTGACAAAGTGACTAGAACTTAATCCCTTTCTAAAAGATTCGTGACTTCGTTACCCTTATTTAGTCTTTCCTTTTATATTTATGTAAAAATGATGTATTCTGAAGAGGAGTGACTTCGAAGTATGTGTTTTAATTTCCTTTTACTGTTTGACCCTTTTTATAAAGGATGTCAAAACTTGATCATGGATTCTCAGAATTATGTCTTTCTCGAGAATGTTTAGTCATTCTGTAAGAGAGTGTCTTTAGTCGATATGAGAAGAACAAGAGTCACGGTTCGAACACAATTCCGATCGAGGAAAAGTCGGAAATCAAGACCTTTTGGACGGATTAACCAGAAGGACGAGGTCCGAAAAGAAAGACTTGATAGAGAGTGTGACAATGGTCTCGATAGAAAGATTTTCCGTCGACTGAAGGAGCTTTAAGGTTTACTAAGGGATAGTGAATGTATTCTTTCCATCTGGAGAAATTGAACCGTAACGTAACTTCTACAAAGAAGAGTGGAAAGTCGGAGAATAAAATACCGGACGGTGGAACACTTAGAGTACTCGATGAGCCTGAAGAACTGATACGGTTAGAAAGGGAGTATTCGTGTGTCGGAACTGATAAAGAAAAGGACCTGTCGGGGAGAAGAGACGAGTGTCCTGGCTGGAGTAGACAGGTTAGGGATGAGGAAGAGATTACGAGACGAAACAAGTTTCGGAGTGAACGGAAGGGTTCTTCAGACGGAGAGGAGACGAGGAAGGGGTCATGAACCACATGTAGTAATAATCGTAAACGACCTAATATCGAAATGGTATTTCAATTTTACACGAAATTTAAATATACAAATTTATATTAATCAGTAGAACTACAGACAATGACCAGGGATGAGTGAAGAGTTCTTCCTCGTAGAAATAAGTTGAAACATAAAAATTTTTTCGTGTATATACGCGAATCATTTACCACAATTTATTCTCTTATAAATTAATCTAACTTCCTTAGTTTGTTGAATATCACCTTTTACTTAAGATCTTGAAAAATTTTTCCCTATATATTTTGAAGGTTCATACACCCGTGCTTTAACTCTTGTGAAAATTCATCTTTAAAAGACTTCTGAACATCATTCACCTCTAATGAATTTTTGATTATTACGTAATTTTTATCAAACAAAAGTAAATGCATCTCATAAACCCGTGAGATTTTAAACAAAGTGTAACATTAAAAGAGATTATTTTACCCTATTGTGTTAAAATTCTTAATGTATATAAGGTTTGATCATTTCTTGTTTAATTTCTTTAATATTAACATAGTGATGGTGACGATCAATGACGAATGACCTTTGTACAATTCATTTTATTGTCTGATTGTAAGAAAAGGTTTTCACCTCTTTAATCAAGTTAAGATAACGACGAAAACCTCTTCCTTTACCATTAGGTGAGGTCATTAGAACGGGTCCTTTAGGGTACCTGTCTCCTCGGACCGCCCGATGTCAGGTACCACAGTGTTTCTCAACCTGTGCTGACTCGCTGATTGTTAAATGATCAAGAAGTACCATGACACACGGGTGAATGTTTTCTTCATCAATGATAAAGACGGGAGTTCTTCTATTATCAGGTAAACGACCTTATTCTACGTTTGTGTGTTTTTATTAGTCTTTTGTTAAGTTCCGTCATAGTCACCAATCATATTTTAGAACACCATATCATCGATGTACCACTTCTTCAACTTTTCATCAGTCCCTTCTGGACTAACTCCTCCATGAACCAGACTCGAACCTTCATATTCCTCCTAAACTCGAGAACCTTTCCTCCTTCCATGGAACGGACCCTTTTGTAGGATGGACTCTAAAAAAGGTAGAGAAGGTTGTCGAAAAGGTCCAGAAATAAGTCCAGACTCTCGTAAAAGTCGTACAACAGTATCGAAGAGAGGGGTCCCAGCCCCAGTCGGTAGATCCCTCACGTGTCTCTCCTCTACGCGACTCTGTCCGAGCACAGAGTTAAGATCGGGGTGAGGAGTGTCGACCCGTGGGTTCGGTCTCTTGACTGCAACAGAAATTGAGGAGAATAGAAGGACTGGATTTCTCAGTCATCATAGACTGAGAAACGTTGGAGTACCTGACATCGGGTGGTCCGAGGAGACAGGTATCTTAAGAGGTCCGTTCTTACGACCTCATCCATCGGTAAGGGAAGAGGTCCCCTAGAAGGACTGGGTCCTTGACTTGGGATCAGAGGAGGAAACGTCCACCTAAGAAATGAGAGACTCGACGTTCGTTTCGGGGAAGGACTTGATTCCCCAGTGATTTTGAGCGGTTAAAGTAAAAAAGTACCTTATTTATAATTTAGTAGATACCCAGTCCTTCTGACACGGACTTTCGGTGGTGACTTGACTTGGGACGAGAACACCTCTAGTGTCGGACCAGGTCGAGAAACTTCAGAGAAGGAAGAAGGAAAGACAAGAGGTTCCGACGACGAAATTATCTCCAGGTGAAGTAATAGGTGATAACTAATGTCGAAATGACCCACAGATGATTAACGGTCTGTAGACGATACCAATACCCCTGTGACATCACATAGACTCCTAAGTTTGTCTGACCTACGGCAGTATCTCAAAGGTAAGATCCCCCTCTCTGACTTTTATCGGTTCAATTGTCTAAGTATTTCTATGGAACTCAAACACTAGTGACGATGTTTCTTTAATTTTCCTACCACATTATTTCTTCTGAAAAGTCTTCTCACTACGAGACCGGACATTTCTGTCTCTTCAGGAAAGATTACATCACTGGAAACTCGACGGTGAACTTTCTATTTTTCCTCAACAGAAGACTTCTAACTCCCCTTTTCAAGATCTGTCTCCCTTACCGAGTTCTTTTCCACTCTCGGCGGGATCACACAAAATTCCCTATCTCTTACCTCGACAACTCTCACTATCCTGTACTTTAGTTGATTTATCAGTTCTTGAAACGAAAATAAAACTCTCACTACTTTTCGGTGACCTCCAACTCCCTCGTCCCCTAGTACACTAATACAAAATTCCATTGTCGTGTGAAGTCGACGACAGACCTTTTACCTGACGACGTCCTCCAGCTCTCCTCCTTTCTCACCCTTCTAGATAATCAGTTCTCTCGTGATTTCACCAGATCTCTACTGTCGTGAACTTGAAGTCACTATGATAGTTATAACTCTTCACTTCACAAGACCAATTAGACACCTCCTACTCGGTTGTCGTGACCCATCTCCTGAATACGGTTCCAAACGTCCCCGTTCACCACCCTTCTCTCTTTAACTTTACTAGGGATTAAAACTACTCTTGTTGAACCGTCCACCACCACAACAATTACCTTTAACCCTTCTGGTCCTCTCCTCGTCTAATCTTCCTTTTGGTCCACGAGATGAAAAAACTCCGCCTCGACGACGAGTCACGACGTACGCCCTAGAATCACGGAGTCAGTCCTCTCCTTGGGTCCGGGGAACATCCCCTCGTACCTCAGCATTGACAACCGGGTAGCCCCTCAAAGGTCGACGAGATAAGACTTGCACAACGATGATACCCTACGGATAACCACCACCAAATCAACGATTCAGCACATGCTGAACGCTCGGGTACCTGACATCGGGTGGTCCGAAGAGACAGGTACCCTAAAAGGGTCGTTCTTATGACCTCACCTAACGGCAAAGGAAGAAGTCCCCTAGAAGGGTTGGGTCCTTAGCTTGGGCCCAGAGAACGTAACGTCCGCCTAAGAAATGGCTGACTCGATACTCCCTTCGGTCCGGAGGTTAACCTCTAGGTTTATCCGTCGACTTATGTTGTCGGACCTCAAGTCCTCTATCCGACCTCGACTTTTATACTTCGAAGCTGGATTACCATCTCCGAGAGAAGTAGAAAGTGAACCTGATAACAGGATCTTAACATTGGCCAGAGGGACAAACGTCGAAGGAGTACAGGTTAGATAAAAGGTCAAGTGCGGGACTTACTGGAAAGAATTGTACGTTTTACTTGGTACAGTATAACGAACTTTGAGAAGTTATCGAGGATAAAGAAAGTCCTATTTTATATTGGAGAAATGATATCTATATTCTCGGAAGTATTAGATTGAGGAGTGACGGTGATAAGAGTAGACCAAGGTTCTACACACAAAGTTTATTGACTTTCGGAATTCTCTGGGTTGTAAATTACTCTACAATAAATTTTAAATGTTCTCAACACATAAATGTTCTCTACATTACTTTTTGATAGGTACTTTGATTGTGTTTTGAGACCTTTCAATTTTTTAGAGATGTCAAAAGAATGTTTTGTCGATTCATTCATGTTTTACCTTACTTTATTAAGATAGTACACCCACCAATGTTTTTGGATGTGCTTTCACTTCTTTATCCATTACTGTATTAAGTATAGATTCGACACACCTGACGAACGAATTAAGTAATTCAATATTTCAAAGTGATTGTAATAAAATAGATATGTAAGTTGTCAATAAATAACTTGTAATAAAATCTAAGACTTCTATTTCGCGACTCATTTTGAAATTTTAGGAACCAGAGTACCTTAAATATAAGATCACTCCTCTTCTTTGTTTATTTGTTCTAATTATTCACTTCATTTATTTTCATCCCTTTTCATGATTTCTTTTTTTCAGTTGGTCTTTACCTTCCACCCTCTCTTATACATATCTCGTCACTGACAAGAAATCTATTCACACGTCCCTTTCCGAAAGGACTTCACTAAAACTGATCTCTGGACCTCCTTCACTCTCCTACTACTCAGTATGTCTATACGCCCCTTTCACGTAGGGTACGTCTTGTTTGTCAATTTTCGTCTCCGGGACTCGATCCTCGGATGACCTACTCACCCTCCTTCTCGGTGATCCTACCATGTCAACCTTGTCTGTCTCCCTTTACTTATCAATTCATCTTTTCCAGTTTTGTACCACCCCGTTTTAACTCCACCCGGAATATCCGGTTCTGAAACTGAAAAGGAAACTCACTCTACCCTCGGACTTTCAACTATTAGACTAAATGTACAATCATTTAGTGATCCAACTCTTGTCAAATATGCGTGTACCCACCTCCGTCCCTCTGGTCAGTCCTCCTCCAGTAACCTTATTACGTTCACTCTCTACCAACAGACTCCTCCGGAATGTCTATCGACCCTTTGACTCTTTCTCTTCAATTTCCATTTCCTCTTTACCTTTCTATATGAGTAGACTTACGTCTCAAGGTTTCTTATCGTTCCTCTCTATTCTTTCGGAAGGAGTCACTAGTTACGTTTCTTTATCTCTTTTTGTTATCCTACCCTTTCTGATCTCTAGAGAAGTTCTTTTAATCTCTATGATTCCCTTGTAAAGTACGTTTATACACGAGTTATTTCCTGTCTTTACCATACCTGGATTGTCCTCGTCTTCTATAATTCTTCTCCACCGTTCTTATGTGTCTTCTTGATATGTTTTTTCTAGAAGTACTGGGTCTATTGGTGTTACCACACTAGTGAGTGGATCTCGGTCTGTAGGACCTTACTTTTCAGTTCACCCGGAATCCTTCGTAGTGATGCTTGGTTCGATCACCTCCACTACCTTAAGGTCAACTCGAGAAAGTTTAGGACTTTCTACTACGACACTTTCACGACGTGAGTTATACGGTCGTTTAAACATTTTGAGTCGTCACCGGTGTCCTGACCTTTTCCAGTCAAAAGTAAGGTTAGGGTTTCTTCCTGTTACGGTTTCTTACAAGTTTGATGGTGTGTTAATGTGAGTAGAGTGTGCGATCGTCTCATTACGAGTTTTAAGAGGTTCGGTCCGAAGTTGTCATGTACTTAACACTTGAAGGTCTACAAGTTCGACCAAAATCTTTTCCGTCTCCTTGGTCTCTAGTTTAACGGTTGTAGACGACGTAGTATCTTTTTCGTTCTCTTAAGGTCTTTTTGTAGATGAAGACGAAATAATTAATACGGTTTCGGAAACTGATACATCTAGTGTTGTTTGACACCTTTTAAGAATTTCTCTACCCTTATGGTCTGGTGAAATGGACGGAGGACTCTTTAGACATACGTCCAGTTCTTCGTTGTCAATCTTGACCTATACCTTGTTTTCTGACCAAGGTTTAACCTTTTCCTCATGCTACAACAGTGGGACGAATAAATTGAAGATACGTCTCATGTAGTACACTTTACGGTCCGACCTACTTCGTGTTCGACCTTAGTTCTAACGGCCCTCTTTATAGTTCTTCGAGTCTATACGTCTACTGGGGTGGGAATACCGTATTTCGTTTCTTCTTGATTTCTCGGAAGACTACTTTCACTTTCTCCTCTCACTTTATCAATCGAATTTTGAGTTGTAAGTCTTTTGATTCTAGTACCGTAGGTCAGGGTAGTGAAGTACCCCTTTGTTACCTTTGTCATTCTCTGAAATAAAAGAACCCGAGGTTTTAGTGACGTCTACCACTGACGTCGGTACTTTAATTTTCTACGAAGGAGGAACCTTCTTTTCGATACTGGTTGGATCTGTCGTATAATTTTTCGTCTCTGTAGTGAAACGGTTGTTTCCAGACAGATCAGTTTCGATACCGAAAAGGTCATCAGTACATGTCTACACTCTCAACTTGGTATTTCTTCCGATTTACAGTTTCTTGACTACGAAAGTTTGATACCATGACCACGACCTCTTTTGAGAACTTTCAGGGAACTTAACGTTCCTCTAGTTCGGTCAGTTAGGATTTCCTTTAGTCAGAACTGATAAGAAATCTTCCTGACTACGACTTTGACTTTGAGGTTATGAAACGAGTGGACTACACTTCTTGACTGAGTAACCTTTTCTGAGACTAAGACCCTTTCTGAACTTCCGTCCTCCTCTTCCCCTACTGTCTCCTACTCTACCAACCTACCGTAGTAACTGAACTACGTGTACTCAAACTCGTCCGAGACCCTCAACCACTACCTGTTCCTTCGGACCGTACGACGTCAGGTACCCCAGTGTTTCTCAACCTGTGCTGAATCTCTGAGTTGACTTGACTTTACTCTATTATTGTCGAGTCTAGTCGTATCCTGACTTCCTTCATCGCACTTCCTCCTGGCTCCCTCCCGTCTGTTCTAAACGACTACTCAGTAACACCTCAATCCATGTTAGGATTCCGTAAACTAACCCGTTGGTCTTTACCACCATGGTAATTGACTCTGTCCCCTTCTGACCTTCTTCGATCAAACGTACCCTTTCTAAATTAGGTCAAAACTTGTATACGAGTACTCCGTAGGTTCACCCTTATGACTCATCCGTCGACTTATTTACTTAAGTTCCCTCTCTATCTTTACACCCTCAGTATTCGTATATCTACTATAAATTTCTGTATTCTTACCCACTCTAGTTCCCTCTTTTGTGTCTACCTCTTCACCGAGTTGTAGTTCTGACCCCTCTACGTTTCCTTGGTCGGATTTTACGACTACTTCTCCCCGGTGTCTCCATCCTCTTTGTTCTCTCATTACTAGACCTTCGGTGCCCGTCTGATAATCTCTCAATGACTTGGGATCGGTCACAGGAGACTAGTATTACTGTAGAGTTGTTCGACCTTTCTGTGGAGATTTTTCATGTTCTGTTACCCTTGATATGAGTTAAAAAACATTATTGGATATTCCTTTCGTTAGATTTTTACCTATATTTATATACATACATTTTAACTTAGTGATACGCCATGTGGACTTTGGTTGTACTGTAACTTTTAGTTAATATGAAGTTAAATTTTTATTTATTTTCATATTCTATTACTTTGGGATTTTTAGTATACCCACTTATTAATATTAAGACCCTTCTTTTCTTTAATTTCACTCTTTATAATTTTCGTATTTTGATGTCAAAACGGAGGAACAGGTTTTCATCTCACAGACATGTTTTGGAAAGTATTTGGTTTTACCGTATTCCGTTTCGTCATTAATGGACTTCTGTATAGAACGATTGTTTATGTGTTTTATTTAGTTCTATTTCGTATCTACGAGTGTTTCGAGGTTCGACACTGTGGAACCACGACTCGTCTCACATCAAGGACCCCTTACTCGAACCGCAACGGTGAGAGTGACAAACCCCACGTATGACGGAGATATACTGAACGACGTTTTGTTTTAGGACCTACGGTGAAGATAAAAAGTGGAAAAAAAAGAAGGGTATGTACTCTTTTAGGCGAAGTCTAAAGAGAAACAATCATTTTGTCCATGACGACATCCAAAAAGTATTTTCACTTTACCATATTTCACTTGAAACGTTTCGTTCCCTATGGACATGGTACTGAGACTATAATATACGTAAACTTACAAATACTCTTAAACCAATCGAAACAGTAACCTCAAATTTTACACTTAAAATTTATACTCAAATTTACACTCAAATTTATACCGAAATTAAAAGTCATTTTTAGAATCATTCAAATATTCTCATGATCCTATAAATTCTCTTGAACTCTAAATGGGATAAATACTCAAAATAAATACTAAAAATATTCTTATATATTCTTCCATCCTTTTAAATAATAATTCTGTTAACTCCATAAATTTCTTTATCCTAGGTAATTCAAATATTAAATTCAAACGTTTACCTTGTTTTTGTAATTTAATAATAATTTTTATGCGATCTCGATCTTCTTCTAATTTTTAAATCTCATTTTATCAGAATGAATCTTATTTGTTAGATTATTTATTAGAGTAAATCTTATTTTAAATATTTGATTCGAATTTCTGAGTTCCTTCTGATCTTAAAATCTAATCATTGAAATTTTTTATTTATAATTAAAAATTTTAGTTTCATTTGTAAGTGAAATGACTGTTTTCAGGTATATCAGTTTTCATACCAAAAAGATTATCAGTACATGTCTACGTTCTCAACCTAGTATCTCTTCCGACTCACGACTTTTTACCTACGAAAACTTGACACCATGACCTCTTCTGAGAACTCTCAGGGGACCTGACATTCCTTTAGTTTGATCAGTTAAGATTTCCTTTAGTTGGGACTGATAAGTAACCTTCCTGACAACTTCCACTTTGAAGTTATTAAACCGGTGGACTATGTTTCTCGGCTGAGTAATCTTTCTGGGACCACTACCCTTTCTAACTTCGGTCTTCTCTTCCCCCGCTGTCTACTACTCTGCCAATCGTAGTGACTGAGTTACCTGTACTTAAACTCGTTTAAGGTCCTCTGTCACCTCCTGTCTTCTTGCGCCACACGATGTCAGGTACTCCCACGTCTCAGCCTGTACTGAATCGTTGACTTACTGTTGTTGTTTGTAAGTTTGTAAAGTTTATAAGTTTGTTGTTGTAAGCTTAAAAGACAAATTTATTACGGAAACTTCAGTGTTTTCGAGTGTGAATAGTCATAACTCGGTGTAGGAGTATATATAGGATCCGAAGTCAGTATAATTTATGTATTAAAACGTTTACACCCATGGATGGTATACAGTTCGACCACCGAGTCTCCAATTTCGCAGACGGACCTTACGTCCTCTGGTCTCAAGCTAGGGACCCAGCCCTTCTAGGGGACCTCTTCCTTTTACCGTTGGGCGAGGTCATGAGAACGGACCTCTTAGGGTACCTCCCTTCTCGGACCATCCGATGTCAGGTACCCCAGCGTTTCTCAGTCTGTGCTGACCCGCTGAAGTGAAAGTGAAAGTGGTATACAGTTCGTCATGGTGTTTTTCATTCCTAATTTTTCTATTCATATGGTAGAACAGTAGTTCCTTCAGTCAAACCATTTTTCTTTGAACATCTCGTTCTAAGATGTTTAACGTTATCAGTGAGTCGGTTTACAGGAACGAGTCAAAGAGTGGTTTCGGAAGAAGATATTTTTCCGGTAGTATCGGTACAGTAATTCTTTCGACTCGAGTAGTACGAGAGAGAACGGAAGTACGAAAGTAGTAAGATGACAAACTTTACAATCTAACTTTGAATCAGAACAGACCCTCTATCTCGAGGTATCGTGATGTAAAAGAGGGTCAACGGAGTCTGTTAAGTCACCCATCAAAACTCTTACTGATAGTCCTATTGACCACGTTACCTCCACTTCCCTACCCTACCTCTTCGATGACTCAAGTTAAACCCCGTCGAACTCACACACCACGAATAGTCCCTAGGATCGTCTCGATAAGTTGTTTGTGGACTTTTTATCCTAATCTTAGGATCCTTCTCCAATTCGACTTTTATTTTCTTAACTATCACCAATTTAGTACCCTTCTCTACTTTAGTAAGTGTCACTTATATATTTCCCTTTTCTCTTTTACCTGATCCTTCTTCGGGAATTTTTGTAGTCGTGACCCTGAAAGGACCACCAGGTCACCGATTCTACGGTGTGAGGGTTGTGTCTCCCGGGCCCAAGTTAGGAACCAGTCCTTTGATCTAGGGTGTACGGCGTTGATACTAGGTCACGTCGGTTTATTTGTTTTTTAGTCGTGAATTCTTCCTTTGTTCCGGTATTTTCCACGACTATCGTCAGTCTTTACATCCCTTGACCCCTCACACATGAACTTCGGTTGTCTTCTCTCCTCCTTTCCTCCTTTTAATTAAGTACATCAGTTTTTATAAGTATAAATAACTGATAGTCGGTAACAAAATCCACGAATCCTTATAAAGTGGTTTGTTTTGTCTATTATTGAACGGGAACACCTCAAAAGAAAGATCAGTTCTCTCTGTCTGTTGGACTGAAGGGATCATCAGGTCACCAATTCTCGAACGGACGGTCACATCCCCTGTACCCAAGCTAAGTACCAGTACCTTCTAAGATACACGGTCCCCCGTTCATTCGGATACACGGTGTCGATGACTCGGACGTGAGATATCTCAGACTCTCGGAGTTGGTGACTCGGAAGTGTGGTGTTGACGACTTCGGGTGTACGAGATCTGGGGTTCACGGTGTCGATGACTTCGGACTCTCGGGGTCTCGGATACGACATGTTGTGCACTTCGGTCACGTTGCTCTTCGGGTGTGTGGCTTTGATCTCTCATCGGAGGTGACCCGACTTCTGATTCCTCTTTCCCAGTACCTACCACGTCCCTGACTGGGGTCCATCCTTTTCCCAGCGGAATTGGATACTTCCATTCCCTTGCATTTCTCTATTCCCACGTCACATCCTCCGTTCACAGGTCCATCAGGTACAAGTTTCGACTTCAAAGATGGAACGGATACCTGCCGTTATTTTCTCAGGGGGGTGGGTTCTTATCTGATAGAACCAAACTCCTCTTCCTACTTCCAAACCGTCTTGAGACACGGAGTGATCTCCGTGTCTCTGCACGTCGTCTCTTCGTCACCATCATACTGACTCTAGTGTACCGACGTATCATAGGAATCCTACTTCCCATTGACCGGACCCTCGACTTTGCACACCCACCACCTCCGTGTTCATTCGTCACACATTCTACCTCCACCTATGTTTCGTCTCCGAAGTTCCCTGTACCTCAACTCCCCGTCCATCTGACCTCCGATCTCGTACTCCGTCGATCTTCCTACCTCGGACACCGTTCTCATTCGAACCTAGAGTCTCCTCCCTTTCCAGACCTTTCATCTAGGTCCTTTTCTCGACTTCACCTTCTTCTTCTGGTACCCTAATTCCAGGTACGTAAGGAAAGACCCTCCAACAGATCCTACTGTCGTCCAACTCCTACCTCTCTTCTGGACCCGGTCACGGTTTCGGGTCCCCTTACTCCCATTATCAGTTGGCATCCCCAATCCACCCGTCTCCATTTCACCCCGACCCTTCCCTGACTCCCTAGTGGAATCCCACACTTCCGTGTCCCTTACATCCAGGACCCCTGACTCCTTAAGTCTCCGTATTCTTAACGTCCCTGGACCCTGGGACAAACACCAGACTCCCAGAACGGGTGATTCTTCTCGAAATTACCTTAGACCCTCGGAACGACCTCACTCTTTACACTCCTACTCTCTCCATGAACCTAGTCTCTAAAAGACACCACACACACACACACACACACACACACACACACATACACCACCACCACACTTGTCGTACCCTTATCTTACACACGCACTACGAGACCCGCCACCAGGACCCCTCAGACCCTGGTGCGNCACACACACACACACACACACACACACACACATACACCACCACCACACTTGTCGTACCCTTATCTTACACACTCACACACACACACACACACACACACACACACATACACCACCACCACACTTGTCGTACCCTTATCTTACACACTCACTACGAGACCCGCCACCAGGACCCCTCAGACCCTGGTGCGGACCACACGTCTACACTCCCTTAAGCTCGACACACTACTCAGGTCCGCACCCCATTACCCACTCGCCGAGTGCGCATACCTTAAGTGCCACACGTCACACTCCTAGACGCCCTCCACGCCCACTCCCCGCCCGGATCCACTCCTCTGGAGCCTCTCCCCGGCCGACGCTCCCAGCTCCTCTGCCCCACTTCTCTGGGTCCCACTCCTCTGTACCCACTCCTCTGGGACACTCCCCGCTCTTCTGTCCCACTTCTCTGGGTCCCACTCCTCTGTGCCCACTCCTCTGAGTCCTACTCCACTGGGTCCCACTCTTCTGGCCCCACTCCTTAACCATCAACGGTGTGGAAGTCAGACCGCAATCTGCCACTCGTGGCGCACCCTACGGCACCGAACCCCCAACCCCGTGGTTCCCTCTCATGTCCTGGGGTCCGCCCGGCCGGAAAGAGTGGAGGGTGAACGGACACGAGCCCAGGACAAGTCGATGGGCGGAGACTGCGGACTCCGTACTCCGGAGAGGAGTCTCACTGCGGGGAGGGGAAAGGCAATGGTCTGGACGGGGGCCTCGACTAGGGACCGAAAGTAACCGACAGAGGACCTCGCCTTCCCCGCCCCGATGCTCGAGTACGGACGCGCGGACTCCGCCCAGGGTTCAGGACCGGAACTCCAGAGTAACCGACCAGAGGACCTCGCCTTCCCCGCCCCGATGCTCGAGTACGGACGCGCGGACTCCGGACAGGATTCAGGACCGGAACTCCAGAGTATCCGGCCAGCGACTCCCGCCTTCCCCTCCCCGACAGGACCGACCAACGAGTTCACCCATGTAGAGTTTACTCGCCGCACGTACCTAACTCCCCACCGACTTCAACTCCGTGCCGTTTCGAGTCTGCTCTACCCCTGTAGGGGCAAGACTACCCTTACAAAAGGGGGAACGAGGACTAGTATTTAGACTCCTGCGACCCGTCAGACGAACTGGTCACACAGCGGTCATATGTCTTCCGTAAACCGTGTCCGTTCACGATCATTGGTGACAACCCACTCATCACTTACGCGTTTATAAAAAAGAGTGGCGATGGTACGTGACGGTTGTAACAATGTTGACGGAGTGTCTTCTCCCACGACTCCGAGTTCCTCTACTCCGTCCCCGGGTCGAGTCCGGGGTAGACCCTCCACACCCGTGGCCAAGGTCGGTGCCAGACGGTCCATGGGACCTGAGGTCCGTCATTTCGTGTCTAGTGGTTCGTTCCGGTTCACTCTCACGATGAGTTGAGGTCTCCCCGACATGTATTTCGAGACCACTTCTCCTCCGATTTCTCTAGTGACACCGGGGACCTTCAGTCGGGTTCCTGTATCTCAATGGAATCCTCCCACCATTCGAATTCTCACCGTTCCACTTCCCCAGAGAGACCGACGACCTCCCTCTCCTCTTTACCTCGTCGACAACGACAACCCCACGTACTACTACCTCCATCCGTGTCCCTTCCCCCACCAGTACCACCTCCCTTCATGTCTCAGTCTCGGTAAATCTTCTAACTGAACTGTTCCGAACCATTACACCCTCTCTCTTCCGTACCTACTCCTCGACGTCTGCCTGTGGTGACCGAGTCTACCCCTCCTCACCGTCTCTTCCGTCAAATCCTCCAACAATTGAAGTCAGAACTTATGCAACTTGAGACGCTAGGGACTGTTTGGACGCTGGGTGAGAGTCCCTAAGACTAGGAATCGTCTCATCCTTTATATAGATCTCAACTCGGTCTGTCAAGACCCGTGTCTCATTCCTGTACAGAGAAAGAACTCAGGAGACAGACCCGGTGTAGGGGAAAGGTCCGACGGTCCAAGGACGGGGAAGAATTGGACCAAGAGACCGACAAGGAAGGATGGACACTCGGTGAACGTGTGAAGGTTAGTGAGGTGGTAAAGGACTCTGAAAGATCTCGACTAAAGACAATATCGTAGGGTCTTTTTGTACCTAGTCCTTATTGACTCCCCATTACTTCTGTCGAAGTCCCTTCCTCAAATGGTCCGACTCTTTCCCCTGTCCTAAGGTCTGTCCGCCAAGTCATTTCCGTTTCCACACCTAAACGGACGGAGGAAATCTTTTCTTCTCACTTCAACCCCAAGTCCCAAGAACACCCCCTCACATTCTCTGATCTTTAGTCAACTAGACTTTACACTCCCGGACCTTCACCTCCACCCACAGACTTTGTGGGACATTTCTGGTACGGTTCTTCCTACCTGAGGGTCCCTCAGGTCTCGGTAGATAGACGGGTACGTGAACACGTAGACTTTGACCGATTGACAGGCGGTTTACGAAGGAAATATCGGACCCGTGCGTCGATCTGATGTAAAGGGTCGGAGGGAACGTCACACTCAGGACCGGTCGCCCTATACCCATCTTTACGAGACATAGTGATGGTCCGGTTCAGGTATTTTCGGAGGATACTCACTCGGGAGAAAGAGAGAGGAGGTACCTGGACTCCCTACAACTAAAGGTTTCGTTGATCGTTCGATGGACTCCTTTCGTCCTGAAGATTGTCGGGTAAAAACTTAGTACCATACCTCGTCTCAGACGAATAGTCGGTTGACTTATTTTTAATTTGAAGTTGACCCGATTCGGTAACTCTAAAGGCCGAAACAGACGATACTGACGATCGGAGTTGATTGTCACGTCTAGGTGTGTAGACACCCAGTGGTTATGTCTAAACGTAGGCCACGCATTAATAGCCCTTCAAATATGGGACCAAATCGTGACACCAAAGAAGAGAATAAAGTTGGTTCTTGTCTATTCTATTTTCTTGAAACTGACTTAAATTGGAATTAATTTTCGGTCGAACAAGAGGGTCCCGACCCGTTCGACTACAGAGGGTCTCCGGTTGGTTTAGGTCTGTCAAAGGGTCCCATCTAGTACGTCCGTGGACTCTCCGTTTCCAGACACTTTCATGAAAACCTTCGGGTTCTTTCGAGACTTTGCCTCACATGGTAAAACACTCGTATCGACATAAAAATACTCGAAGAGTGTTCTGAGTCTTCTTCGATACACATGTACGAACCGGCTCAGGGAAACGACAAGTGGACTTTGATAGTACCATAACAAACAATTGACCAATACGACGACGACGACGATTCAGTGTAGTCAGCACAGACTGAGACGCTAGGGTATCTGTCGTCGGGTGGTCCGAGGGGGCAGGGACCCTAAGAGGTCCGTTCTTACGACCTCACCCAACGGTAACGGAAGAGGTTACGTCCTTTCACTTTTCACTCTCACTTCAGCGAGTCAGCACAGACTGAGAATCGCTGGGGTACCTGAAGTCGGGTTATGTTTTAATCTTCAATTTTTTCTTTTTTTTTTCTCGAATCCTGGGAAGCAGGACCCTTAGTAGAGTACGAGAGTCCCAAGACTGTTCGAAGTTTAGATAATAGTCCTCGGATTGAGAGGAAAGAAAGTTAAATATAAAAGTTCCAAAAATCCGTAAAAGTGTTTGCAAAGAATGTCAGTACGGTCTAAGTTTGTGAAGTTTTAAAATTAGTGGGTCAGTGGGTTTATTTTACACTTGGTGGGAACGGTCGAGGGATCAGAGAACCAAAAGGTAGGGAATCAATTCGGGGTATCAAAGAGGGTTGGGGTGGCAGTGGACCTCGTCACGAACGACGATCTGGAACGGGATACGAGTGACACGGGAGTCAAGTCGCGTCAGCGAGTCGGCACAGGGTGAGAGGCTCTGGGGTACCTGACGTCGCGCAGTCCGGAGGGACAGGTAGTGGTTGAGGGCCTCGAACGAGTCGAGTACAGGTGACTCAGCCACTACGGTAGGTTGGTAGAGTAGGAGACGGCAGGGGAAGAGGAGGGGAGAAGTTAGAAATGGTCGTAGTCCCAGAAAAGGGTACTCAGTCAAGAGTAGTCCACCGATCTCATAACACGGGATGAAACAAGATTATAATAAGACCAATCGGTCTTACTAGGGTAATTTTAAATGTTGGCTAATATAGTAGGAGACGAGTTTGGGGTCACCGGAGGGTGTAGTACTGTTCTTCGGTCTCGGACCGGACGGGGAGGGGACTGGATTGCGGTCGGTGTCCGGAGTCCCTGTCAAGGAGATGGGGTCGTCCGAGGAGGGTGGTACTTCGTAACTGGGAACGGCGGGAGAACCGGACTTTATGAGACGGGAGTCCATATATGTACCTAACGTGGGAAGAGAGGACGACCAAACTCAGTTTACCGGGGTGAGCCCTTCCGGACCGAGACGGTGAGACAGACTTTAACGGTGGGTAGGGAAGGAACAAGGAAGGGGAGTGAATAAAAAGAGGAATCGTGACTAATGGTAGACTGAATGATACATTAAACGAGTAAGAAGAACCAATAACGGAAAGAGGGAGTGATCTGAGACTTCGGGGTGTCTCTCCCTAACAAAAACGGTCAAAGCGAGTGACGACACAGGGTCACGAATCGTGTGACTCACGAGTCATTCAAGAACGATTTACCTAATGAGTTTTCGGAGGACCACAGGGACGGTCGGTGAGGCAGGGGCCTAGACACGGACGGAGTGGTTCACCACTGTAGGAGCACCCGTGCGCCACGGAACAAGTGGTACCTTAGAGGGTGTGTCTCGGTTCATCTGACGCCGACGAGCCATCTGTGACCGATTATTCTCTTCCGGCTCCTGACACAGATTACGTGTAAACCAAGAGTCGTGGATCGTCTCGTTGCCCTAGATCTAAACAAGTCGGAACGCCGTCACCATTGACTCATGGGCGAATATGAAAGTATAATTAAAAAAACAAATGAACACTATAATTATTTTTCGACCTGACTTCCTTCCGGACAACGAGGTCTAATAGGACACAGGAGAGTGTCTGTGCTGGTGGACCGTGGGTCTGAGTCCGGACCCTGACGTCGAGGAGGGATACGGCTCCGAACGTGTCTCGGTACGAGGACGGGTCCCTCCACGTCTCCCGCACAGCCACGTCTCCTCCGTCCACCCGGGATCAAGGTCGTCTGTTTGTCACCGTGGTCCCTTGCCCACCTCCAAGACTTCGTTCTTAAATAAGGTTCACGTATACACCCACACCTGTCGTCTCTGGGCATAAATTTCGTCCAGTCTTCGGAGAGTGTCAGAGGTCGGGATCGGGAAGGGACCGGTGGAGTGACCGGACTCGATCTCGTTCCCTTCCCGGAGGATCAGGGGGTGGGGAGTTTTTTGGGTATCCATGAATTCCCGATTTCGTCTTGGTATGTCGGAATAAAAATAATCGTAGATCGTTCTTTTTTTTAGTTCTAAGGGAGGTCGGGATGGAGACGGTGGACTCGGGAGTCCCTCGTCACAGTCGACCCCCTCGTGAACAAAGGCCTCTACAAGAACCTCGGATCCGTGGATACGCGACGGTGGGGACACGGACTTCCGACTGGTGTCCGGGGGAGGAGGTGAGACACCCCTGTCTTCCCGTCGACCGTAGAGAGGTCGGGAATCGGTAGTCGGAACCTTTGAACCTTTTCTAACCGCTACAGATCGTCTCGAACCGCCTAGACCAAGGGTTTCGCGACCCGTAAGACACCTTCAGTTCTCAAGTCTGGTTTGAGGTCCACTCGGGGGCGGGGGACCGGTGTCCTCGTTCCCAGGAAGGGCTGCGCGGGACCCGGCTGGGAGGAGTCCGCCTCATCGTCGTCCCGTCTGAGTGGCAGAGACTCGACCTCTTGAACGACCTCTGTACCTTCTTCTACCACAAGAGTGGACGCTAGTACATCCTTTGTGGCATCGGTAGTAGACGGTGGACTCCGTCGCACCTCCCATTTCTTCATCTCCACTCGACTGGAACTTCTAGACTTTCGGTTCGACTACAATAGGAACGAGACGGGTGTTCCAAGTGTCCTTCCCCGGGTGGGGGTCCTTTGGCACCCTTTTGTCCCAACGTCTGGGGTGGTCCCCTGGGTGCCGGAACGCAGGGGAGTCCTCCGAGTTCTCGTGGCGGAGAGAGGTGCCGCAGCGGTCAAGGGACTGGTTGATCGGACACACTTAGAGTCACCCTCTCGACCTGAGAGACATTCGGGGGAAGTCTCCCGCGTAGTCGAAGTCCGTCCCAGTGAGGTCGTCCCCACTCGAGGGTAGGTGAAAGGAGGGTTGTCCAGATATCCATGGGTAAGACAAGGGTACGGTCTGTCCAGGTCCGGACACGAGAACGGAGACCAGACTGGGGGAACTCAGGGACATGAGAGGTTTCTGTGCGGGCAGGGGACCAGGGCGGGTGGACGGGTGGAAGTTCCCGTGAATGTCCCGGTTTCGGTGGCGGTCGTGGGTCCACAAACCCCATGAACAAACCCAGCTTGTATGCCTAGACCTTAACTCGCTAGACCGATCATCTCTCCGCGGTCCCAAGACTCTCGTGGACGCTGTCCCTCCGGGACGGCAGTCTGCGCGACGTGTGGGCACCTGTCCATCACGGACTCCGCAGGACCGACTCCTGCGTCTTCCCTGCCTGCGTCGCGGAAGGACTGACGCCGGGACCAGGGGCCAGACAAGAGTGGCAATGTCGTAGACGTGTCTTGGGAGGTGGTGTCCTGGACGGACAGGACGGGGACGGAGATGGGCGTGGGGCTCGACAACGAGGTATAGGGTGTGGCGCCGGAGTCACCGACAGACCCGTGACTTCCGAGGGAGGCGGGCCTGTGGGGACAGGGGGACTCGGAGACGTGAAGGGAGTACCCGCGACGGCGGGGCTGTACAGTGCGACCAGGCAGGTAGGGGGGAGTGCGCCTGTGGGTGAGCTGTTCCCCTTCCGACGACGAGCGCCGGTCAGGCGTCCGGACTCTCCCCGCACCTCGTCCGTCTCGGTGGCTCTCGCCCGGACGCCTGTCTGTGCGGGCAGGTGTGACTGGAGTCGGTCCTTTCCCCTGAGCTGAGGGTCCATGAACCTCTGGTGCATTTCCGTCTTCTCCACGGACAGCTACGGGCGGGGACAGTACCGGTCCGCCATGTACAAGACCACGAAGAGTCGTCGGAAGGCCTTGTCTGCGGCCTCCAGAAGCAAGACCCCCGTCTTTGTCCCGGCACTTCTCACCCAGACTGGGGCTTGGGTGTCTCCGGCTCGCCAGCGGAGTCGTGCTCCGGCACCCCCGAATGGCCCACCGCGGGGACGTGGTACCGGACTTGTTTACGACACCTGAGTGCCCACGTCCTCGCGTGCCAGAGACAGGCCGGGAGCGCCTTGTAAGATCAGTAGCTCCGAAGCATCCAGTCCGTCTTGAACGGGAACAGGACCCCTTGTGTCTTCCACTTGGAACCCCACCCGGGCCCACGGTGGGGCGGGCGAACCGCCGGGCCCCGAGGATGGGCCTTCACGCGGTCGACGTCCCGCTAGACGTGCTTCCGCAGTCCCGACCAGGCCGTGAAGAACTACTCCGGAAACGGTTTCCCGTCCTTGACCTTCGTCATATCGAGGTGCAGCAGGCGGTCTCGGAACCGGTGGACCATCCTTGAGAGCTACTGTCGGACCGTGACGGTTCTGTGCCTCTCCAGTCGACCCCCGTCTCGAGAGGTCGTCCCGAGGTCCCAGTACAGGTGTTCCGGACTCCCAATCATTGCCTCCTTCCGTTCCGACCCGTCCGGAGCTACAGGAGTCCTCCTCTACGGTGTCTGTCCGACCCCCGCAATCGCGTCTCCGCCCCGACCCGAGACGCCCCCTCGCCCGTGACCGTCCACGAAGGGTCTGTGCTCGAGTGCGGAGTGCAAAAAGAGGTTGGGGGTCTGCCAGGACCCCAGAGACAAGAGGGACCTCAGCCAGACCTGGTATTCTCTGTGAGCCTGGAAGGGGGACTCTCACCCCGACCCTGTTTCCCCTCCGGACGTCCCGCAGAGTCCGGGAACGGAGAGAGTGTGTCGGTGGGGACGGGGAAGAGCCGGGCGTGTGGACGAGTCCTTACCGGGTGACCTCAGCGACTCCGCCCCCGTCGTGTCCCAACCCAAACGGGTCTGTCACGGGGCAGAGACACATCGGGTCTACCTTCCTCAGCCACGGGTCCTGTTTGACGTCCCCTTCCAGTCCGACTCTCCGACAGGAACGGGACGGTGGGGTGGGGTTCGGACTCGGCGTCCCGGGGAGGGCCCCGGACAATGGAGGGTCTCCACGGGATACTATCCCCGCAGACGGGTGCGCACGAGACACAACTCAGGGTCGACCGGCAAGAACTTTCTCTACTCACACTTCCTGAACAGCTTGGTGGACGTCGCCCTCCTCTTCCCGTCGCCCCCTCCACCCCCCTCGAGGCCCCGGCGCTCATCCCCTCGGCCCCGCACATGGACAACATCGTCAACGGCACGTTGTCCCGGAACGGCATCTCCGACTCCGACCGGAGCAGGAGACCCAGCATCACCACTCTGAGGAGCAGGTCTCGGTGCTTCTTGCGTCGCGCGAGCTACCGTAGGTCCCGTCGGAACAAGAACGGTCTCGACTTCTTCCGGACCGCACGGACGCGGGTGAGGTGAGACTTCCGTGTTCCCGTCTCACTCACCCCGGGGGACGTCCTACTCTCGGGACGGGTCCTGGACACAGACGTCTGAGACGTGTGGGGGTAGGTCGGTCGTCGTCAATCTCCAGTGTCGTCGCTGAGGGACAACGACGGTGGCCACAAGGACTGCTGCCGTCCAGGACCAGTTGTGGCCCGTGGGGCCCGGATGCAGAGGCAGTCCGGAGGACGGACTCGAGGTCCCACCGTGCACCCTGACTTGAGAGGAGGAGGACCACGGGGTCGCACCCGGGGTTATGGAAGGGGGACGTCACTCCCGACGGTCGGAGAGGAGGGGCCCGACCCCACCCCTCCCCAGCAGGTCCTAAGAGACCTTGACGTAGAGGTCCAGGGCTCCGAACTCGTCCGCCCTCGGGAGCATCTCGGTGTCGAACTTCTTCGCCGGAAACACCATCTGCCGGTGCACGGACGACAGGCCCTCCACGACCTCGTACAGACACCGTCTCCGGTCCCACCTGAGTCCGTCTTCGTCCCGGGGGCGGGGTGTGCGGACGGGTTTCCGGGGGTCGGGGTGTGGTCCACCGGTGCTCCTGGAGGCGGACCGGACGGAAGGCGGTTGGAAACCCGTAACTCGGTCTCGAAGGGGTGGAGAGTGAATTACGGTTGGTGTCAGGGTACTCCGTAAAGTGTCTTCTCCTTGGACCTCGAGATCCTTTAGTGTCCGACACGACCTCGGTCTTTACGTCCGCGGCGAGCCCACCGGGACCCGTTCGGGCGGGAGGACGAGATGTCCGGGGAGTTCCGTCCTCGGGGCAATCCGAGGGAGGACGAGAACGCGTCCTCTGAGAAGGGCACACGGCCCTCGGGACGTCCCTCCCCGAGGCAGGACCGGAGAGTCGCGGGGTCGTCATCGTAGCACGGACATTTATCATCCACAGATGATAGCCGGTGTTTGACTGATAGAAAGTGTCACAGTGCTGGGATTCTACGACTCCTACGAGTCCCTCGTCGTCCGTCGTCCCGTGACCGCACCACCCGGGTACCGACCGTCCCTCCCCGGAGGTGGGTCCGGGGTCGTGCCCGCGGGCCCACGCTGGGGCATGGACACAGGAAGGGGCCCTACGCTCACCACAACTTGTAGGAGAGGTAGACCATCCTCGTGTACCCGTGTTCCGGGTCACGGTAGTGGACCCTCCTTCCGCGTCGTGCCGAGTCTACGCCGGGGAGAAGGCCAGTGCGGGCGTGGGGGTTGTGTTGAGTGGCCGAACTAGAGAAGTGCCAGGTCAAATGCCGCTATGCACTAGTACCGCACCTGTCGTAAAGGGTCCGCCCGTCGGACGTGCAGACACAAGAACTGTTCGTGCTCCAGGACGTCCCTCTGTCGTCTCGGACGTCCCTCCGGCACCGCGCACACGTGTCCCCCGGGAGACAGACCCCACAGAGCCGGGGAAAGGGGTCAGGTAGGACGTGTGAGAGACTCCGGTTCATGGTCTCCACTTTGCGTACTGACCAGTACAGTGGGGGACGGGACCGAAGGTGGACTCGAAGAAAAGGTTTGGGGAACCTCGACAACTGTAAAATAAATAAAAAGAACCTCCTTCTCCAAGACGGTGGTGTCTTGTCGAATTTTGGAGACCGGATCTGTTCGACGTGTATCCAAAGATCTTTCTATCGAAACACCTCCTCCCCGTACCGTCGTGGGATGAACTTTACACGAAACCTTCTTCCTCTCCTCTTCCGCTCGTCCAGACACCGACCCGCCGTGGGGGCCACCCAAGACGTCGGAACCGGACCCTCGTCCTTCTCCCGGCGAGGGTACCCCATCCCTGGCCGTCCGATCCCTGGACTCGGGATTCTCGTCGCTGAGACCCAGATGAACTCTGCGTGAATTCCTTCAAGGGACGACAGTCCTGTCGACCCTTCAGTTCCGACCTTTCGGTCACCCTCTCGTTCCTTCCTTCACTATCTCGGGCTCGACCCGTCCCGTCACTCGTCTCCTCGGGCCCCCTGTCGTAGTCCGACGCCCCAGCCGAGCCGAGAGGCCTACGGGTCATAAAGGTAGTGGACGTTCGTCGGAGGACTGCTGACGACATCCTGTACGTGGGGGTAGAAGGGAGACGAGGTCCGGAGTGAGGTCTTGGAGGCGAACGAGTACCTTTGATGGTGGCGCCGAGACTCGACAGGAGGTCCAAGACGGGGCTCTGGTCTCACCCCTGTGCCACTTGTGTCTCGAGAATGGTACTGCATCATCAACGACAACTGGTACTCCCCCAAGGACGGGGCGTCCATCTGCATGAGGAGGGTGGTCAGCGAGTGGACCCCCACCTGCCCTCCAATCTCAGCCCCGTCTCCCGCCCCACACTCGTCGGTCGTGTGTCCGGCCCACTCCCATTCGGATCGTCCCTCTTGAGTGCATCAACCAACGGGTGGTCCTGAACTCGTGGTCCATGAAGACGTCGGACCCCCGCCAGAAGAGGAGCTTGAGGAACCGGTCGCAGAGGTAAGCCATTATGACGAGTAGTAGGTTGTTCACAAGGTGCCTAAGGTCCATGACAGGTCCGTTCGGTCGTAGTCACGCTCCCGGTCCGTCGTCCTCGGCGGACACAGGACTGGAAGGAGGTTCGGGTCGGAGTGCCGAGGGAGAGTCCGACTGAGAAACATCCGCCGTCAGAGCACAGACTCACTCAAGAAACTCAGGTCGGACGGGACGTGGGTCCGGGAGTGGGCTACTTGACACCGACCGTGCGACCCGTGGCCGTCGAACCCGTCTCTGCAGACCTTCGACATCTCGTACCCGGCAGCCGGTCTGTCCTCCGCCTGCGTCTGGACTCCCACGTCTCATCTCTTACGACTCCCCCTCCGACGTCCTTTCTCGTCTTTCATCGTTTGCGACCTCCCCGACGGGGTCTGGGAGCCTTGGCCCTGGGTGGGACGGCCCGTGGTCGCGGGACGGACCAACAGGGGAGGTCGAGTCTTGGGTTTCACTCCGGGGCGCCAGAGTTTGGTCTACGGACCTGGGGAGGTGACCGAGGGTGAGTGTCGGGTCTGAGACCAGTTCACCGACCAGACCGGCACGTAGAGTTTGTAGGTTGGCACCATCCTTTCTTCGTCAAAGTCCCAAACCGCTTTCTTCTTCTACGGGTGGTGGGTCTGCGGGCACCTCTTCTGCCGGTACGACTCCTCGTAGGCCCACATACCCCAGGCCATCCCTGCGGACAGTCTCCTCTCCTCTCCGGACGTCGCCGAGGTGACCTCCGGTGGGCGTCCCTTTAAGACTAAGACGTCGGGACTATATGTATTTCGGTAGCCCCATCCGTGGTCTCCGCCTCTTTGAGGGACCTATGTGAGTGTAGACTCGCGGACTCCCGGAGTGTGTGCTTGAGGGTCTTCGTCCCTGTCTCGGCCGCCGGTGGAGGTCCCTCCCGACGGGACACCGGAGGCCCCCGGTCACAGGACGTCCGGGTCCTCAAGGCCGGCGTCTCGGGTGGGCCGGGAGAGAGTACCGGAACGAAGAATGGGGAGTCCTTCGGTAGAGACCTATATTATCTGGTCAGGGTACCTTTGCAGGTGCAACATCGTCCTCCTTGGGTGACAACAGTATTGGTGTTGGTCGGTCGACCACCCCGACGGTCCCATGTGCGGGGAGTCCTACGGTAAGACGCCCGTCTTTGTCCGTACGAGTGTCTCGTCCTTCCCGAGCCACTCGCCTCTGGACACGCCGGAAACGGGCGAAAGTGAGGAGGTTTAGGGTGTGGACGTCGTGGACTGACGACGCGGGGTCCTGGTGGAGGACGAGGACAGGGGGGGGGAGGTTGAACTCGTGGGGAGACCCGAGACGTCCCGACCTCGGACAGTGAGTCGTCTCGACGGTCGGGTCCCTCCCCTCCTCCTGGAACTGTTGCCCGTCGTCGACTGTGGACCGGAGACGAAGGGACCTTCCGACCTAAGACGTGGACGACCCTCTATCTCCGGTCCTGGCGGACGCGGGTGGAACTACGCTTAGTCCGCAAAGAAGGTCCTGGACTGGGGTCTGTCTAT
This sequence comes from Capra ibex, assembly GCA_006410555.1. NCBI lineage: Eukaryota > Metazoa > Chordata > Mammalia > Artiodactyla > Bovidae > Capra > Capra ibex. The sequence continues at coordinate 96,779,392 of SJYO01018757.1, forward strand.
CTAGACAAAGTCGTGGAGGGCTGACTCGACCTTCAGCTGGGGGAGACCCCAGTGTCACTTGACCTTCCGGTGTCGGACCACGCGAAGGCGGTAGGACCCCCAACGAACCGTGGACCCTCCGCCGTCCTCCCCCGCACCCGTCCGAGTCGGCGGCTCGGCTCCGAGGCGGGGGCGATATCAGGCGCGAAGACCGGGCGGGGGTGGAGGGAGGGACCCGGTCGGGTCGCAGCACAGGACCAAAGGGGGTTGGGGACCGGCGTCCAGCCAGGAAGTCGGAGCGGTTGGCGGAGTCTTGAAAGCGTGTTACCACGCCACCAGCCGTTCCCCCAGTTCCGGAACTTTTCAAGTCTTTGGGGCTCCTGTCGTTTCCCGCCGGAGCCCCTACCCCCACTCACCGGAGCCTTCGCCTCATCCAGACCAAACCTCACTCCGCCCCACACGCATGGGGATCGGCACAGTGCACCCTGGAACCGTGGTCGGAGGTGGGTGGGAAAGGGGGTGTGGCGGTGGGGATGCGCTCGAGTCTCGGGACCCGGGCCAGCCGCCGGGCTCGATCGGGCGTTGAGGTGAGTGTCGATCCCAAACGAGGACAAGCTAACACGCCGGTCAGCGAGACCGGGCACAGGCGTGCAGGAAGTCCCGTCCGGTGGATTCTGGGCGGGAGCGGCCCTTGGACTGTGGGTGAGGGCTTAAACCCAACTCTTGTCTATGCCCCGCGTTGCTCTTAGATGGGGGCGGAGTGCTGCTCTTAGTCCTCACCCCTGCGTCTCGCCCAAAGACGTTCGACTTCTAGAGAGTTTCCAGACCCTCGGACCCCCACGGGTTGCCCCGAGTGCACTCCTCCCGCCGTAAACTTGATTTTTATCGACTTACATCCCTTTTCCAGCAGGCCCACAGTCGACACGGAGGACAAGGGACTCCCGGTCGCGACTCCCACCCCGTCGGGGCGGAGTCCCGGGAGAAACGTCGGCACTGAGGGGTCATGGGTCGGGTTCAGGGGATCCCTAAATAGTGTAGATTCGACGTTCGTCTGTACTGAGACGGTTGATTCCAGGCAGATCAGTTCCGATACCAAAAAGGACACCAGTATATACCCACACTCGACCTGACACTTCTTCCGACTCACGACTTCTTAACTACGAAAACTTGACACCACAACCTCCTGAGAACTCTCAGGGAACCCGACGTTCCTCTAGGTTGGTCAGGTAAGACTTCCTCTAGTCGGGCCCCACAAGAAACCTCCCTTACTACGATTTCGACTTTGAGGTCATGAAACCGGTGGAGTACGCTTCTCAACTGAGTAACCTTTTCTGAGACTACGACCCTTCCTAACCCCCGTCCTCCTCTTCCCCTGCTGTCTCCTACTCTACCGACCTACCGTAGTGACTGAACTACCTGCACTCAGACTCACTTGAGGCCCTCAACCACTACCTGTCCCTCCGGACCGTACGACGTTAAGTACCCCAGCGTTTCTCAGCCTGTACTGACTCGCTGACTTGACTTGACTTCGACGTCGGTCCCTACCCCCCACGTCTACCGAGGGTGACCGTCTTGCCGGGGACTGGTCGCAGTTCGGGTCTAGTGGGTTGTCGACATGCAGAGTCCTCCCCTTGCGCTCCGAGGAACGTCACCAGGAACCAGTTAGACACACGTTAAGAACCACCCACGAAAGGCGTTGTTGGGTTCCTCCCGATCCTGTCCCGTGCTCCCCACGTCCCTCAAATAACAGAATGCCACGTATGCGGTCCCGAAGACGGGTGAAGGGCGCCCCCCTTGGACCCCAGTCCCCCTCTAGTCGGAGGAATTGAGGTCAGAGTCACGCCGAGTCGAGTCGGGGGATCCCGAAGGGGACACGGGGAGGGGGGTTCCAGGACGGGACCTCCGAGGTCCTCTTTACGGTCCTCAACCTCCGCCTCAGTCCTACTCCCCACGTTCGACCAGTCGACCGGGAAGACGACCTTCATCTTGACCTTGGCTCTGACGCGTATGAGGATCCGTTTCTTAAGGGTCTACCCACTCTTACGAACCCGGGTCGTGGGGGGTCGGGGAGTCAGACGGGTTCCGGTGGACTGATGCGTATCTACAGGCTCTCCCGGGCTCCGGGGACTACGCGAGGGTGGGGTGTAGATAGCGTGCATGGACCCAATGAATGGTTTATTGGTTTAAGATATCACCTGTACCTACGGACTTCTTACCTGGTCTCTGGGGTTTTCTTTACTCTACGGTCCCGTATGGATTCCCGTCCTCTTCGCAAGTCTCCTGTGGGCCGCGGCGGACCCGGGGCGGTGGTCCTGCCTGCGCGGGGTTCCGAGACTGACGAGGGGCAGCGGGATTCGGTGGGCCAGGACTGAGAAGGGGTAGAGTTTGACGAGAGGCGGTCGGAGTCTGGAGTGGGAGCGAAGGACGGCGGAGAGACGTGACTGTGGAGTGGCCGTCGGGCCGTAGACGGGAAGGAGACGTAGGACGAGACGGGACGGTGGACGGAGGGGAGTGGCTAATCGAAGGTGGTCGTTTAGACGAAGGTCCAAGGAGACGAGGAGAACCCTCTACCGGAGTGGAAAGACGTGGAGACGGTCCATCACCGCTTACTTTACCTCGACTCTAGTTCTCTGGTCTCAGTCCTTTACCCTGCGGACCACTCCTAGAGGGTCACTTGTGGGAAGGAGTGGTAAGGAGGGTCTGAAATGGGAGGAAGAGAGCATGTCCGGTCCCGGACGAGGGGGTCGAAGACCGGGTGTATGGACGACAGGGAGTCACCCCATCAAACGTCCGACGCGAAACATCTTTCCGGTGAGGAGCACCCATATTAGCATTTGGGTGAGTGTTTTTACCAAGGGTTACAGTTTCGGGGACTCCCTTATTCCACCTGTGAGTCGGGGTTTATGGGACCCGTCGATCCTACGTCTCTACTTCCGGACCAGTCGGAAAGATCCCGTGACATCCTTGTCCGGGTGCCCTCCGGTAGACGAGTGGGAGTGGACATCAATATTGACGACATGAGCTTCAGGTGGTCGTACTCCGACAGCCACAAAAATCCGAGACTCTCGTCATTCTACAAGGGACCTCCTTTCACCACTCTAAGACCAGTGAGGTCCCGGGAGACCGGGGGGAGTGGACTCCGACCCTCTGAGTCTACGGAAGAGAATGGAAGAACCTATAGTAACACCGTTTTCTGGTGACCACTACCCCATCACAGATCGTCGAAGGACATCCCCTTGTCCCCGTACCCAGGACTCGGTCTCACTGTTTCCTCCGAGTCTTCGTAGAAACACCCGATCCGGAACTAAGATCGGGAGTCGTTTAGGACCCCTCCTGGGGTGATCCACGGGTGTGGGGTGTGAAGGACACGAGAGACAGGTCGGGGGAGGGCCTGGGGACGGGGATGGGACAGGACAGACGGGGGTGGACTCCAACGGGTAGAGTAGGAAGTTCGACATGTAGAGGTCGTCCAAGTAGACCCCTTCCGGCCATCCCCCGTCCAGGACCTAGACGAAATTCATGGATTTCGGGTTTATTGTCCTAGGTGAGTCACATGGTAGGGAGGGGAGAGGGGAGCCGGTCCGACAGGACGGACAGACAGTGACTTACCGAACAGACCGTTAGAGACCTTCGGACAAGACATTCTCCAGTACAATCTGTCACCCTGTGACCGAAGTGAGAGGACCTCCCCTCCTGTCTCGTAGTCTATGTAAGTCAACGTCGGGTCTCCTCACTGACCGTCGAACCCCGAAGTCAGTACACGCCCGAGGACTGAGTGGCGAGGTACCAGGGCTTATCGGTCACCCCGAGGAATCACTTTCCGTAGAGGTACGGCACCTTGAACCGGTAGAAGCACCGTTACCGACGTCTGTTGTGACCTAGAGCTTCGAGTACACAGAAGTCACCGGCCGAGACGTGGGTCCTTGGATAGTCCCACCACTTCCCCGACCCCGTCCACCCCCTTCCCACCCCCTTGCCTCCACCCCACCTCAGTCCCGAACCCCTTTTAAGGGATGGACCCCACTCCCTACACTTCCGTCTGTGACCCTTCCCCCAACCCCCCCTTCCTTCACGAAGCCCATCCAGTCCCGGCCCGAGCATGACCCTACATGACAAGGTCGGCCGGGAGACCTTTCTGAGGCATCTCGACCCCGGGGTCGCTGGCGAGACGTTCATACCGCTTGTAGTGTGAAAGTTCCTGGTTTCTCAGGTGCGGGACTTCCTTCTACCTGTCACTTCCCTGGTGTCAGTGTTTCCCGGTTACCGTTTCCCTGCGTTTGTGTGTGCTCCCAGCTGAACGAGGAGGGTGTTGTCGACCCTGAGTGGCGGGCCCCCTCCCCCCCCCCGAGGTCTCGCGTCCGTAACCATAGTATTACCTGTTTTATGAGTTGGGGACTTGAAGCCACAGGAGGTGACGCGTCACCCCCGGTGTGGTGGACGGTCTGAACCCGCTCCCCAAGGTTCCGGTGCCGCCGGGAGTGAGCGGGGAGTGGACGTCCTACCGGGGCATGTCGGCGTCGTCGTGGAGGGCCCCGAGGAGCGGTTGCGACCCGTCCACCAGCCCGTCGCTCGTCGCCTTCTCGTCCAACGACTCCGGAGGCGACGTCTGGGTGTCGTCCCGCGCGAGTCGGGCGGCAGGCGAGGTGGCCGGGCCGCAGGTCGGGGGCGCGGGGCGCGGGGGCCGGGCGGGGGCCGGGTCCTTACGGCTCCCAGGGGTCCCGGGCTCGGGCTGGGCCGCGCGCGTGTCCTCCCCCACTGGGGACTGGAGGGTGGAGTGACCCAGTTGGGAGTCGAGGAGGCCGGCGCGGACCGCGGTCCGGGGCGGGTTCATGAGAGCCGTGGTGACCATCCGCGCCGCGAGCCGCAGAGCACTCGCGCGGCTCGGTGCGGCGGCCGAGCCGCGGCGCAGCCCCGTGAATCGGACGTCGTTCGACAGGAACCAGTCCGTCGGAGGCTCTCCGGGAGGAGGCTGGTGTAGCCAGGGGAGCCGGCGGTACCGAGGCCGCGCCGGCCCGGGTGCGGGGCAGCGGCGACTCCGGGACGCCCGCGGGAGCCGAGGAAGGCCGGCGCGAGCCGAGGCGAAGGCCGGTCGGACACGCCGAGCCCAGCGTGAGCCCAGCGGACCGAGATGAGCCGAGAGCCGCCGGGGCGAGCCGAGAGGTCCTCTGTTACCAGGGCCGCGCGCAAGGCTGCGATACGGGGCGGGGACGAGTCCCGCTGCAGGTTACCGGAGAGAGAGGACCGGGCCGGCGGCTCTCTATCCGGCAACAAACCTGGCGTTGGGCCTTCGTCCTTTACCGCGCCCGGTTAGTCTTCGAAATACTCGCCAGCCCGGGAGCCGCGGACCGGACAATGCACCCGCTTAGTGCATCCGGCCACCGCGCAGGATCCTCGGCCAGCCTGAGAAGTCCCGCCGATGGGCCCTTGCGAGGACACTCCGTTCCACCCGGAAGCGGTCCCAGACCCTCGCGTGTCCCGTCGCACCCGCCGCCGCCGGGGAGCCACCTGTGTAAACCGGGGGCCCCGTCAGCCCGTTCCTTCAAGTCAAGTCAGCGAGACTCCACAGGCTGAGACGCTGGGGTACTTGACATCGTTAGATATACTAACGACTATATATGCATATATACTATACATATATACCAACTGTACATATGCATATACTATATATACTAACTTAGATATACTATCGTCGTCAGATATTCCGACCTACGTGGGGGCGGGAGGCCTCGCAGAGATGATCGACGTCACCCTGATCCGTCTATTTGTGTGTTCTGTCAATGAGTAGCACTTGCCTTGACACGTCCCTTGCTCGTCGTACATGACACTGTCTCTTTACTCCCTCCTTTCGGAATAAAATCTGGTCCGTCGCCTCTTCCGGCCTCTTCCTTTACCGTCGGGTGAGGTCATGACAACGGTCCTTTTAGGATACCCACCTCCTCGGACCACCCGACGTCAGGTACCCCAGACCTTCTCAGGCTGTGCTGACTCGCCGAAGTGAAAGTGAAAAGTGAAAGTACGGAACCTCTTCCTTTACCGTAGGGTGAGGTCACAAGAACGGACCTCTTAGGGTCCCTGCCCCCTCGGACCACCCGACGGCAGACACCCCAGCGTGTCTCAACCTGTGCTGACTTCGTTGAACCGTCGTCGCCGTCGTCGTCTGGTCCATCACTCCCGAAAACAATTCCGGTCACGCCATCGTTTCGGTTCCAGGATAGACTAAATCATGTCAACGAGTCAGCACAGACCAAGAAACGTCGGGGTACCTGACGTCGTATAGTCCGAAGGAACAGGCGATGATTGGGGGCCTCGAACGAGTTTGAGTACAGGTAGTTCAGTCACTACCGTAGGTTGGTAGAGTAGGAGACAGGAGGGGAAGTACTCAGACTCGTTCGAGGTCCTCTACTTCCTGTCTCTTCGGACGACACGTCGTCAGGTACCCTAGTGTTTCTCAACCTGTCCCGATTCATTGACTTGTTGTTCTTGTACATACCTACACTCGCAACCTGGTATTCCTTCCGACTCACGGAAAACTCGTGGCTTCTTAACTACGAAAACTTGATACCATAACCTCTTCTGAAGACTCTCAGGGAACCTAACGTTCCTCTCGTTTGGTCAACCATGATTTGTTTAGTTGAGACTTATAAGAAACCTTCCTGACTACGACTTCGACTTCAAGGTTATGAAACCGGTGGACTACGTTTCTCGACTGAGTCACCCTTTCTGGGACTACCACCCTTTCCAACTCCCGGTCTCCTCTTCCCCCACCGTCTCTTACTCTACCAACCTACCGCAGTAGCTGACTTACTTGGACTCAAACTCGTTTGACGTCCTCTGCCACTTCCTGTCCCTTCCGACCGCACGACGTCAGGTACCCCAGTGTCTCTCAGCCTGTGCTGACTCACTTGTTGTTGTTTTTTCAAGGTGAACTTTTTCCAAAAGGGAATTTTTCTTTTTCCTCGAGTAAAATGCCACTTTGTACCTGTTGTCACACACTCAACGGTAAACAACAAGTCAGTCAGCACAGAGGGAGAACCGTTGGGGCACCTAACGTCGTGGTGTCACGTTTTCGCACTCGACGGGACCCCGGGTGGTGAAGACATCGTAAGACACAATCGACATTCGTCGGTCAGATTACCCTTCTGCCTTGCCGAGGAATTTCTGAACCCATTTCAGGGTCGAGATCCCGTCCCGGCACTCCTGCACCCCGTGCATGTGACGTAGGTCCTCGTCGCTGTGTCCGGGGTCTCGGGTCCCCGAACTCGGGGGACAACGAATGGCGGTATGAGTCGCTGGGTGAACGTCTGAATCGGTGAAGACAGAGACATCGTAACTCGAGACGACCCAATCTGGGGAACCAAGGGTCCATCCCTTGTGAAGGTTTCCCTTGAAGGAGACGAAGGTCCCTTCCTGCGGAGGTGACTTGGTCCTAGACGTTTAAGGTGGTCCAGTAAAACTAGAGGAGTACGACCGCTTGGTCGTCCGTTTCTTCCTCCCCTATTATCTGGGGTTAATGATTCTCATCTATCCCAGCGACGATGAATTACCCCGTTAGTCCTCAACCAGACGTACCTCTGGTTTCGTATCAATTATCGATAAATAGAGTTTGATAAGATCTTTTGACTTCTCCACCCTTACGAAGTATTGAGTAAAAATTCCGGTCGTAGTGGGTCTAATGTTTTCGTCTATTGTCGTGTGTGTGTACCATGGTACAGACTACTTGTGTCTAACTTTTTAGGAGTTGTTTTGTGATCGTTTGGTTTATGTTATGTAATTTTCCTGGTATGTGGTACTAGTTCCCCCTGAATAGGGTCCCTAAGTTTCTACCAAGTCATAGGGGTTTAGTTATACTATATGGTGTAATTGTTTTGTTTCCTACTTTTGCAATACTAAAAGAGTTATCTGCTTCTTTTTCCTAAACTAAGTTGTGGGTAAATACCAAATTTTTTCTATTTCACTCGTATCTTCCTTACATGGAGTTGTATTATTCCCGGTATGCACCACTACCCAAACTAGAGACCCAACCTTTCTAGGGACCTCTTCTTTTACTGTTGGGTGAGGTCAAAAGAACGGATTTTTAAAGGTACCTGACACCTTGGGCCTCCCGAATGTCAGGTACCCCAGTACCTTCTCAGTCTATGCTGAATCGTTTATTTGTCGTTGTCCTACTCGGGTATCGATTGTAGTATTAGTCACCTCTTTTTACCTTTCAATGGAGATTTTAGTCTTCGTTCTGTTTTTACGTGTGAGAGTGGTGAGAATAAGTTGCGTCATGACCTTTTGGACCGTTCTCGTCAATCCGTTCTATTTCTTTATTTTCCGTGGGTCGAGCCTTTCCTTCTCCACTTCGATGGTGACAAACGTCTACTGTGCTGAAGCGTACATCTTTTGGGGTTTCTGGGGTGGTGTTCATAATCTTTGTTACCTATTCTTCCTCGTTCTGTGCCCATCCCCTAATTCTTCACGTCAGACGAAGACACAGGTACACATCTCACTCATTAGAAACTCTCACATGACGTGTCGCGTCCCTTATGTCGGCTATAAAGTATTGCTGCTACTTGCCTCACATGTGAGATTCTACCACCTAGCGACACCACATGTGGACCCCAAGTATATATATTTAGTCACATGGAGTTATTTTTCTTTTACCCCTTTCATATATAAAGTCACTTTTGTAAAGACACTTCGATATTCCTCAAAGTTGAAATCGAAGGACTATTATTTACCCTATAAAAATTTAAAAGACCCTTTTTTCTTTATTATTTATACCATTTTAACACCCCGTGTTTTAGTTGTATTTTTTTAGACAACGTGAATCCCTTATGGGACCAACTGGTCACTAATCCTGAGGTACGAAAGTGACAGTTCCCGGGTTCAAACTAGGGACCAGACCCTTGATTCTAAAGTACGGTACACCGTACTGGTTTTTTTTTTTTTTTAAGACAAACGATTGTTACTCGATTGTATTTCTCTTTACTTCGTTTTAAGGTTTTTCTAAAGACAAGATTGAACAAACAGGAGGAGACAAGGTCGGAAAATGTAAATCGAATAAAAACAAAAATATAATCTCAAGTAAAGAACTCTGTCGGTCATCAACCCAGAGTAAAAAATATGTCAGATTGTCAGAGACGTAACATTGAATTCTCAAATCTTCTAAAGATAAATTACTTTAACTGTAGAACCAGAATTTTAATGGTAGAACGATAAACAAAATATAAACAGGGTAGAAACAAAATAGAAAGAAAAAAAAAATGGAAACGAAATAAATAAAAAAATTTCCGAGGAATTAGAAATTTTTTTGTGTTAAAATAAATAAATAAAAACTGACAAGTGGTTCTTTCGGGACAAATAGAATAAAAACAAAAGAATAATTTGTTCAGTCAAAGTTTTAAGGTAAAATAGAAGTGAGTCGATTGACCGATATAGAGACAATTAATAATAATAAAAAACGGTACGGCGTGCTATACGTCCCAGAATCAAAGGACTGATTCCTGACTTGGGTACGCGGGACGTAACCTTCGCACCTCAGAATTAGTGACCTGGTCGTCCGTTCAGAGAGACACTAAAAATAACACACAAGAGATCTAAAATATCAAGCAGAAAAATCCAATAGTAACAGATGTGAGTTCATTATTATTAGAGTGTATATTCTTAGAGTCAGTGATTCAGTACAGGTTGAGAAACGTTGGGGTACTTGATACATACATCGTGTAGTCTGAAGGGAAAAAGAAGTGATAGAGGGTCTCAAACGAGTCTGAGTACAGGTGACTCAGTCACTACGGTAGGTTGATAGAGTAGGAGCGAAGACGGAAGAGGAGGACGGGAGCTAGAAAGGGTCGTAGTCCTAGAAAATGTTACTCAACTGAGAAGGGTAGTCCACCGGTTTCATAACCTCGAAGTCAAAGTCGTAGTCAGGAAGGTCACTTATAAGTCCTAACTAAAGGAAACCCTATCTGACCAAACAAGAGGAACGTCAGGTTCCCTGACAGTTCTGAGAAGAGATCGTGGTGTCAAACTTTCGTAGTTAAGAAGTCGCGAGTCGGAAGAAATACCAGGTTGAGAGTGTAGGTACGTACTGAGGACTTTTTTGGTATCGAAACCGATATGTCTGGAAGCAACCATTTCACTACAGAGACGAAACAATTATGCAACAGATCCAAACGGTATCGAAAAGAAGGTTCCTCGTTCGCAGAAACTTAAAGTACCGACGTCAGTGGTAGACTTCATTAAAACCTCGGGCTCTTTTATTTCAGACAGTGACAAAGGTAACAAAGGGGTAGACAAACGGTACTTCACTACCCTGGTCTACGGCACTAGAATCAAAGAACTTACAACTCGAAATTCGGTCGAGAGCGGAAGCAGGTCTCCGAGAAGTGGAGGAGGAGTGAAAGACGGCATTCCCACCACAGTACATTACCCTGGTCTACGGCACTAGAATCAAAGAACTTACAACTCGAAATTCGGTCGAAAAAGTGAGACGAGAAAGCGGAAGTAGGTCTCCGAGAAGTCGAGGAGGAGTGAAAGACGGCACTCCCACCACAGTACATTACCCTGGTCTACGGCACTAGAATCAAAGAACTTACAACTCGAAATTCGGTCGAAAAAGTGAGACGAGAAAGCGGAAGTAGGTCTCCGAGAAGTCGAGGAGGAGTGAAAGACGGCACTCCCACCACAGTAGACGTGCGTACACGAGTCGGGGAAGTCAACACAGGCTGAGAAACGCTGGGTCACCGGGCGGTCAGAGGAGACAGGTACCCTAAGAGGTCCGTACTTATGACCTCACCCAACGACACGGGAGGAGGGCCTTAGTAAACGTATAGACTCTAATAACTATAAAGAGGACCGTTAGAACTAAGACCGAACACTAAGTAGGTCGGACCGTAAAGTGCACTACATGAGACGTATCAACTTATTCGTCCAACTTTGTATGTCGGAACTATATAAGGAAAGGGTTAAAACTTGGTCACTCAACAAGGTACATTCCATATTGATAAGGAAGAACGGGACTTATGTCCAAAGAGTCCTCTGTCCATTCCACCAGGTCATAAGGATAGACATTGTCAAAAGGTCAAACAACACTAGGTGTGTTAGTTTCCGGAATCGTATCAATTACTTCGTCTTCATCTAAAAACCCCCTAAGGAAACGAAAAGGGTACTACGGCACCTACGACCGCTAAGCCAGAGACCAAGGACACGGAAGAGAAAGGATTGTCAAACAAACGACTACACAAGACGAGACACGACCCGGAAGCAGCGACACACGTGTGACCGAAGAGATCAACCCGACTCACTCCGTCGAGAGACCGACGGCACGAGTCGGAAGAGTGACACCGCCGGAGAGAACGACGTTTCGTGTCCGAGCTCCCGTGCACTCGTAGTCACCAACACCACGAGCCCGAGTCGACAAGACACCGTACACTCTAGAAGAGTCTGGTCCTTACCTTGGACACAGGGGACGTCACCGACCGCTAAGGAATGGTGACTCGGTGGTTCCTCAGAGGAGAAGTTGGAGGAGACGGAAGACATTTAGGTCAAACATGTAGACCTTCAGGAGTCAAGTGTATGACTACTTTGGATCGAAGTTTCTAAAACTCGTAACGGCACGATCGTACACTTCACTCACGTCAACATACCATCAAACTTGTAAGAAACTGTAACGGAAAGAAACCCTAAGGGACGACCGAGTCTCCAATTTCGTAGACGGAGGTTACGCCCTCTGGAACCAAGTTAGAGACCCAGCCCTTCTAGGGGACCTCTTCCTTTACCGTCGGGTGAGGTCATAAGAATGGACCTCTTAGGGTACCTGTCTCTTCGGACCATCGGAGATCAGGTGCCCCAGCGTTTCTCAATCTGCGCTGACTCGCTGAAGTGAAAGAAGACCTAATCTTACCTTTAGCCGGAAAGGGTCAGAACACTGGTGACGACTCAAAAGGTCTGAAAGAGCGCATCACCCACGTCGTCACCGTGTCGCAGTAGAGAGTCCGAGACCTTCTCGAGTCGACGCTAAGGTAGCGGAGGTGGTTGAAACAAAGATCATTACGAAGGATTCCGGGTAAACCGAAGTGTAAGGTCCGACATCCACTTGCTGGTATGGCAGTACCAACAGACCCACTAATTCTGGAATAAACATGTCAAGAAGACACATAAGAACGGTGGACAAGCATTAGAGAAGACGAAGACAATCCAAGAACGGCAAAGAGAGGAAATAACACGGGTAGAAACGTAGTTCACAAGGGAACCATAGAGACTGAAACAAAGAAGAATTTGTTAAAATAGACAAAAGAAAGCCGACGTGACACACACAACGACGTGTCGGAAAAGAGCCACACCGTTCGTCCGCGAGGAGAGATCGACGTCACACGCCCTGAGAGTGACCCCGCCGAAGAGAACCCTCGAACCTGACGTCCTGCGTACCGGAAGTGACGAGGTCAACGAAGACATCGACGTCCGAGTAACGACGTCGTAGAGGGTCCGAGCTCCCGTGTCCGAGTCGTCGACGCCGTGTACGGGAATCAACGAGACGTCGCACACCCCAGAAGGGTCTGGTCCCTAGTTTGGGTACAGAGGGCGTGACCACTCTCACTTTCACTTCAGCGACACAGACTCAGAAACGATGGGACACCAGACATCGGGCGGGTCCGAGGAAGGCAGGTACCCTAAAAGGTCCGTTCTTATGACCTCACCCAACGGCAAAGGAAGAGGTCCCCTAGAAGGGTTGGGTCCCTAGCTTGAGTCCAAAGGGTGTAACGTCCGTCTGTGAAATGGCAGGCTCAAGTCAAGTCAAGTCAGCGAGACAGCACAGGCTGAGAAACACAGCGGTACTTAGCGTCGTGCGGTCCGGAGGGACAGGTAGTGGTTGAGGGCCTCAAGTGAGTCTGAGTGCAGGTAGCTCAGGCACTACGGTAGGTCGGTAGAATAGGAGCCAGCAGGGGAAGAGGAGGACGGGGGGTTAGGGAGGGTCGTAGTCCCAGAAAAGGTTACTCAGTTGAGAAGCGTACTCCACCGGTTTCATGACCTCGAAGTCGAAATCGTAGTAAGGAAGGTTTCTTGTGGGGCCCGACTAGAGCAAGTCTTACCTGACCAACCTAGAGGAACGTCAGGTTCCCTGAGAGTTCTCAGAAGAGGTTGTGGTGTCAAGTTTGCGTAGTTAAGAAGTCGTGAGTCGGAAGAAGTGTCAGGTTGAGAGTGTAGGTATGTGCTGGTGTCCTTTTTGGTATCGGAACTGATCTGCCTGGACTCAGCCGTTTCATTACAGAGACGAAAACTTATGACATGATAGATCCAACCAGTATTGAAAAGAAGGTTCCTCATTCGCAGAAAATTAAAGTACCGACGTCAGTGGTAGACGTCACTAAAAGCTCGGGTCTTTTTATTTCAGACTGTGACAAAGATGACAAAGAAGTAGATAAAGGGTACTTCACTACCCTGGTCTACGGTACTAGAAGCAAAAGACTTACAACTCGAAATTCGGCTGAAAAAGCGAGAGGAGAAAGTGAAAGTAGTTCTCCGAAAAATCAAGGGGAAGTGAAAGACGGTATTCCCACCACAGTAGACGTATAGACTCCAATGACTATAAAGAGGGCCGTTAGAACTAAGGTCGAACACGAAGAAGGTCGGGTCACAAAGAGTACTACATGAGACGTATCTTCAATTTATTCGTCCCACTGTTATATGTTGGAACTGCATGAGGAAAAGGATAAACCTTGGTCAGACAACAAGGTCCAGGTCAAAATTGACAACGAAGGACTGGACGTATGTCTAAAGAGTTCTCCGTCCAATCCACCAGACCATAAGGGTAGAGAAAGTCTTAAAAGGTGTCAACTAACACTAGGTGTGTCAGTTTCCGAAACCGTATCAGTTAGTTCGTCTTTATTTACAAAAAGACCTTGAGAGAACGAAAAAGGTACTAGGTCGTCTACAACCGTTAAACTAGAGACCAAGGAGACGGAAAAGATTTTGGTCGAACTTGTAGTCCCTCAAGTGCCCAAGTGCATAACGACTTGGTGGTCCGTTAAGGACGTAACCACCCACCTAAGAAATGGTGACTCGAGGGTCCCTTCGGGAGAGGTCAAAAGAACTTCTCTAGAGGTCAGAAAGGGTAAGACAACAAAAGGAGATAAAAGTAACAAGTGAACGTTTCCGAAAGAAAACAGAGGAACGACAAGAAACCTTGAGACGTAAGTCAACGCATGCCGAAAGGGAAAGAGGAAACGGAAGCCCCGTATCTGAACCTAATGAGACGACAACTTGCCAAACGGAACCTTTGTCTCTGGTAGGACAGCAAAGACTCTGACGCGTGTTCGTGACGGAAAGTCCGAGGACAACCGACAAGTCAGAGGAGGTAAAAAGGGTTCTCACCTGAGAATGTCGTCACCCAAGGGTCACGAAGGAGGGCCGGGAACACGACGACATACAAAACGAGTGTGTATACAAAGCTTGGGACGTAACGGACAAATTTTTTACACACGTCAGCCAATATGACATTTCCTTAAGTTCGTGCTCTCTTCCGAGCGGGAGGCAGGAGAACCGAGGAAACGCGTCTGGGTCCGCGAGGAGACAACACCCGATAGGTAAGATCTCTTGAATGAAATTATAAGACGCATAACACCTATACGATCACCCCTAATAGAGTCCAAGACAAACAGAGATCAACAGAAATTGAAGTGACAATGAAAAACCTCCTATAAGAGTGACGTACATCTTGCGATTCAACTGTCCACAAAAGGAAAATCGTTAACTTTCGCCAGTGAGGTAAGTGATACCAAATGTACCAAAGAATACTCTTTGGTCGTTTTTTAGAAGAGAAATAAAGGACTGTACGTATGCAGAAAGAAAAAAGACCGACAAAAAATTAAGAAAGACCTATAATAATTAAAAACCGTTCATCCAATAATATACAAAAGTTCATCAAACAAAACACAAATAGGACGAACTCTAAACAACTCCTAAAACCCGGACACCCAAATATCAAACATTTTGGAAACCTTTGTAAAGTCGGTAATAAAGAAAGTCATGCAAACACACACAAGGATGACACACAAAGATTAACATGACAAGACTCTGACGGACTATAAAAGGGTCTCCAGTTACTGCGAACCAATTAATTTTTTTTAAAAAAAGAAAGACGAAGTCAAACCTATCAAAGTAAAATATATGATTTAAAAGTAAAGGGTTTCAAGGTAAACTAAGAAAAAATGGAGAAGGGAAATAAACGAATAACACAAATACAGAGGATATTTAAGAACTCATACAAATATTGTCAACAAGATTACAGGTACCGACAATTAAGGTAGTGAAGACAGGAAAGGTTCAGACAAAACTGACTACAAAAAGAGAGGTCTAAAAAGGACGAAGGAACATCCAGACCCTTAAACAAAAAAATTAATCTACGTCCTGTTTTCACGGACCTAAAGTAGTAGAAGGAGATTTGTCATAACTTCAACCAAGACCTTCAGTCGACTCACAGAACACTTGTCGAACTGAGAAGAGTCCAGACAAAATTTTGACAATCGCAACAGATGTCACCGGAGACGAGCCCCCGATCACAATGTGCGCGAAAGCCTCAAAGACGGAATATCAAAGGGTCATCCAAAAGAAATTTGTCAGAATATCTTAAAATAAGATGTATTCGTACTAACTCGTAAATAATTTTGAATACCCCTAGGATAAAATCGAAAGACCTTAAGAAAGAGACTTAACTAGGGAAAAGAAATAATAAAAATAGACTTTTAAGGTTTATGGAGTCGGAGGGGTTTGAGACTGAAGACAGAGGGTTGAGTAGTTCTGGGGGGCGGATTTGACCCGGAGAAGGGACGTAACGTTGGACATTTACGGAGGTGCCGTTAGCATCCGAAATACATTAAACGAAGGAAACACAACCACTAGTGTCGGGACATGACAGGAAATAGGTTATAGACTTTTAGTAACGAAAATTATAAAACAAGTAAAAAGACCTAAAGTGGGGAAACCGTTCACCCGTTCAGGTTACTACAATAAGACATTACTGATCTTCGGTAAAAATGCTAGTGTCAATTAACGACTTACAATATTTTTAGTGTAGACAACCGTACTAGTACGTCACAGGGAGAGAAATAGGTACTTACACAACCTAATGGTAATTTTTACTTTCATCCTACAACTCGGTAGGAACTTAAAGACCCAATTTGGGTACACTAGTTTTACACAAATGTCTTTATTTGATAACGTAAAACGATCGACTATGAAACAACCCTGAAAACGTGTACGAATAATTGCTTTTTCTGTATTATAGGTAATTAAAAGAACTCGATAAGAATGGTGTGACATCGAAGTAGTTTACTCACCTCTACATTACACCACTCATCTAAGGATTTACCTTGAAGGACGACTTTTACCAATTTTTAGGTCATCTTTGATAAAAAGAATTCTTGACAAAAGATTCTTGTGACTACTTCATTCTTTTGTCACTGATTTATTCTGTTCTTTGGGTCTCCCTGATCACCTAATGACGTACAATGAAAACTAGTCTCCGTAAACCTCTTGGTTCTTTTAAACCTAACCCCCAAATATCGGATGCGGAACAACGTATCACAGGTGGGAGAGGGGGTGGGGTGTTAAGTATTGATGAGTCTTGGAGTCTTACACTGAAACAAATCTTTATCCCAGAAACGTCTACTTTAATCAATTCTATCCTAGAGTGTTCGACCTTAGTTCTAACGACCCTCGTTATAGTTGTTGGAGTCTATACATCTACTATGGTAAAATTACCGTCTTTCACTTCTCCTTGATTTTATTTGTCGGAGAACTACTCCCACTTTGTCCCTCACTTTTTAGACCGAATATTGAGTTGTAAGTTTTTCACTTATAGTGTCGTAGACTAGGGTAGTGACATACCGTTTATCTACTCCCTTTTCACCTTTGTCACAGTCTGGAATAAAAGAACCCGAGGTCTTAGTGACGACTGTCACTGATGTCGGTACTTTAATTTTCTGTGAACGAGGAAACTTCTTTTCGATTCTGTTTGGATTCGTCGTCTAATTTTTCGTCTCTGTAGTGAAATGGTTGTTTCCAGACAGATCGGTTTCGATACCAAAAGGGTCACCAGTATATACCTACACTCTCAACCTGGTATTTCCTCCGACTCACGACTTCTTGACTCCGAAAACTTGGTACCACAACCCCTTCTGAGGACTCTCAGGGAACCTGTCGTTCCTCTTGTTTGGTCAGTTAGGATTTTCTTTAGTTGGGACTTACAAGTAACCTTCCTGATTACGACTCCGACTTCGAGGTCATAAACCGGTGGACCACACTTCGCGACTGAGTGACCTTTTCTGGGACTACGACCCTTTCTGACTCCCGTTCTCCTCTTCACCCGCTACCCCCTACTCCACCAACCTACCGTAGTCACTGAGTTACCTGTACTCAAAATCGTTTGAGTCCCTCTATCACTTCCTATCCTTTCGGACCACACGACGTCTGAACTGAATCACTGAGTTGTTGTTGTTCCGGTATGAGCTAACCCGAAGGGTCTACCGAGTCACCATTGCTTAAACGGACTGTTACGTCCTCTACGGTCTCTGAACCCAAGGTAGGGACCCGACCCTGCTAGGGAACCTCCTCCTTTACCGATAGGTGAGGTCATAAAGACGCATCTATTAGGGATCCTCCCGGATCTCCTCGATAGGGTACAACTTCCAGTCCTTGACACCGCCATTCCTCTATCGGGAGTAGGTTCCATTCCTCGTCGCCGACACGAAACGACCTCGTCGGCACTTCTCTATGGGGTACGGGTTCCATTCTCTTTGGGTCCATTCTACCATCCACAACGTTCTCCCGTAGTCTCCCTTCTGTGTGACTTTGGTTATTAGTGTTTTTTTGATCGGTTAGACTAGTGTGCCTGGTGTCGGACAGACTAAGTTACTTTGATTCGGTACGGTACACCCCGGTAGGTTCTGTCTGTCCAGTACCACCTCTCCAGACTGTCTTACACCAGGTGACCTCTTCCCTTACCGTTTGGTGAAGTCATAAGAACGGACCTCTTGGGGTACTTGTCATACTTTTCCGTTTTACTATCCTATGACTTTCTCCTTGAGGGGTCCAGTCATCCACGGGTTATACGATGACCTCTAGTCACCTCTTTATTGAGGTCTTTCTTACTTCCCTACCTCGGTCTCGTTTTTGTTATGGGTCGACACCTACACTGACCACTATCTTCGTTCTAGGCTACGACGTTTCTCGTCATAACGTATCCTTGGACCTTACAGTCCAGGTACTTAGTTCCGTTTAACCTTCACCAGTTTGTTCTCTACCGTTCCCACTTGCAGCTGTAAGATCCTTAGTCACTTGATTTTACCTGACCTTACCCACTTAAATTGAGTCTACTGGTAATATACATGATGACGCCCGTCCTTAGGGAGTCTTCTTTACCTCATCGGTAGCACCAGTTGTTTTGTCAGGCTTTACGTCATGAACCTACGTCAGAGTTTTTGCTGTCTTACTAGAGACAAGCAGAGGTTCCGTTTGGTAAGTCATAGTGTCAATAGGTTCAGATACAGGGTTGGTCATTGCGACTTCTTTGACCTCAACTTACCAAAATACTTCTGGATGTTCTGGAAAATCTTGATTGTGGGGTTTTTCTACAGGAAAAGTAATGTCCCCTGACCTTACGTTTTCATCCTTCAGTTCTTTGTGGACCTCATTGTCCGTTTAAACCGGAACCTTACGCCTTACTTCGTCCCGTTTCTGATCATCTTAAAACGGTTTTTTTTACGTGACCAGGATCGTTTGTGGGAGAAGGTTGTTGTGTTCTCTTCTGAGATGTGTACCTGTAGTGGTCTGCCAGTTGTGGCTTTAGTCTAACTAATATAAGAGACGTCGGTTTCTACCTCTTCGAGATATGTCAGTTGTTTTTGTTCTGGCCCCCGACTGACACCGAGTCTAGTACTTAAGGAATAATGGTTTAAGTCTGTTTAACTTCTTTCATCCCTTTTGGCGATCTGGTAAGTCCATACTGGATTTAGTTTAGGGACTACTAATATGCCACCTTCACTCTTTATCTAAATTCCCGGATCTAGACTATCTATCTCACGGACTGCTTGATACCTTACTCCAAGCACGGTAACATGTCCTCTGTCCCTAGTTCTGGTAGGGGTACCCTTTCTTTACGTTTTTTCGTTTTACCGACAGACCCCTCCAGAATGTTTATCGACACTTATCTTCTCTTCGCTTTTCGTTTCCTCTTTTCCTTTCTATATTCGTAGACTTACGTCTCAAGGTTTCTTATCGTTTTTCTCTATTTCGGAAGGAGTCGTTAGTTACGTTTCTTTGTCTCCTTTTGTTGTCTTACCCTTTCTGATCTCTAGAGAAGTTCTTTTAATCTCTATGGTTCCCTTATAAAGTACGTTTCTACCCGAACTATTTCCTGTCTTTACCAGACCTGGATTGTCTTCGTCTTCTATAATTCTTCTCCTCCGTTCTTATGTGTCTTCTTGACATGTCTTTTCTAGAAGTGTTGGGCCTATTAGTACTACCACACTAGTGAGTAGATCTCGGTCTGTAGGACCTTACACTTCGGTTCACCCGGAATCTTTCGTAGTGATACTTGTTTCGATCACCTCCACTACCTTAAGGTCAACTCGAGAAAGTTTAGGACTTTCTACTACGACACTTTCACGACGTGAGTTATACGGTCGTTTAAACCTTTTGAGTCGTCACCGGCGTCCTGACCTTTTCCAGTCAAAGTAAGGTTAAGGTTTCTTTCCGTTACGGTTTCTTACGAGTTTGATGACGTGTTAACGTGAGTAGAGTGTACGATCATTTCATTACGAGTTTTAAGAGGTTCGGTCCGAAGTCGTTATGTGCTTGGCACTTGAGGGACTACAAGTTCGACCAAAATCTTTTCCGTCTCCTCGGTCTCTAGTTTAACGGTTGTAGGCGACCTAGTACCTTTTTCGTTCTCACAAGGTCTTTTTGTAGATAAAGACGAAATAACTGATACGGTTTCGGAAACTGACACACCTAGTGTTATTCGACACCTTTTAAGACTCTCTACCCTTATAATCTGGTGGACTGGACGGAGAACTCTTTAGGCATACGTCCAGTCCTTCGTTGTCAATTTTGACCTGGACCTTGTTGTCTGACCAAGGTTTATCCTTTTCCTCATGCAGTTCCGACATATAACAGTGGGACGAATAAATTGAATATACGTCTCATGTAGTACTCTTTGTGACCTGACCTTCTTTGTGTTCGACCTTAGTTCTAACGGTCCTCTTTATAGTTATTGGAGTCTATACGTCTACTGTGGTGGGAATACCGTCTTTCACTTCTCCTCGATTTTTCGGAGAACTACTTTCACTTTCTCCTCTCGCTTTTTCAGCCGAATTTAGAGTTGTAAGTCTTATGATTCTAGTACCGTAGGTCAGGGTAGTGAAGTACCCTTTATCTACCCCTTTGTCATCTTTGTCACAGTCTGAAATAAAAGAACCCGAGGTTTTAGTGACGTCTACCACTGACGTCGGTACTTTAATTTTCTACGAATGAGGAACCTTCTTTTCAATACTGGTTGGATCTGTCATATAAGTTTTCGTCTCTGTAATGAAACGGCTGAGTCCAGGCAGATCAGTTCCGATACCAAAAAGGACACCAGTACATACCTACACTCTCAACCTGACACTTCTTCGGACTCGCGAATTCTTAACTACGCAAACTTGACACCACAACCTCTTCTGAGAACTCTCAGGGAACCTGAAGTTCCTCTAGGTTGGTCAGGTAAGACTTCCTCTAGTTGGGATCCTAAAGAAACCTTCCTTACCACGATTTCGACTTCG